>BGPR01000073.1:377992-556771 GCA_013235015.1 Araneus ventricosus
CGTCTGAAAGTAGAGATTGGGGGAAAAAAATCTTTTCGAAAGAAAACCTTATGCACAGTTTGGGTTCGAGAGTATAGAAAAACAACTGTGGAGGAATAAACAAAACGATCGGCCTATAAGTGACTCAGAAATAAAAGCAGTTCTGAGTCAGCTGTTTAAGACTGACCAATGGTTGTCGCCGGCAGGTCACGTGTCGGAGGATGTGACGTCACATGCATAAGGTCCATTAAGGGTCTATTCTGGTACCCCCGGTTGGGTTGGGAAACGTCACTTTCCCGTTGTTAACGTGCGGAAAAAGTGACGTCTCTCAACCCAACCGGGGGTACCAGAATAGACCCGTAAATTTTAAACACAAGGTAAATCGAAACTAAAGATGTGAATTCAAAGGTATGTCTAGGAAACTGCAGGCAGTGCATGTGCTCTGGAATCCATTTCCATAATCAAGATACTGGCTCCTTCTGTATGTCAGAAAACAGCAGCGTAGATTACTTATCGAACATTACGCCCCGTTTTCAACAGTTATAAATATGTTTTTCATAAATTTATGCTGTCAAACATCAAAGATAAAAATTTCTAGTAAATCAGAAAAACAATGAAATAAAACTTTTTATGGAAAATATTGCTGTTTACAAGATTAACTCTATTAAGACCCATATTTGTAAGCGAGCAGATCGTTTAGGTAATAAGAATGTTTTGCTGTAAATGTGTGTTAGTGTGTGAATGAGTGCAGTAAAGTCTGTCTGAAGGTCAGATATTGCGTATTAAACGAAGATTTAAAAATTTCCGAGATACTAAATTCTAACTGGAGAACCCATTAGGGGTTACGACCTATACTCACAAGAGTCTTGATTTTAATTTTCGGCATTTTTAAAATCAAAACTTGTAAAAGATAATTTAAAATAATGAATTCGTGCTATGCGATGTATGAGAATTTAAATTACATTATTACGAATATAAATTGAAAGCCATGTACTGGAAAAAAATTACTTTTTAAAACTTGAAATGTTTCTCTGCTATTTTTCCCACCATTTTCTCCTACGCTAAAAATAAAATAAAAAATCCTGTCAGTGCATTTGGGTGCTGAAATTTTTTTCATATAAAATTTCCTATCAAGCTTATATGAAACTTCAGTCTTTTCCTGAAATAAGTGGATTAGCAGCTCTTTGCTCAGAGTAAATCTTGTATATAATTATTGATAATAATTTTGAAACGCAAGAGCTATTACGAATTGTGCTAGTCATATTATAAGTAAATCCAAAACTTCGCTTACGAACAGGCCTTCTAGAGACAAAGCCGCTATCGTGGCATTTAATTTCAGCCGCCCCCTCACTCTATAATATACCTTCAACCGTTTTCTAAACCAGAGTATTTAAACCTAAAAATTTACGCGATTTCTTTAGTGTCAAAATAAATTAAAGAAAATTTCTTCGAAGGTAGAAGAAAATTTGATTTATGCATTTGAACAAATATCGGCGACATGTTCAATTAATTTATCAGTAAAATTCCGAATTTAAAACGAGGGCCGATTACAGACTTAATTTTTTTGAAAAAGACATCGCCTTATATTCTCACAAATACAAAATTTAGCGAAACCCTATTTCTTCGCATCACACCTGTTAAAGATATTTGTAAAATAACAAAATATGAATATGCGTATATATAGTGAAGCAATTTAAAAAGTAAAGTTCATTGTTAAGTATTACATTTTTCATGACTTTTCCATTAAATTAAATTGCAATTTTCGTTTTCTACTTGTGTTACAACAATGCCTCTTGCTAATTCTTTTCTACTGTAATTGCCTAAGTTACAGAGTATGCCATGGTTGGTACCACTCTGTCGTATGAAATTAAGACTTTCGTCGGCAAAAGTCTTTGCGATTTTGGGAGATGTTGAGAGCAGGATATCAAGGAATCTAATAATTTTAATCCCATCTTTAAGTTATTATATAATAAACGGTCGAGACAAGCGATTTGTGTCCGAATTTGAGAACTGATTAACGGTTAAGTCAACAGAATTATCGACATCCTTTTAAATTGTCGTCCATTCGATCAGTAGTTCGCACCACATTTGACAGAATAACCGACAAGGCGACAAGTGAATCAGATGTCGCATTTTGCCAACTGTTTTCAGTCGATCGGCTAAAAGATCAGCAAGACAGATGAAAATTTGTATGTTTTGTTTTTTCTATCGACTGTTTCGATCACTTTTCGGAGGAATTATTAGATAAAACTAAAGTATCTGCATTGCACAAGAGTGCGTCTGTACATTGTGGTCATTCGTCTCAACTGCTATTTTTATTCGGCGTGGAATTTTTCGGCCCATAGATATAATCTTGAAATAAAATCTATTAACGACCACTCAAACCCCTCTGAGCAGTCGGGTTTGTCGCGCGTTCAACTTCAATGAAATACTTTCCTTTCGTCTCTCCGAGCTTGGACATTTATAAAGAAAAAATGGAGGAAAGAATGAAAAAAATATTCATACACTCAAACACAACACCGGAAATCATATAGAAATTAATCATTTCTTTCCCAATGTGAAGAGAAAAATGAATTTCGCACTCTACTGGATTTGGCATTAAAGAGTTCATTTGTGCCTTTCAGGTGCTGATTCGAACTCTGCCAAAAAAATTGTTAATATGGTTGCGGCCATCAGTGAATTAAACTTTCAGCTCAACGACTTTAGGAAAAATAGACGATATTATTGCCTTTCTTCAACAACTACCGACCAAACTATCATTGAAATATTTTTACAATTAAAAAAAAAATTGAAAAGGTGACCTCCGAAAGAGCTAAAAGACCCAAGCAGACATAAAGTTTATCTTTTTTTTTCTAAAATCAAAAAGAAAGAAATATATATAAAGAGCAATTTTCGGATAAAGTCCTTTTTTAATTTGGATAAATTTTTAAAATTAGATTTATCAGAAATGACTAATTAGGTCTTATTTAAATATTTATACTCCCACTCCCAAAGATAATAACCTTTTAGAGCGGCCAATTTTCCATGGAACGGTGGGTGACCACTGCAGAGAGGTTTCGGTGTATTACATACTACCCGCCCTCTTCGACTAGCTTGTTTGTCGGGAATATAAATTCGTTTGAATCTCATGGACATAATTTGATTAACTCATAGTTCCCTTAAAAAAAGCAATTTTAAACTTCAAATTGCTATAGACACTTAGCCCGTGTTCTTTTAGTAGCTTTGCTTCTGATCTGTTCAATGTCTACATGAACGTCCCTATTGAAGTCAAGTAACTGCATGTGTCATCTAGCATCTAATTGCACGTTGTCTGCACCTTTCTTATTCTTTATGCAAAATACGCATTTATGAAAATGACGAAACAAATTTTATGTCTTTCAGTATGCTAGTTGGATTAAAACATGCTGATAGAAAGAATTAAAACACTACAACAATAATCATTGAGCTTACTAAATATGTTTCAAAATAAAATGATTACCTTAGAGAACTTCGTTTACAGATTTTACAGTTGGTTGGTTGGTTTGGGATTTATTGGCGCAAGAGCCAAATTTGGCCATGCTGCGCCAAACGTATGGTGTACAGATTTTACAGAAAAATTGATGAAACAAAAAAGAAAGTAAAATAAATTAGGACCATTACCTTAGCTTTCAATAAAACACGGAATTAAATATTATTTGTATAAACACTGGCAACGGTTTGAATCAGATTGCAACAATGAAAAGTATTGTTTTAAATTATGCCTAAAACCATTTTTACAAATTTATTAAAATTAGATAAAAAAAATACTACAACTTCATTGATATAATTTTAAAAAAATGAGGTTTCTAATTTTCAAATGCTGGCTGGTACTGATCAAAAATACTATTCTAAACTTGCACAATAAACGTGGAGCACTCTGATATGTTAGCTATGCTTGCAAAGTGAGATGAATTGGTAAAATCGGTCCAGTTGATGAGACTGGGAACACAGTCAAGGTTTCCCCTACCAGAGAATAGTGTTTTTGCGATTTTTCTCGAAAATGAAGAATTGAGATGGAGAAGCAACCATTGAAGATGTATTTAGGGTCGTGAGGTTTCATTTAAAATTAAAATTGCAGAAATCGATCCAGTGGTTTGGGGGGACTCTCTCAAGAGTTTTTCCTATTGAGAATGTGCAGTGAAGTAGTGTTTTTAGTATATCTCTCGAAAATGGAGGGTGATGAGGGATAGACAGTTTTTGATGACTTTATAGGGGTCATAAGCTTTGATATGAAATAAATATCGTCAAAATCGGTCCGTTAGTTAGGGCTGAGGATTGGTCCTTTGGTTTTTCAAATTATTTTAAATATATAGACTAGCCGCATTCGGCGCTAGAGTGTTCACCCATAATATTAGTAGCTAGTAGCTTCCCAGATAGCACGTAAGTTTGCAGCAAGTTTGATTTTGACTTGATATTACCTTGTCATCGCAAATTTGACGCATCAAGCTTGAAGCGAACTTGCAGCAAGTTCGCTGTGACAACTAGCGCCACCTACTTGCAATGCAAATTTGCTGCAAGTTTCCGAGTTTAACTGGCCGTATGGTTAGCGCGTCTGCTTCAGAACCGGTAGATCGCGAGTTCTATCCCGGGTTGTCTTCGTACTCGGTTTTTGCTATAGTTTGCAATGCAAGCTTGCTGCAAATTCGTCCCATGGTGACTTCGAAGCTTGCGTTAACTTGCTGCAAACTTGTTTCACACTTACACTCTTGTCGTGTTAAACTTGCTCCAGCTTGCAGATTTGCAGTGCAAATCTGCTGCAAACTAAAATTGCTATCTGGGTTGCAACTTGGTGAAATAAAGCGGCGAATTAGAGGTTGTATAGGCTGAGGGACTCTGCCAACGTTTTATTTTGTAATATATTTCGAAAATTCTTATTCCTCTTATGAAATCTGCATTTGATTTCAACATTAAAATGACGCAGCGCATTTTATGACTAGCGGCATTATAGATGGATTAAAACATGCCAAAAGAATGAAAAGATAGGAACCATAATCACATTCAGGTTAATGGATATATTTCTTAACATTCGTAATATCTCAGAGAGCTTGGTTTACAGATTCCACGAAAATTTTCATGAAAGAAAATATGAAAGCAAAATGTATTAGGATATTACCTCATCTCTCAACAAAGAAAGAGCGACACAAAATTAAATATTTGTTTAAACAATGAAAACGGTTTGAATTGCGTTGCAACATTGAAAAGTATTGTTGTAAAATATGACAAAAACATTTTTAAAAATTTATTAAAATCAGAGGAATACTTGTACGGCAACTTAATTGAAATCATTGAAAAGGTAATTTTTTGAACTTTCAGATGGCATAAAAATGATTTTCGTGCTGTAATATTTTCGGAAGTTATTAATGAAAAGCGCCAAAATTTCGCTTAATTTTTAATTAATTAAAATTCTAAATAAAATTTCAAAAAAGGGCTCCGAGGTGCACATTCTCACCCTCCAAAGTAGGTTTGTGTCGAATTTCGTTGCTTTAGGTCCAGCGATTTGCCCTGTAGAGAACCAATATACACACACACATTCTCCGTTATTATTATTAGGCATATAAAGATATGCATTTACATTTATAGGTCTAAAATTTGCTAATAATTATTTTCACTTGTTTCGGGTAATATTTTATTTTGTTATGAGATTTAAATAATAGTCTGCAAATTTTTTCCAATATCAGTGCGGTACATTTTATTTCCTAAGAGATTTATGTTCATAATTCTTCATTTTCTATTATTGCTTGTCGTTCAGTCAGACAATTCTTACTGCACCGACATTATACAAATAGCTAAATCTTCCAAATAATTAATTATTATAATCAAATTCGCTAATTAGTACTTAATTACCTCTAATTAAATATAAAATTTATTACCTATTTTGAAATTTACCTAAATTGAAAACTTTGCTTTCCGTCGGAGATGTCTTGCCCCCGCCGTCGGAAAATTTCTGGCGCCGCCTCTGCCGAGTTATTCAATCTCTGTTGGCACATCGACGATTTTAAGTAAGATTAAATTATTTTTAGTTTAGAGAAACTTCTTTCCCCTTTTTGCAATTGTGACTGGAAGAGTTAAATATATTCTTAAGAATAAATTAAATTAAATTAAGAATAATATTACAGAAAAGTTGGAAAATGATGAAACTAAATTATTTGTTTCAATAAATTTCACGTTTTTAAGGATAAGTAATATTATCATTAATGATTTTGTACATCATTAATTCATTATACAAGTCATCACCATCAATATCCCCAGATATTGAATCTCCATTAGAAACTTGTACAGAAATATCAAAATCTGAATATGAATTTCTTAAGTCATCTACAGAGACATTCCTAAATTAAATTAGACATTTAAATAATGTGTTGCATGCATTTAAGGAGCCAAACCTTTCTTGAATAGATTCTAAGCAGCATTTATATTGTTAAGTAAAATTGAACTCTAAATAATAATTTTGGGTCTTCGGTCTCTTTATCAGTGCATTTATGAACGAAAGACGAATTTTCGGCTCCTTTTAAAGGGAAATTCTACGTTAATATCAAGATTAGTCGCTAATGCTCAGGCATCATTAACGTATTTGCTAAAGGCCGCATCAGATCTAGATGAATTTAGGAAATTGATAGTTTTATCGAGTAGCTTGATGAATTCAGTAGTTGTTGATTTAGAAGCTAACCGAGTTGTTGACTTAGGATCTAGCGACATTAATATTTCTAGGGATATCATCCCGTATCAAAATTAAACAAATAAACTTAAAAGGACTCATTCCCCAGTAGAAAATTTACTGAAGCTTTAATTTTTATAACTTTGGAGTCATAATTATTTCTGTTATTAAAACTATTATGTTGTTTGTTGTTACTAATCCCTCTCTGTCTAGCGGCAGCTAGACACCATCCATGAGCCCACTCACCCTCAAGAAATCGAGAGCAAGCAAAGGATCCGTCTCGAAAGTCTCCCTAGATAGGCGAAGACAAGAGAGGATGTGCTCTGGGGACGCACTCGCTACTCCACACTTTGCACAGACTGGAAAAACTTTGTTACCATGGCTAAAGGAGCAACTCCTCAGGTGACCGCTAACAAATCTAGACAGCGCCGTCTGGTCGGCTCTGTCACAGGAAAGGCCAATAGAGCCACCGGGACTGCTCCGTTTATACCAATCATGGGAAGGAGGGACCCTCCACGTCTTTAAATCTTTGTTTTTTCTGATGGAATAAATCTCCTCAAATGTTAAGGAGGGGGTTGAACACAAATGTTCAGCCGTGCCCTGCTTCGCCAAATCGTCAGCAACCTCGTTTCCATAAATATCCACGTGGGAGGGTATCCATTGGAGGTGCACCTCATGATCCACGCTTATATGTCTAAGTAATTTCAGTATAGAGATGCCAGTACGATCGCCCACGTTGTTCCAGTCTTTCAAGTGTTGTATTGAACTTCGACTGTCTGATAATATCCATACCGCCCCGTAATTGTTTTCATTCAAAATGGCCTCGTGTCCGGCCTCAATAGCCAACAGTTCACTTCTAAACACCGAGCAATTATCCGGGTTTCTCAATTTAATTTTTCTGACTTCTCTGGGAGTCTTAATATATATCCCACTCCCGGATTGATTTTCTTCATTTTTGCTTCCATCTGCTTAAATCTGGATATCCACTCCAGGGATTTCGTTGATTATCTGGAGTGCCATCTGCTTCATGAGAGCCGGAACTGTATCAGCTTTGTTTACGGTCTGCTGTAGTTCGGTATGGAAGAATACTTCCAATAGTCCTTCCGATGGATCAATACAATTTCTTAGGGAGTGACATTCAACCTCCCGGCTAATTAGATTTAACTCCGTAGCTAGGCTCATAAGACTGTTTTTCTTCAACCTTTGGTTGCTCTTCCACCCTCGTAAAAACAACGAGGTGCGATTGTGAGAGCCGTAGCTTATAAGTTTGTTAAAATATTTCTCCAAACCAGCTCCCCCTCTGAATCTCAGTGGCTGCAAGTCTGCCTCATACAACACAATTTTATTTGGACAACTGTTTCTCAATCCTGTGATGATGCGAGCCGCACTCAGCTGCACTCTTTCTAGCTTCTGTAAGTTGGAATCAGAAGCGCAAAAATAAACAGTCAATCCATATTCCAAAATAGGTCTAATAAGGGCAATGTAAGTAGTCCTAAGTGTTTCAGCATTAGCGCCTCAATCTCTACCCGAGATGTATTTGAGAATATTAAGTCTTCTTCTACTCTTAGTGATCAAGCTCTCTATATGTTTATCACAGGTGAATTCGAGGTCTAATAAAACCCCCAAATATTTAGGATGTTTTACGGTACTGATATTTTGTCCATCGAACCTAACTCTAGGTTCGTAATTCGTCCCCCTCAAGTCCTACTGGCTGCCTCAACGTGGCGGGGGGGGGGGTGACACTGGGCGGTCTGGGTGAAGTACATCGGGAGATTTTCTCCTGGCAGGGTCACCCTAGGTGTGAAGGCCAGACCAATATGCCCAGCTAAAGTCAGTAGGCATAGGAGCCAAGTCAGACTTCTACCCTTTGGGTGCTCCTTAAAAAGAAGCTGCACAACCACCCTCAACCATGAGCTTTACACCTGTTATAAAACTATTATTTCTTCTATTTTAACATCAAAGTCCACTGGTGATTTTTACCTGTGTGTATTTACAAAACTTTCAACGATCACTCTCTCTCTTCTCTTTTTGTCATGATTATGTATTTAATACAGAATAACTGCATTTGGTTTCTTGTGCAAAGTAACAATAGCGAACGCAACAAAATAGTGAAATACAACAAAAGTAGAGAAATAATAGTTTGAACTCGCCATCTACGAAATTAACTATATTTAGACAGGTACCGAAGTAATAATATTTCTCACTATGACCTTCTGATGACTCAAAACAGGAATGCCTCTTTTTTCCCAACAATTTTCTACGAAACTCGGAAACAGCAAAAATCCATCCAATAAGATTTCAAGCCATTCTGTTCAATAGTATATCTCTATGCATACCCTCATATACATATACTGTTGCCCAGTCATTAGTTTACCGTTTCTACAACAATGCGACCATTATATAATATCATCTTCAACCCCAAACACATAAATCTGAGAAAGGCGTGAGGGAGTTCCCTATTTCACACATGTGAGTGGTACTCAAATTTCATATGTCCCCCTGTTAAATCTAGTGATTTTTTTTATTATTTTTTGCAGTAGGAGCTGAGCGAGCCCGATTTTGACGACACTGGTCATTACTATTAGTTTTAAGACAGTAAAATGCAGCTGCAAAAAATAAGTGGTCATTCATGACCATGCCTCTTTTCCATCCCTCGCCTAAAGATAGAAATCACCATACAAGAGGATGCTACCCCCTCTTCCGACTTGCATGGAAGGATTTATGTATTTGTTTTCTTATTTCGTCTTCAGAAAACTGGCTTGAGTTTTAAAAAAATGTTTTTCTCAGTTCGAGACTAAGCGACATAATAACAAGCATAAGTCTAACTTCTTTCTTCTAAACCTAAACCAAATTTCCCGAAAACGGCAGGACTGTAAAAATGATTTAATTTTTTGCTTCTTCGCCCTTTGAGATCTTACTTGAATACAACTAAATTTGAAGCAGATAGAATTCTCTAAATAATTTCCGGTAATTTAGAAATACTTGGGTAATTTTTAAGAATTTGAGGAAGGAAGTTGACGACGACCGCAGCCGCCCTCTGTGTTGGTCGCCTTCGTGCATGCATTCTCTGTACGCCCGGCAGAAACGTGCCTGTTTATGAAACACGAGCATTGAAAAAAATAATTCAGAAAGTAAGTTACATAAAACTTTTCTTGCAAATGTATCATCGTGTATCAACTTTGATGTCAGTTTTTGTTATGATCATTATTATTGCTAACATTTCTAATGAATGAATTTCGGTATCAGTATCTCTTCCCGCGATGATTAAGACATGCCTTTTTAGATAATGAGTTGCACATTTAAATTATTTTTTAATCTACATATTGTAGATGCTGTTTACTTGCGAAGAATTTTTATTGCCAAATTTATCATTCTTGATGTTTAAAAAGTGTTATATTTATTTATTTTTGCATTATTCTACGAAACAGTACCGATTCTAAAATTTGAAGCTCATTGCAAGTATTGAAGAAGTTATCAAGCGTTTACACTGGTGGACCATATTATTTAGATTTCAGAAATTACTTGATTTTTTGCTGTGATGTTGTTTCAATAAAAACATTTTTTGGAGATAGTTATGGATTTTGAATCTATCGATTAGTGTAAAGAATGATGATGTTTAAAATAAATATCTGTCTAAATATATATATCTATCCAAAAAAGAAGCATGACAATTATGTGAGATTGTAAAATTATTTAAAAACCTTGAATACAGTAATCAAGATTTCTGAATGATTTTGCAATTTTATATTAATACTATTTCCTTTATTTTTTTCCATAAAGAAAGTATTTTAATACATAGGGGAGAGTAGGGAAAAAGGGTACTTTGATTAAGAGCACAATAAGTTCTCCTTTCTAGCAGACAGATTCTGAATTGCACTCCGTTAGTCAAGAAGAAGGAACAGTTATAGTGGCCGTATTGTTGCTGTTAAATTCCTTGCGTCTGTGAAAGTATATTTGTTTTAAGGAGTCAACTCTCTAATGTTCTTTTATTTTTAAATTATCCTTATTTAATAATCATTACAGTCATAAAAACTATTCAGTCCAGCTTATTATATATTTACTGAGGATTTATACCCTATCAAACAATAAGGATTTAGTCAAATAGTTGGGTGGTTCTATTTCGTTTTTTATTATCTCTGCACTCGGGGTAAAACAGGGTACTCCAAGTGGCGCAAGGCCGGGACAGACAGTATTGATGATTTTTCCAATGAAAACGATAAAAACACATCAGACGTTGATTGTTTATATTTTAATGATGTATTTTCTAATTTAAATAAACAATATGGTTTATTACGTGGTAGTTTTTTAAGAAAGTGGAAAAAATAAGAATAATTGAACTGGACGAAATATCCATCAAATTCATCTACATAAAATTTGAACAAAATATTGTTATACTATATATGAATTCAAAATATTGTTTGCAAATTGCAAAAAGCACACATTTATGCAGTTATGTGTCTTAAGTGATCTTAAGTGATATTCTCTAAATATAAACATCAGTACGAAACTCACAAGGTTGTGAATTTGTCCTGTATATTTTGTAAACAGACACATCTTGTATCCAGATCCAATGCCAGCATACGTCTTGTGCTTGTAACGTAGGCTTCTCTGTTCGACAAATTTTCCTTTAGTATCCAGTTATTAATATTCCCAAACAAAGCAATTTTATGCGAGGTAACTAATTCTTTCTTAATGAACTTATTAGGTGACCTTTCCCATGCGAATTTAATATCATTTGCCATAGAAATGGATTTGGCAACTATTTTGAAATGTGCTTTTTCAGTCATTTTAAGAAATATACTTTTGAGCTCCCACACATATTCTTTGAAACTCCAATAATTAGAAGCTAATGAATGCCAGCAACATTACATTACATTTTCTTAGCAAATAATTCAATAATCACTCTTTATCTCAGTCTTAGTTCAGTTAATGCGTTTCTTATTTGTTGCTTTTGTTCAGCATCAAGAAAAATCTTCATCTTCGAAAAAGTGTAGGCTGCATTTTCTTCACTATTAAAACATGCAAACGAAAAATAGATACTTGGGACCAAAAAAGGAAGAGTCCCCTAAAAACTTCTTACGACATTTTTTTATCTTTTTGAGAAAGATTTTCAACATTTATATAAGAAAGAAAATATAATGCAGAAGTGTGTTTTACTTGATTTCATACCTTAAGTTAAAAATATGTGAGGGAAAGGAAGAAATATCAAAACATGGGTGAATGAAGAAAATATGTTTTATCGAAAGTTACAACAGTTTAGCTTAGTTCTGTTAGATGAACACGAATGACCCGTTCTGAAGCTACACACGTGCTATTTTGGAAGAGACCTCGTAATTTTGAACCATAGTCAAGTGACAAGGACGATATATGAGCGGACACCTCCTCCCCTCTCCTAACTTCCACACCACACTAGAGGGAACATGTTTGATCTAGATGGATTTAACTTGCCCCAGTCCCACGTATATGGCAGATTTTTACTTGAACCGGGTCTTGAAACTGCGAATTTCAGATTCCGAAACCAAGAGACTCTGTCACCAGGCCACAGCAGCTTTAATATTGCAAAGGAAAGCGTGTTTTATTAATGCGTTCTCCTCATTAAGTTTTTTAGTGTTCCTATATATATATTAATAATTCAATTTTGACAGATTTTCGCATAGGACCGAATGGTTCACATAAGGTTTCTTCAATCAAATGCAACATTTTTTAGAAGATATTTGACGAGATATTAACTGAAACACAAAATTAAATTTAATGCGTTTAAAAGATGAACCAAAATAGCAGTAAATCAACCAGCAATATAGTTTACTCATTTAAATTCATATTAATATTCACAAAACACATAATTGCTCTTTTGAAGGACATAATAAGATCGAAATATGAAATTTCATTAATCGTTTTTAAATATTTCTCATTATTTTGCTTTATAAAGATCATGCAAAGTTTGAGGCAATTTCCCTTTTTTCCTTTATATTTCTCTTCTAAGACTCTACGAAGCAAGCATAATAAAAAACAAAAGATGTACTAAATAACAAAAATTTGCAATGTCATTTCTAAAGTACAAATATTGAATGAATTTCGAAAAATAATGATATAAAAATCGATCAATAATTAAATCGTTGATTAAACCATATGAGTCAATAATATCAAAATGCTGAGAGATTTAAAAGAAACTGATTAATTTTTTAAATCAATGATTAATATTTTTTTAACTTTGTAGATTCTATATACCTATAGTGTGACTTTTCTTGCCTATTGTAGTTTCTTCACTCATTATGCAAATATCCTTTTAGAATGTGAAAACAACATGAACACAATTTTTAAAAAAAATGACCCGTATAGTTTCTGAAATCAGCGATTCAATTGTAAAATCATATTAGTTTGGTTGTGTTTGGTCAGCTACAATGACAGCAAGCTTTACTAAGGACCCAATGAATACTGACAGTAAACTTCGAACGAGGATACATACATCCCACACCGTTAGCGTATTCATTGTTCTCATTTTTTTGAATACGAAATTATTAACCAATATTTTTGATTCTCTCAACTTTTCTTTTTGGCAAAACATGGCATCGATAAAAGAAGAGCACCGCTCTGCAGTCGATGGGCCAGAAGTACGATACAAAAAAAGCCACATCCCTATTTGCAAAGTTGATGTCATGTACAAAAGATTGTCCAAAGCCGAAGTTCCGTATTACATTAAGAATGCGATTGCTAGAAATACTGCTAAGCCGATTCTGCGGAATAAAATCAAAGCTACAGGCGACATTACTGCCTCTATTTTTGCAATAGATTTCAACAAAGATTCTTGTTTTCTCCATTCATTTGCAATTGTGTTATTCTCAAACTTTGTTGTAGGTTTTTCAACTAAGTCTAACATTAAAACACAAATAAGGCAATATTTAAAAGCGGTGATGTAGAAAGAATTTAGTTCTGTATGAAAGACAAACACATCTATTAAAAACACTATAGGAGGTGCATACGCATTTTCGAGAGATAACCAATATGTTCTGCAGGAGTTTTTGTGGAATTTCGTTGAAAGATATAACTGCGCTAACCGTCTGGGTATATATAATAGGAAACGACATAATATGATGCTACCGCAGAGGTAAAATAAAGATTTCGAATGCTTAATTCGTATATCCGTAAAAGACTTCAGCAAGTTAAGCAATTTAGCCTTTTGCCGGAACATGATCCACCAATGTACACTGGTGTAAAAAATGAAGGAAAATTTCGTAAAATGCGAGAAATTTGCAATTAATACGAAAACTATGCTTCGAAATCAGTTCTGGAGAATTGTGTGACATTCAATCGAGTATCATACACATTTTGCAGTGAAGAGTCGGTCACACGAGCAATTAGGGGAACCACCAGAAAGGGATGAAGGCGAAAATGGAGTTTCACCCATCCTGTTTCACAGAAAGCTGATAACGAGATGCAACTTTTATCAATTGTTATTTTTGTTGTGCATAATATTTAAATGTATTTTCATAAACACAGCACACATATTCGGGAAAATATAAAGGTTTTCTTTAAAAATCCCAAATTTTTCAGCATGTGTTTTGCTTATAACATGCAGAGTTTTCAGTCAAATTATACGAAATTTGGAGAACACTCGACAATATGTTTCAGAAGTATTGTATTAAAATCTCAAGTAAATATGTTGAATATTAGAGGAAATATGAGTGTTTGTACTAAATAATTTTTTACTGCGCATGTGCGAGACGCAGCGGAATTTTTCTTTCATAAATTCCAATCCAGATATATAGAGCAACTTTAAAAAAATTCCAGTTGAATCCCATTAAAATTCAGGTGGATATCGGCATTTCGGTGAGGTGAATTTCAATTTCTCTTGAAGAGAAGCTAAATGATGACGGTTCTTGCACAAACTGATTTTTTCTAAACTTGAATATTCGAATGGTATTCGAAGAAATGCAATTTAAATAATGTATTTAATTTATAAGTGTACATGATGGTGGTATTCATGATATTCAATTTTCCTAAAATCAATGTTACTGTTCGAAGAAAATGAATTCTGAAATTTAAAAAATATTAGTTTGTACAAGAACCCTCATCACTTAGCTTCTCTCACAGATAAATTTAAATTCACCTCACTGAAATGCCGACAGGTTTCTGAATTTTAGCGGGATTCAACTGGATTTTTTTTTTAAAGTTGCTCTATATATCTGGCTTTGAAGTTATGAAAGAAAAATTCCGCTGCGTCTCGCACATGCACAGTAAAAAATTATTTAGTACAAACACTCATATTTCCTGTAATATTCAACGTATTTCCTTCAAAGTTTAATACAATACTTCTGTAACATATTGTCAAGTGTTCTGCAAATTTCGAATAATTTGAATGAAAACTCCGCATGTTATAATCAAAACACATGTGGAAAAATTTGGGATTTTTTAAAGAAACATTTATATCTTCCCGAATATTTGTGCTATGCTTACGAAAATGCATGTAAATATTATGCACATTAAACCATAACCTTCGATAAAAGTTACATCTCGTTATCAGCTTTCTGTGAAACAGGATGGGTCAAACTCCATTTTCGCCTTCATCCCTTTCTGGTAGCCCCCCTAATTGCCCTCGTGACCGAATCTTCACTGAAAAATGTGTATGATACTCGATTAAATGTCACACGATTCGCCAGAACTGATTTCGAAGCATAGTTTTCGTATTAATTTCAAATTTCTCGCATTTTACGAAATTTTTCTTAATTTTTTACACCAGTGTATTATGGTCATGATATTGATTATGAGAAGGTGTATTAGTTGATCCTACTTTGTTTGCGTGTATATGAAACACAAAACAATTTTTAAAAACTGAATCAGTCTTATCACACGGAACATCGATCCTAGAACATAAGTAACAATTTTTTTTCTTTAACAATGAGATCCCAATGGATGCATAAAGATATATAATCACTTTCACTGCAATCTGTCGATTTAAAAATACAACAGCATTACTTTCATTTGCTGAAATTAGGAATTTTGGCGATTCTGAAAGGAGTACTTTATTTGCAGACCAAGCATTTGATTTCATTTCTCTTACTGTATCCTTATTTTCTTTAGAAAAAGCAGATTCTAAAATTTCTTCACGACTCTAATTGGCAGGGTATCTACTACGTCTCTGAAAAGAAGTGCAACTGTTTCAGCTGTATTTAAGATAATAACTGAAAAGGGGTTTTTGCTTCTACTCATGTTTAGTGCACTGTGAAACTCAGTTATAATAATTGTAAATTTACATAATAATCGTCTAATATTTTTTGAGAAGATGACATGAAGACCATGTAAAATCAATATTATGCAATTACATTTTCTGTGGTCAATTAATAAAAAAAATTAGTCATGAGATTTTTTAAGTAAGCACGAAATTATATATTAAACACGAAAAAGATAAATCACTTTCATTGATGAGTTTAAAACAACAGAACCGCCGAAAAACGTACATTTTTCTGAAGAGGAAGGAACTGAAATATCGGAAATCGTTTCATAGAACAAGTACGGGCATGGTTAGCTTCCTACCTTTAATAAATTCACTTAGAATCTTAGATAATTACTGCCTAAGTTATATTATTATTTTCTAATAAGTAAAAAGCAATTAAGTCCCAAACTTTTTAATTGTTATAATGAACAAATTATTTAAAATGTGTTGCTTAAAATACCTGAGGATTGTATTATTAATGTAGCATTGAAAAAGTTATTTATAAGTATTCTATGAAGAACAGTGTTTATATCAAAAAATTCTTTAGAAACCTAATTGTTTCTACTAAAATCATAGTTAACATTTATTACATTTAGACACACAATTCGGATATTTTTTACTACTTCCTTTTTCGCTTTGATTCCTTTCCTCCTCTTCCATGTCATTATATTAAACATTTTATGGATTAAACTTTACTGGTATCCATCACTATTCCATTAGCAATTTTATTAGTTAGAACTGTAACAATGTTCTTCAAATGCTGAAGAAATCACGTTATAAAATACAAAATACAGAAAAGAAAAACTTTTGCTTTGCTCTCAAAATATCAATATATTATCAACGGTAAAAAAACATCCTAGTGTATTAAAATTTTTCTAGGTTTTTTAAAATCTTTTTTTTATCGGAAATAGCAACACATATATATTACTATCATGACACTTACCTATTTCAATATATTGCTGCGAATATTTATACATGGGAATTTATTTCTGTATGCATATCTAAATTTAGTATGTAGCAAAATACTTTAAAAATAATTTTGGATTCTTTCTTATAATGGAGAAATTCAGCATTTTTTTAAATTTTATTTTTCTAATCGATTGAAAATGCTTCAAAATGAACAATAGCATTAAAAAAAAATCTAGGCAGTTTTTTTTTTAATATTTGCAATCAAAGTTCGCCTCTCAGATGATGCGGGAAAAACGATCCATTTCGGCGCGAAGCTGGTCTGAGGTCACACGTGTCCAAACAGGGGAGAGCTCCCGTTCGCTCACTATAGAGATTTTGCTTTTTTCTATATTTTCCGACTACTGCATCAGATAAAATAATGTCGGAAAGATACAAATATTGTACTGTTCCTAAATGTGTTAATACAACTATAACGGCACCCGATGAGTAATTTATCTATATTATATCTATTAAAATTGTATGTATTAGTCAAAAACAACCTGGAATTCGATATCCGTTTTGTTTTGAATATAAGTATAAGGTGGGATTTTAATTATCAATTTTAAAGCAAATAGTTAAATTTAATTAGTTTTTTTCCTTCTATTTGATTACATCGAATTTATATTTTAACCCTTTGAGGGGCGGTGGCACAGAGGCTGTCCAATTTCTTTAAGATTTAACAAACAAACAAACAAAATTGCTCTTGTTATTTTACTGCTTATATTATTTCCATGGATATTCAAATGTTTCTTATATATATTTTTTAAAATTACAGTACCATTCAAAATTAATTAGAATATCTTAAATATAAGACGACGATTTGATGTCTAGCTGAAGACTCAATAGCCGAATGGTTAGGGCGCTGCACTGCAATGCCAAGAGACTCAGGTTCGAGTCGTTGGACTTTTATGTTTACAATCATTATTTCGATTATTTAATTTATATGCAAAATATCATTTATGTAAATTCCATCTATGTAAATTACCCCCGATGTGCAGTGTTCTAGAACATTCCACCAGGTACATAAAATGACCACAGCTGAATAAGGGGTCTATTCTGGTATTCCCAGTTGGGTTGGGTTCCGTTGTTTAAGAACGGAACCCACCCCAACCGGGGGTACCAGAATAGACCCCTAAGTCTTCAGCTGTGTTGTTGTCCGTGTAGAGTAGTACGGCCAAATAAATCTTTCTGTTAGTTACATAGTGTAGCAAGAATAGTTATAATTCTTAAAATTTAGCAAAATTAATTAATTAATTATTTATAGTGTTATATTTATTATTATATATAGTGTAATTATTTATTTATAGTGTAGCAAGTTCATTTCTACGTGGCATCTTGGTGGAGGCGCCGTGTAACGAGAACCATTTGAAATGGATATCAGACTAAGCCGAAGGCTACTAGTTCCGGAATACGAGTTGTTGCCTTGCAGAGCCCGAACTGCAAAAATAATGGTAGAAGGTGATGCAGAAGCTAAAGCGACACCTCCAACCCCATCGACTTGTATAACTTACCAGCTACCACGAGAACCATGTTCCTTCTCTGGCTTAAGTACTAAAGCCGCTTCCAGACTTGAATAAACATGCGCCGATAAGCAACAAACGTACATATTTTCGTTCTCGTAGCATGCGTGCGTGAGCAGCGCCACCTAGGATTTCGCATCGTGCGCTTGTTTAGGTGTTTATCATTCACCGCCGCTCAGTGCATGCGATGAACATGGCTTCCAAAACAAAAATGAAATGAAAATAGTTGCAATTACCTCAGTATAGTGTGATTTTAAAGAAACTATTGGATTATAAATTGCAACTAGACGGAATGTCAGTACATTATCAAATGACCTGACTGGAATTTCCAGAGAGTCATCAAGTCCAATTTAAGACATATCGATATTTCATATATATACAGCTTTTTAGGTTGGGTATTCTAGTAGGCTATTCTGACTTCATTCTCAATTGATCAAATTATGAAACTCAATGATGAGGAACCTCAATTATGAAAATAATGTGACAGAAAAAATTTATACTAAATATAATGGAGTAATTTTGAAATGAGCTCACCTAAAAATTAAAGCTGTACCATTATCATCTAGAAAAACCCAATGACAAACGTTAATATGTTGGGGAGATTTTTTTTTTTTGTCAATATGGACTTTATCTTTTGTGTTTTAAATCATTTGGAAATATCTATCTATATTTCAACTTGAACTTTAATGTATTATCTGTACATCACTATATGTCAACCAGATGGATTTATTTTTATAATTTGATACTGCTGATTTGCTTATACCCATTTTGATCTGTGTGGCAAAGAGAATGGGTCAGAAAACATACATTTACAAAACTATTCCATCAAACACACATATATCAAATTACTTTTAGAAACATTTTTTTCCTCAACAGCTGTAATGTGTAGATAAAACAACGAAACTTTAATAAACAATATTTCTAAAAAACCATTTAAGGAAAATCTAAAGTAGGGGGTTTAAAAGCCCTAAGCTATTTTTTTTTGTGAATGATAGCTTGTTATTGTAGAAGCTTTCCTTAAATTTATTTCACCACAGAAATTGAAACTTTTTTTCCACTAGCATTTAAAATATATATAACTTCCTAAATTGTAAACTATGAATTGATTGAATAAAGTTGTCCTTTTTATGCACCAATTTGTTTTATTTTTATCTATACAATTAGTGTTTCTTAAAATACACATCTATTTTATTTTTAAGAGCAAATACTCTGTGTAGTTTATCTGTTAAATATGCAAAAAATATTATTGTATTCTTCAATTAAACCTATCCATATAAAACTACATCACTGGTGAAAACTATGATATCTATACTAATCAACAAAAAATGAACGACGATACTATATGACTGGGCAGGCAGTAAAAAGTGAAACTAGAAATATTTAACCGTTATAACCTTCATAACGATGTCTAGTAAAACTAAATTTCAGAAAAACAAATAACTAGTACTATAATGCGATCCTTAACTCGATCATTTTTAAATTTACAATGAACAACAGAAAATAGACTAATGTATTTTGGAGAAAAAGAGGAACTTAGTAAAATTAAAATGTATATTTGGTTCAAATGATAATAGCGAATCGAAACAAAAAAATGAAAGATTCAATTATTTATAATTCTTTGCATAAATTAATCATGAGACCAGGCATTTCTGATGAAAAGTTACAAATGTTTCAGTTCTAACAGCTTTTAAAGTGTTAGTGAACACTAACTTTGTTGTTGAAACTGTTATATTATTTGAATATGCTTTAGACACACACACATTTTACTGGTAGGTGCGGTTCATCTTGGATAATGAACCCTCAATACTAAATTTGCATGTTAGTACTCATGTTTTTTTTTAAAACTTTTTTCAGCATGAAGTTTAGCAATGATATTAATACACCACAAGCTAGTGACTAATCCTTCACTAAACAAAAAAGGAATAGCTGACTTGTAGTATGTGCAATCTAATACTAGAATCGGAAGGCACTGGTGCACTGATCTGCAGCAAAAATCAGTGGTGGTAAATTTATTTCCTTTGTAAGGCTTCAAACCAGAAAGAAATAATTATCCTAGGATCCTGTCACATTCTAGAGATATTTATTCCTAGATCCTAATTGCAATTTGTATTTTTTAATATAAATTTGGTCAAAACTTAATTTCAAAACTGTGTATGTATATACTAAAATTTTAGGTATATGTTTCATTTATTATCACTCATTAACTTTTTTAAAAATATTCAGGTTTTAGGATATTTATAACAGTATTTTTGAATCTCCATTCACAAAGACTTTTTTAACAAAAACGCTTAATTTTAAGTATTTTCTATAAATTTATATATTTACTTTGAGTACATTACAAATACTTATCTTTGCAAAAATATCCAGTTTTGGGGTATTTATATATTTATGTCTTTCTCATTTGAATCACCATTCACATACTTTTGTTAGAAAATACCCAGTTTTAGGCATTTCACCCAAAACATATTCACCTATGCACTGGGTATTTTCCTTACCCACATCAATACTAAGTAAAATATAGATTCATAAGATGCCCCTTTAAAATTAATATGCAATAAGAAAATTTTGAACGGTCTATTCAAGCTTAGAAAAAGTAAAATTTAATATTTAGATGAATGTACAGGGTACATTTCAGGACTTTCTCAATGACACTATCGAAAAAGTATGTATTGTTAATTGTAAGCGTATGGCATGTACAACGTGGAATAATTGATGTATATAACAGTGTTTGCTTTGAATATCTGTAATAAGTTAAAAAATTATTATTACACAGAAAAACAATGAGGTCATCTTTAATTAATATATATATATAAGTTTTATTTCTTCTTAAAAAACCAATGCACACAGATGAAGTGAGAAATGATAATAAATTTATTCAAAGAAATTAATGTTTTATTAAACAGGTATTAATTTTGAATTGATAACATAATTCTACCAAGCCATCATATAATCCCATGTTCGTTTTGATAAATATATTATCTGTTTGATGTTCAATGGCGAACAATTGTGCTTGAACCTGAGGGGACTTCTCGGGAGTTTTGTAGATGCAAGTACACACATTGCTCTGGAGTTGCTGTATCCATATGCAAAGCACCTCTTCTACCAAATACTTTTCTTTTGTTGAGACTACATCCAACTGCAGTGCCAGAAATTTCCAATAACATCCTACAAAAAAAATAAAATGAATTCTAATAATTAATAAGAATTTTATTAAATTCTCCAGTAAAAATTAATTTACTTAGATAACAATAACAAGTAGTGAGTTTAATATTATTACTGTTTTCATTCCCATTCCATTACTGATTGTGGAATTTACTCAATATCAGAATAGTAATTGTAATATCAAGCTCAATTTTATTGGTTTTCTGAATGAAAATAATTTTTTTAGAATTCTAGGTTATTTAAGGAATTCATGTGAATGAGATAATAAATTTGAAAAGTTCATAAAAACATTACTAATACTACTACTATTTTTAATATCTTAAGGCAAATTATACATCAGTGTTCTCTTACTTTTGCTCTCTATTAAAAAATGTAAATATATTACTATTGAAAAATGTTGAGTTGCTCAACACGAAATCACTCCTTAGAAAAATTCTTTCAATGCATGTGCAATTTCAATTGTTTATTTCATGGGACATTATAATTATGATAAGAAGAATCTGGAAAATAGATAAAGTAGTCACTGTCGTTGTTCTTCCTTGTTAAAGTTGCTATCAACTTGAAGCCAAGGGCTTCCTGACATTCCTCTCAAATCATATGTGATCGAGTGGGTCAAAACATTTTCAATTCTTTTAAAAAATGTTTAACGTAGAAGAATGATTCAGTTGATAGTGCAAAATTTTAACATATATATTGGTGAATCTATTGTGTTCATCGGCTCATCTTCATCAAGGAGGAACCTCATTCCTTCGAATGCAAATCATTTGGATACATAAACTTCAATAGTCTCCCTAGAACAGTATATGAATTCCAAGACAAATTACATACAAATATCACACACATAACAATATACTATATTATTTGAACTTACAAATTCAATGTTTTATTCAATCCAGCTAAAATATATATAATTAATGATTCATTTGAAAGAGGATTCAATTCATATGCTTTAACCAGATAATAAGTGAAACTAATTGCAGAAAAAAAATTCGAAATGTAAGAATTTGAAATTTTGAAACATGACCTAGAGTAGAATTCTTTTAAATAATTATTGGTAGTTATTTTAAATCTTTGCAACTCAAAAAACATGGTGAAATTATAAAGCCATATACTATCTACACTTTTTATTCACTGAGGTGTGTAAATATACAGAAATCAGATAACAGAAATATATAAATACTATTACCTGCGACTTCGTGCGAAGAATTTGAATTATTCTTTTTTAATTCCTCGAACGTAAATGTTTTGTTGCATTTTGAAAGGGGAAAGGAAAAGCTGTGATGGCTGATAATACTTAATTGGAGGGCTGACAGGAGTGTACTGTACATGGGTGCTGATATAGTTATGTAAATTGTTTATCAATGATGATATACTTTGTATGTCACCACGTTATTTTCCAGTAATGTGGATGTAGAGGTTGTGTGGGCTGTACACACGTGAAACAGGCCACATATATGCCCCATGGGAAAAATATGGTTTTTCCAAATGTACGCCTGCGATCTTTCAGTGTCTGGGTCTCGAGCCTTCCTGCTAAATCATATTTCTACAGGATTTGTTACCTTTGATGGAGATGATAAAACTTTCTTCGGTATTATCGGAAAGAGTGGAATTAAAACACTCTCTTTCCCTATATCAGTCATACGGTAGCTTTCACGACGTTTGTACCTAGGTGTGTAATTTTTAACCGTGCCATTGCGCAGTCTCGGTATATCGAGGTTTTCATGGTGTATTAGAGTACTGGCAATACCGACTATCATTCTATTCTGTCGTAAGGTGCCCCTGACAATTGCAAGATCTTGAAGAGCTTCCCACAGAATATGATGCCCTTGTTAATGCCCTTCCATACTGTATCTACAGAAGATATTCTGTAATTATCTCACTGTGAAAATTAAACAAAACATCGAGAGAATAATTCACTAACGTCATTGGATCACTGCGTAACCTTATTAAAAGCTGTAAATGCTACTACAACAGGAAACCGGAAGTGTAAAATCTCCTGTTATTATGGTCAAAGAAAGCAATATTTTCTTTTATTAATTTTAACACTACAAAATCCTATAATGAAACAATAATTTGGCTTGAATTTATTTCTCATAAGAATAAAAGTATTATTAGAAATTACGTTAAAATATTTTTAAACCTTTATAGCAATCGAGAAAATATTTCATCGCAATGGCATTAATAGCATTAAAAAAGGATAATTTTCTGGTCTTTAAAATGCATAAAAAATAATTGTTGTCTAATTAAAGATTTCAGAAGTTGGCAAAAAACGTCTAAGCATTAGGGCTTAAAAGCGGCTAATGTTTCGTTATTTGAATTAAATATCTTAAGAACTACTATCCTGAAAGTTGAAAATAACACCAGCTGGACCTAAAATATGCTCTAGAATGCTGCAAATTTCACGTCGCTACTATATTCACCAGCTTAGAGGAGTTCTTGTGACCGACTTCTCCTGACGACCGGACAGACAGACTGGATATACGTAAATTCCCGCCTTTATTTTATGGATACTTATAAATGTAAGAAAAGTTTCAGAAATAAAGGCAAATTAGTTCAGTTCCAACCATTTCCTAGAAACTGAGAAAGCTATAAATGCTATCAGCAAAATCGTCGCACGTAAAATTTAAAAAAATAATAAAAATTGAATGAAATGTCACAGAAATAAAATTGTATCATTGAAAAGCAAATTTTTATTCTTTAAGATGGTATGTAACAATTTGTATTTGACAATTTGTTCGGAAGTTGTAGCGAAAAAAGGATTACGTGATAATTGTTTTTGTGTCAATTTATTCTACATGTTTTCGTATTCCTAAAGGATCACGTGACAGCTGATTGAAAATAAAATTTTCATCGCGAATCGCGAAGTGAATGGGCTTTGTTAACTAATTTAATCTGTAGTCAAAAATACTAATTTAATGTGGATTTCACCTAGCTCATGTCCGTTCTTGGGTTTGGAAGCTACAATCCTGCCAAGTTTTAATCCAAATTCGGTTTTAGGTTTGGTCGGAAAGCTTAACAAACAGACAGACAGACAGACACACTTTCGCATTTATTATATTACTAGTTGCTACTCATGACTTCGTGCGCGAAGGTTCTGAATTATTCTTTTTTTTTTAATTCACGAATGTAAATGTTTGTTGCATTTTGAAAGGGGGAAAGTGTTCTGACGGTTGATATCACTTAATTGGGACGGCTGACAGGAGTGCGTACTGTACATGTATGCTGATATATTATGTGTCTGTTTATCTATTCTAATATACTTTGTATACTACATTATTCGCATTTGATGTAGAGGTTGTGGGTTTGATACACGCGAACACGCCATGTATAGTTTGCCCAATGCGAAAAAAATATGGTGTTTCCAAATGTACATCTGCCACTTTCAGATCTGGCCCTTGAGCCCTGCAAACGATATTTACAGGGATTTGTTACCTTTGAACTGAGATGATAACCTTCGGTGTTATCTTAAGGCGCGGAATTAAAGTCAATTTCTTCTCCTATATCAGTCATAACAGTAGCTTTCACGCTGTTTGTACCTAGGTGTGTAATTCTTTTAACCCGTGTGCCATTGCGCAGTCTCGGTATATCGATAGTTACGTATTAGGAGTACTGGCATACCCTTCGATCATCATTCTAGGCTCGTCGTGAAGGCGCCCTGATAATTTAAGATCTTGAAGAGCTCTACAGAATATGATGTCTCTGTTAATGCCTATTAATATCTACAGATTTGATATTCGGTAATACCTCACCAGAAAGTTAAACAAACATCAGAGAGAATAATTCACTCAACGTCATTGGATCACCGTGTAACCGCATTAAAAGCTGCAAATGCTTACGCGACAACAGGAAACCGGAAGTGTAAAGTCTCCTCTGTTGTTAATGTCAAAGAAAGCAATATTTTCTTAAATAAATTTTAACACTGGCAAAAGTCTGCGCGCGAAACAATAATTTGGCTTCAATTTACTTATAGCATCAAGTATTTGTTAGAAATATGCGTTATGCAAATATTTTAAACCTTTAATAACCAATCAGAAAACATTCAATGTACGTAATTAATAGCATTAAAAAGATCAGTTTCTGGTCTTAAATGGTATAAAATAATTGTTGTCTAACAAATATTTGTAGTTATTGGCAAAAAAACATCTAAGCATTGGGCTTAAAGCGGCTAATTTCGTTATTTAATTAAATATCTTAAGAACTAATTAACTCTGAAAGTTGAAAATAACACCTTTGACCTAAAAATTGCTCTAGAATGCCGTGTAAATTCCCACGCCGTCATCGTCTTCACCGTTTAGGAGGAATTCCTTGTGACCGGGACTCTGATCGACTGACAGACAGGACTGGATACATGTAAATTTGCCTTATTTTAAGGATACTTAAATGTAAGAAAATTTTCAGAAATAAAGGCAAATTAGTTCAAAGTCTAACCATTTCCTAAAGTAAACTGAGTATCTATAAATTTGCGTTATTTCAAAATCGTCTGCACGTGAAATAAAGAAAATAATAAAAATTGAATGAAAATGTTACA
This sequence comes from Araneus ventricosus, assembly GCA_013235015.1. Taxonomy (NCBI): domain Eukaryota; kingdom Metazoa; phylum Arthropoda; class Arachnida; order Araneae; family Araneidae; genus Araneus; species Araneus ventricosus. Next base: position 404,014 of record BGPR01000073.1, read on the forward strand.
GAAATAAAATTGGTATCATTGAAAAGGTAAAATTTTTATTCCTACGATGGTATAAAAATAATTGTATCGGACATTTTGTTCGGAAGTTACATGGAAAAAAGGATTACATGCGGATAATTATTAATTTTAAAATAATTTATTCCACATGTTTTCGCATTCCTAAAGGATCACGTGATAAAGCTGATTGAAAAATAAAAATTTTCATCGCGAACGTGAGTCACGGGCTTTCTTGTTAACTATTTTAATCTGTAGTCAAAAAATAATTAATTTAATGTGGATTTCTACCTAGCTCTTATGTCCGTTCTTGTCGGAAGGCAACTCTGCCAATTTTCATCTAAATCGGTTTTGTGGTTTGGTCGTGAAAGCTTAACAAAACAGACAGACTGATAGACAGACAGACAGACACACTTTCGCATTTTATTATATTATTGGCGGATTAAGATTATGATTAAGGATATGAATTTACAGTAGCTAGAAGAACAGTTGAATTCTATTATCCTGTAGCCATTTATGAAACACAACAAAAGGTTTATAAATTATGTTATGAGCACTGTTCTAAATATATTTTAAAGTTTATTGAATTGTAAATGAAAAATTTAAATAATACATACCTTTTCCTGTTCCACAGATTTCTTTCTTTAGCTTTAGATCCGAAATCAAAGAGATATTTTCTACATATTCTTTAATTTTTCTTCTCTTTGGTGAGATGGAGTGCACAGGATTTCATAGCACTTCGTGCTCATTCGAGACATCAATCAGTCGTAAATATCTTTACTGTTTGACCGCCACTATATTTTCATAAAGATACAAATGAAAACGTAAACAACACAACGAACGATCCTTGGCAATGGCACGGCAGACCAGGGTTGCCAACCAAAATGGCAAAGTAAGGCCAAACCTTCTTAAAAATAAGGCCAAAAAGACCAAATTTGAAAAAACTGATTGAAATATTTATTTTCACAATTTACCATAAGAAAAGGCTTTGAAATTCAAGAAAAGAATCATTAGATTGACATATTTTGCAATACTAAATTAATAAAACAATATTGAAGTTAAAAAAATTAAAAACCTTCCATAAATCATTTTGCAGAGAAAAGTTCTGCTCTTACAACTCTAAATGGTAGAAATAGCCGAGAATAATGTATATCTCGTGATTTAAAAAATAAAAAAGATTATTTTCAATTCCCATTTATACAAATGAAAAGTGATTCCGAACTCAGAATAATTAATTATAAAAAATGTATTTAATTAATATAAATGAAATTGATTTCAGTCACAATATATCGTTTCAAATAAGCGATAAAATTCCAAGAATGACCTAGTTTTCAGTTTTGAGGATTATTCAGCTAATCTCCAAATCCAACGCATTCGTGCTGTTCTGTATATTGTTTTAGGAAAGTTTTTCTGCATCTCTTAGATTTAAAGTTAAGCGATCCTGAGGTACGTAATCATTCAATACCACAAATACAGGCACAATTTATCAAGAAACTGACTGTTAAAAATTATGTACCCTTTTTTCAAAAAACCTATGATATTTTTTTGTAGGCTTAATAACTGTTAGTATAAGAATTAGTCAGGGACAGAAAGGAATAACAACAGAAAAGTGGTTCTTATATTCTTCCTCAAATAGTTTTACATGCAGAACACAAGCCTAAAAGGCTAGAGATGATTCTTGGCAAGATCACACCACAACGGGACAGAGAAATTTGTTCTGATGAGGAAATATGTCTTTGACAGCTGTGAACTATTTGAAAAGTTTATTATAAAAATTTTAGTCAAAAACAGTAGAATTAGTTTCAAAAGCATTTCTAAAATTCAATAGAATGAAAATAAAAGCCAAAAAAAAGGCCAAAAGGAATTTAAGGGCAAATGAAAATTCTTAAGGCCAAGAGACTTTGAAAAAAAGGCCACTCTTTCGAAATTTGGCCTTAAAAGGCCAATATTGTTCCTATGGCAGACGTACACATTTGAGCAATGCATGCGCTGAGAATTCAGTTTGATGCTTCTGTCAAAAAAACCGACAATCCTTCGATCGCGCTCGCGGCATCTGCTGGTTCTCATGTATACACTGCGCAGTGACGAGAGCGACTGCGAGAAATGCTTGCCACACTTGAGTAGAAAATATGCGCGTGCCTTGTCCGTCGCATGCGTAACGTTCAAGCCCCAGCGGCCAAGGACGCAGAAAAAAATGGAAATATCAACTGAGAGAGGATCGCCGACTACAAACTACTGGGACGACTCGGTACGTTTGGCGAATGCTGTGTTCTATCTAAGTGGAACCGCAATGTTGTGGTTTGATAACAACGAGGATCAATTCAAAAATTGGTCAGACTTCGAAAGACTTTTGAGGAGACTTTCGGAAGGCCTAAAGATCTAGTGCCTTGCTGAGAGACTATTAGACGAGGTCTCAACGCCCCATGAAATGTACGGAAACTTACGCCCAGACGTATTGTCACCATGGCAGATGCGCGAAGAAGGAGTGACTAGAAAGTATCGTATCTCATGAAAGGTGGCTGAAGACTTGCATTGCACGATCAGCAGAAAGCGTATAGTATATCATCAGTTTGTGACAAGCGTCAAGTGATGCCATGAGTAAAAGACGCGTCGCCAAGCTACTGATGTATAGTGCTGCCTAAATGTCACTCATATCTCTACTGCAAATGAAGAGATCTGAGCTGACCAGATTCGTAGATCGTTAGGAGAAGAAATACAGAAAGTCCTGCAGCACTGAACGTACAGAGATGACGGACCAGGACGACTTAGAATCCATAGAATCCGATAGAGAAGCACAGAAGCACTTCGACCCCTCACCCACCTGAGGATGAAACCAACCCTGCACCCTCCCCACAACAAAAAGCATGACTGATCAAAAGCTTTTAAAGACCAGACAAAGAGACTCTGTCGGATTGGCATAGTTAGCTTGAAGGAAGACGGATTTTGGCATATCTGATAATGTAACAATTCGTTTCATTGTGATGACACTGGATCATAATACTTGAGATATTACGTGATAGGACGACGTACTGAAGCGAGGTTAAGGAGGCAGCTCATCATGCCCCACCGCTGGACTTGTCTCTGATTTCCGGCCGTGACTCCTTGAATCCAACTACCAACGATATAGAAGTGCCGCATTCATAGACGCGATCCACAATGTCAATCAAGATCCTCTACGCTGCTCACTGCCTGATCTAGTGAGGAAAATCTTTAAAGCTAGACTCCATGCTGGGGTGGCACAAAGCACGGTTCCTCTAATGGCAGCTTTTGCTGCTAAACTAGCCGTATACTGCTATGAATGGACATATCGTTAATGCTTTGCTGATTCGAGAGCTGACGAGTCTGGTGGTCGAACAATTGCGCACTGATTAAGGAACGCCTATGTTTTCGGAACGTATCCGATTCTTCGAACAGCCTGTGGTAAATCTTGGGCAGAAGCTAATTGAATATGTATGTTGCAAGTGGATCTGAAATGGAGTGGGCCTTCGAACAATGGGGAATGCCTTGAATTTTGGCACCCAGCAGTGCAGTCATGACCCTGATATTAGATGGGATTCTTCAAAAGCGTAACGATGAGTAATTGGGATCGAGGTCTGGTAAACTTCAGATTGGCTGTTCTTCGAAGTCTGATTCTTCAAATGACTTGAAATGAACTATGGTTTATACGCTGCCAGTGACGTCGTTGGTCTGAAAAACTGGGGTCACAGATATACTCTTGCGTTAGCGCAAGCCACCGGCCCAGATGTTCTGAGTATCACAGTCATAATTACAGGAGTAAAGGATTTTGAATGAAGGGTGAGCCAGCAATGGCTTCAATCACCACGATTCAGTGGCAAAGTGATATTTTGGATATAAAATGCTCCTTAAAGCAATAGAAAATTACTAGCTAAATATGTATAGCCATACGACGGAAATTGGAAGATGAATTGATTAGTTTTCATCAAGAATACTGACAAAGTGGAAGTAAAACATCAGTAAGCACTTAGGACAAGCATAAGGGAGGAGTTTTTTAGACCTGAACCAGATGACTACAACGAAAGATCTTTTGAGCTTGCTTGTGAATTTACCGATGTTTTTTGATCTGAGGACAAACCAGTTAAGGTTCTATAAAAGCAAAGCAACAGAATAAATACGGGTGATTCCCAGCCAGTCAAACAAAAAAGCTATTCAGAGTGTTCCTTTTGAGGAAAGACGAGTAATTCAGAAGATTGCAGGCAGAGGTTTATAGCAGGCAAATTCTCCTCCCTTCCTTCCTGAGTTGAGTTGTTTACCTCCTGCTTTGAGTTGAGTTTAGTTGTTTTCATGCTGCTTTCGACAGTTGTTTTGTGCCATATGAATTGAAGCAGTAGGAGGAGAGTGATGTCATTTTTGATTCTCAATTTTGACACCATTTCGAGCTATCTGGAAAAAGTCAGTTAATTACATCAATTAGGAATCTGAATTAGTCAAGGTTTAATTATTGTTAATTGTAATCTTAATTAATTAATCCACTACTTATTGTTAATTAAACAATAACTAATTGGTAACAACCTACTTAATGATGCGAATTGTGACAAAACAAGCCTAACTTCTGGCCTGGATTCGAACCTGGACCTTAGTGATCGTAGTCAGACGCACTACCACTGGACCATCCTGAAAGCACGCACTTTAGAGTAACTTATTTGAGTTTTACTATACACTTGGGCGCCATCTATCGTAGAGTTTAGCTATCAGCAGCTAAGCTTCCAATGATCCGATTACGAGTGTCCAGAGCAGGGTACGCATTGCCCCGTGGACCTAGGGTCGAAGTTGAAATTTTCTGGTTGGTTGTTTTAGGATCGGAAGCGAATTCAAAGTGACAACTCATTACTTATTCGCGTTATAGTGAGGGGGTACTTTCTTTTGCAATCTTATTATTTGTACCTGCGTTTGCAAGAATAAACGGCTTTTTGAAGTGTGGATTTATTTTTTACAACCGATATCATTTAAACAACCCTAAACGCCAGAAATGGTAACCGAAAAAAGGACTCTTGGTGAAGTAAGTTTAATTTTTATTTGATTTGTTTTTAAATAAAATATTATAAATAGTTGCATATACATTGATGTATTTATTTCTTTTCGGAAAAGAAAATGTAATATTTGCTAGTTGCTTAGTTCTTAAACTCAACGAAAATTTTATATACTATTTTTATTATAATACAGTTTAATTTTACAACAGGATTTTGAAATTGAAATTGTTTTTATTAGTTTAGATGACTTAAATTAATTTTTTTTGAATGAATACCTTAGTGTTGTAAATGTATGAATAAAAGAAAAATAATGTGTTTTGTAACACGTTTTGCTATGATTATATATTTCTTGGTAAATTATAATGTTCAATATTGAAGCAAGCTTTTAATATTTGTGTAGTTTAACAATCGAATGGCAGAATGTGATGTATTTATTTTAGAAAAGGAAAGTATATTATTTTGCTAGTTGCTTTTAGTTCTAAACCTAACGAAAATTTATATACTACTTTTTTTTATTACATTATATTGAGAAAATGAAATTACATCAGGATATTGAACGAAACTATATTTTTATTAGTTTTAGATTAATTTTAAATTAATTTTGAATGAATATTCTTAGTGTTGTAATACATTTTTTTCGAATGTTAAAAAAAAAACACGTGTTTGTAATCGCGTTTCTATAATGATTTATATATTTATAAATCATAATGTCTAATTTTTTAAGTACTTTCAATATTTATGAAGAATAATTCTGAATGCTCTACTTTCCAAGTTATTTCTATAACAATATTCCTTTTTAATGGCAAACAGCCGACTCAAAAAAACACGTTTAATTTACTTATACGCTACTTACAACAAATACCTGCAGTTCAGAAAATAATTGAGTTATTGGTGCATACTATATGCCCAAAGTACGATATTCTCAGATTAATATTTTTGTGAATTTTCCGTGAATGGTGTTTAACCGACTTTCATTAAATGTAAAAGAATAAATAATAACCGTTATTTTGCATTATTTCAACTTTATAGCATTGTAATGTTCACAACGATTTAAAAGGTGCCTGGCCCACTGCAGTGAATCATGAATTTAGATAATAAATATTAACTTTCAGGAAATGGCAATGTTTCAATACGCATAATATTTCACAGGAATTTCGTAAATCAGCCTCAAATAAAATATCATGCTGCCTTTAAAGTCTCAAATTTTTTCAATTGTTTTGCTTTATAACATACAGCATCTTTCAAACAGGTATGAAACTTTGCTGGAGAAAGATTTATCACTACGAAGAAGCATTCTCGTAAAACTTTCGAAAAAGAAATGTTTAATATCACAGAATTATGATATTTTTAGTAAAATGGTCAAGAGTACGCGCGAAATGAGTTAGCGGCTCTTTTCTTCATTGGCCCTCAGCCAGATATATAGGGCAATTTTATAGTAATAATATTCGTCAATCGAGTCCGTAAGTATTCCCAGAAAAGATAGATATCGTATAGTTGAGAAGAGTTATATTTATTTCCTGTCGATGAGAGTTGAAGTGATGAGGGGCCAGCACAAATTTATATTTTGTAAGCCATATCTTTAAATAGCGAGATTGAACTGTATAGTGGTGAGAATTTGTTGAATACCCATGAACACACCTAATATCTGCAACGAATAAAAAAATATATATGTAGAATTATTAAAATATTTTAAGAAAGAAATTAATTAGATAAAAAATCGTTTCGCCATAAAATAAATATATTTAAAAATATCGTTTGGCCGTAAATTGTAATATGTAATTTGTTATTAATCCTGTAAATAATACAAATAAAGTAATAAAATTTTTGTTATTTATAGCGCCTAATTCATTGGAATTTAAGTTATGCACGCAATTGATAAGTCTCTGGGTATCTCAGCAAATTTAACCACTATACAATCAATATAACTATTTGGTAAATATAAGTTTAAAATATAAATTTGTGTAATAACCCTCATCTTTTTAGTTTCTCTCGACAGGAGCTAAAATCTCTGCTCTGTTGTAATTTGATATCTTCTTGAATACTCACAGATATTGAACTAATATTGTTATACAAGTTGGCCCTATATGTCTGTTTTAAAGTTGTGAAAGAAAATTACGTTATGTTTCATGCATGCAGTAAAAAAACATTATTTTACTAAAATTACACCTCTGTAATATTCAACAATTTTTCCAAAGTTTTACACAATGCTTCTCTAACATATTGCTCATCTTTTCTGTAAGTTTCGTATAATATAACAGAAAACTCTGCATGTTATAAGCAAAAACAGGTGGAAAAAAATTTGAGACTTTTAAGAAAACCTTAATATCTTTCCAAATATTTGAGTTGAGTTTACAAAAATTCCTGTAAATATTATACATAAAACATTACTTACTTGAAAGTTTCATCTTGTTATCTGTATTCTGTGAAGGGGTGGGCTAAACATCTTTTGTTTCATCAGTTTGTAGATGGTCCCCTAATTGCCCTCAGGACCGAATCTTCAATGTAAAATGAGTTATTGTCTATTCTTTATATGTCCGAAGTTTATTATAGTCGTTAAACCATTCAGAAATTCTAAAAAAAATGTGAAAAATTGCAAGGTCCGGATACTTCTTTGGGCATATACATAGTATATTGCAATCGTTTTAATTTTCTCTGAATGTATTTTGTGGATTATTTCGCCATTATTCACGAAGGTGTTGGGAATCGATATTGATGATGATACAGAGAATGAAGCTAAAGTATGCTTTAGATATACTTTGAATTAAATTACAACATTTTATATCATATTATAGATCTTAGGTTTAAATCATTTTTTTCTTTTTAAATTTCTTTGTTATTCTAGGTTTTGGAAATAATTCAATTTCTTTATTCTACCAAGTTGGAACTGGATATGATGTAAATATTTTTTATATGGGTAGATCTTGCCTAAATTTTGCTTCAATTGTCAAAATCTTTCTTAAACTTATCATTGATTGATTGTACCTTATTCAGAATACACCAGGCCTTCGTCACGTGGACCTCCATTGATAGAAGGTAGAGATTATTCAGAGAATGTAAGTATAATAATTGATAGTGTTATCATTCAAAAATGCGTCTTTCATTTAAACTATTTAATTATCAACATTTTATCTTCTTTCAGGTTGGAAAATGGCATTCTTTGGAAGAGACTAATATTCGGAGGAGGAAATCAAGATACGGGCTACACGAGATTATCTTTCAAGCACGTAAAAAATACTGATGGATTGCCTGATACCTATGGAAAACTCCCTCTCTGAAATTTGCAGTTAAAGTAGTTAGAAATAGCTTGTGCAGAACTTCTTATCAGGCGTTGTACGTAAGATTTAAGACCCATGATTTGATTCGTTTCTTTGTGCACAAGCTATTATTCAGATACGCCAGTTTCCACTTTCTGGCATAATGACAGTTTCTTCCCTGACGGTGGAAAACGAGTAGTATCCAATATCATGAGAGTCCTCCACTCCAAAGATAAAAAATTACATTAAAGATGGATTTAAGGTGTAGATGTAATTACTATTCGCTCAGGATGTTGGTTGTCATATTATATATAATATACATAAAGACCAGTGTCAGTTTTTTTCTTATTTTTCTCATCTAGGTTTTCTACTAAGGGTTGTACAGTGTGCTTTGATGGTGATTTAATAAACTTTTATTATAAAAAATGAGTTCTCTATGAAAAACAAAATCCACAGATAAACTTAAAAATCTTGGATATGTGGTGATTGAGGAATGGGAGCATAACTTTAAAAAAAGCAGATAGAAATAGAACACGAATTAAAGATTTTCAAATGCATAAATACAAGATAGACTGAAACTCCCTGGGATGCCTTTTTGAAGGTGGGCGAACTTAATGCTGTAGTTGTATTTGAGTGGTAAGGCGAAGTACGTAGATCTCACTTCACTGTATCCGTGGGTAAGTAAATCTATCTATATATATTTGTATATATTACTATTGTATATGAAGACACCAGATACTATTGTATTTACAATGTTTTGTTTTATTTTTATCTATAGGTCAGCAAGTATTGTCGCTTTACCCTGTAGGGGCATCCTAAGATTATAAATAGATCAGTTTGGTGACTTAAATGATTACTGGAATCATCAAGTGCAAAACCTTCCACCTAGAGGGTTGTATCACGGTTCTTCCATTACGTTCCAATGGAAAGTTTATGCTTCCTCTCTGCCGTATCTTGCCCGGAGAAATTGATTCAAAGCCCTGTCGACATGGTGATGATGAGCGTTTCATTGAAACATGGGTGACCACAGTTGGTTGCTATTCAAAAGGATATCAAATGAAGTAATTTTCTTTAGTTTAATTTATCTTTAAGTAAAATTTTTAATCATTGTTTTCCTTTGATTCCTGTTTTCTCTATACTTCCTAAATATTCATATTTTTTTTTCAGGTGTATGAAATATATCATTTTGAGAAACATCGGATCTCCTTGTTCTTAGTCCCTATATTGATTTGTTTCTAAAAAATCAAACAAGAGAGCAGCGATTATCCATCCGAATGCAGGATCGATATCGAAAGAAGAGTACATATGTATTATTTTGCATGAGGTGTTAAATCTGGATAGTTCTAAATATATCTAAGAATCCTGGTCGACGACAAGTTGCAAAGTTAGCTTTGAATAGTTTCAAAGCTGGTGTGTAAATTATATTATTAAATCAATTTTAACTGGTTTTATCTTATTTTTGATTTTTACAATTTGTTTATTGCTTTTAGGTGGGGATGAAACAATAAAACGCAACTGGATGTATGTCTATCAATACCGGCTTTCTCTGTCAAAACGTTGGCAGATCCTACCAAAATGTAAAAAACATTTTATTCGTGATTTCCCACATGAATTCAGTATTATATATATATATATATATATATATATATATATATATATCATAGAACTCTCCTCATTAATAAATGTTTTTATTTATAGATCAAAGATGTATACCTCCCCACACCGGAAGTTGCTGCTATCGTGGAATAGAGTAAGTCAGATTTATCCTCAAGATGCAGTTACAATGTTCTCCTGCCGCCTCTCTACAACCTCCTGGGCACATCTTAAACTTTATTCAGAGATGGAAGCTGTAAAGCTTGCTTCCTACCACGATGCTGATAGTATTACTTATGAAAGTAATGGGAGAAAACGATCCTCCATTGGGTAATTTTCTGAGAATTCACTGATGAGTTGGCAGAGAGTGTAATTACAATATCTATCTCAGGTTTAAAAAATTATTTAGCTAATTTGATACATGAAAAATATTTTAATGCCCATTGTTGTTAATTCATGAAGGTATTCCAACAATATTCTTCTTTTTTTTCAGGTGGACTGAAAATTTTATGGCGCACAGTACAGAAAAAGGGAAAACTGTTTGCAAGGTGAGGGGTTCACTTGAATTTTGGAACACTCACCCATGAATTTTAAACTATTAAAGACCTTTGATTGTAAATATGGGAAAAAATGGATATACTGATTTCTTAAGCTGAGCCTATGAAGATAACCTTGCTATGATGGAAAAAGCAGAAAAGTTTATACTACTAAAGAAGAGAAGAAGTTGTATAGAGTCATCTATGAGGTAAAAGGGTAATCCGGCTGATTTGTCCACTGTCCCATGTTGGCTTCTTGGAATGTACGTATACTTTGTTTTTATTTATTTTCTCCTGAGAAAACTATCCTGAAATTTATGTTGATTTTTTCTCCCTTTTTAAATAATAACTTAAACTTAAATTTTAATTAAAATTGTACCTTATTGACATTATTACTTATAGAAATTTTTTCTTATTTTACTTATTGTTTTTTGTTTTTCCTTTTCAGTATCGGAGAGGAGGAATCGAGGTCAACTTATATGTCAAAAGAAGAATAGACAATAATTTTCATAATGTAAAAAAATAGAGCACTTTTTTATTCTTGTTATTGCAAAAGATTTTATTAAAATAAATGATTTGATTACATTGTTAGCAAAACTATGTTTCTTTTAGCATACATATTAATTTAATTTTGCTGTAGGCTTTGCAAGATTCTTTTTCTGGAAAACAGTTTTTTTTTTTTTTTTGCTGATAATGTAAGTTGCAGGAATCGACCATTTCTTTTAAGGCTGCGCAGTCGCTTTGATCCAGGTGAGAATTCTCTGTTTCTCAGGTGTTCAACTACTAAATGAACAATATTAGTTTTAGGTGATGCTGTCCTTTGTACATTATTTCTCCCTTCAGAAGTCCACGATAATAACGAGAATTAATCTTAAGAAATGCAAACATTTTTCGCAGCATTTATATAACGAAATAGTAGCTTTCTTTTGTACTCCTGGCTGTAATAGTATCTTCTTTCAAAGCAGATTCTGTTTCGATTTAACCCTGTTTACTTCCACCTTTCCCATTGAGGATGCTGATTTTGACAAACTTTTGAAGAAACTTTGTAAATGGAAGGACGTTTTCTGTTTTCTAGCAAATCTTTCCTCTGTAGAATTCATTTTAGGCATCTAATTCAGATAAATGATCCCACAAATTCGCAATGATTCTTCGGGGTATTAAGATCTATTTTCTAGCAAATTCCATGAATGAAAAGAATTGTTCATGATATTGCAGCTAGTAACAAAATAGATAGGAATCCTCCAAGGTTGTATGAGTAATGGCCTCTTCATATAGGGTATCTTCCTGTCCGATAGTTTTCTTTAAACTTATTTTATAAGGAGTTAATTGATTCTTTTTACTTTTGGTGAGAGGCATGTTTCTCGTAAAGCACATTCAATAAAGCTTTAATAATATGATTGACAGGTTTTAAATGAATTTTTGATTTAATTTTTGCAAATAGCTTTGTAATCTAATCCATGCGCACACGCTACCATACAGAATTAATGATTTCAAATTGTCGAACAAGAAATTTTATATATGCCCAAATATTTATGAATGCTTTAGCTTTATAAAATGGAACAATGATGAAAACCTTTTCCCATGCATAAAAAATCAAAACGTCAGTGAAAGGTAAATCTTTATTTTCGACATTCCAAAATCATCAAGGTTTAAAATGTTGCGCCCTGTCAAAAATTCTAAAATCTCTTGCTTTTTTCATGTCCTTTCACGTAACATAAGAAAAATGATTTGATTACATCGTTGTCAAAATACATCGTAAGGTATTTCCGTGGCATACACTTAATACTTATCGCCACCGTAGGAATTCCAGGATGGTGTCAAGTAGGCTGGATATTATAGGCTTTAAATATACTAATAACACAGCAAATATAATATTTACATATTTACACTTAACATCCAACGCTATCTTTACGCTCACTTAACGGAACTCATTCTCGGCGTTCCGAGTATGCGCTGCCAAAGACGGGGTGGTGAACCCATTATTAAAAAATGGGGAGATAGCAGCCCAGTCAGCTGCAACACTCTCCCACCTTTTGAGGATATGATGCACAGACACTCCAAAAAATAATTGCAATCTTAGAATACTTTAAAAAATGGAACACAAGAAAAAATACAATACTTAAATACATACATTGTTACGAATATAAGTCACAACACAATTACAAACATCACAACTTCAAAATATCAATACAAAGTCTTTTATCTAATTTTGTTAAGAATGTTTCCAAACGTTCTGGTAGTTTTAATAAATCTTCAATTACTGTTGGTAGCTGGTGGTATGACATTATCCTTCCTTTACCACTGAATTTCTATTTCTATTCATATAGTCTTTGTACAGGTCTTAAAAAATTCGAATTTTGTGTCTTCACGAGAACAAGTCTATATTACTGTCCCGCCCCAGGCATTAGTTTCAATACACGGCTAAATTTTAAATGAGTGCGTTTTTATTACTGTCTTCCAACAGAACAATTTCTCCTTACTTTGATAGGGTTTATTTTCATAGCTCTTAATGGATTGATGTAATTGTCCAAGATGGTTTCGATTCGAATCTTTGCCTGAGTTGTTCTCGTATTTTCTGCAGATATTTTGCTCTTTTTTACTTAATTTTTTCTTTAATGACAGTAAATAATATCGGCAACTCCAGACTCCAGAGAGATTCTCAAAAAACATTTCTGGTTAAGGGAGAAACATCAGCTACGCCGTCTCGACACAAGTGAGTGGTCTCGAGTTAATCACTCTCACAATCACACAACATTTGTTACTAATCTTCGTAATCAAGAGCAGTAATGACCAAGAATTTTTTCTAGAATTCTCTTTCGGTCATTTGTACCAAGCGCTCCCTGCACATCCCACCCTACCAGGCCGCAGACGAGGGCTACAACTTCCACTGAATTTTTTCTTTCTGCAGCTTTTGAAAGAATGCTATCCCAATCCAGCGCATGCAGAAGTCTCTGCTCCCCTTTAAAAATTCGCAAAGCTGCTATCCGAATAAATTGTGTAGGTCTTCCACGATGAAGTAAATAAAGCGTCTTTAATGATTTCTATGAGAAAACTGCTATATGATGTGACTGTAACTCTAGATGAATAGCCCATACACTGCACAGGTATAAAGAACAATGTAAGCTTTCCTGGAACATTTCTTAGATACAGAGGTCCTGCAAGATCAGTCAATTTACAATTTCTAAAACGTAGCTGCATCACGTACTGATCCTTTGGCAAAATGCCGGGGAGTCACATTTTTTAGCTTGAAATCTTTGACACTTTACACACTTTCTAATACAATTCTGAATGGTCTTACGAGCCTACTATCCAATACTTTTCTCAGTAAGTGTGACATTAACATCGAAGTACCAGCATGTACATCATTATGAGCATTCATTATCAATAACTAACTACTGTACAGATCAGAAGGTAAAATAATAGGAAACTTAAAGCCGCTAGTATCATCTCGATTAGAAATATTAGTTTTAGCTCGAATAGACCATATTACAACAATAATATTGGTCTAAGCTTCTAAGTTTATCATCATTTACATCTCCAAATGATTCCTTCTGAATCAAAAGCATAAGAGCTATTTCGCTTTCTAATTCAGAAACAGACAAAGTTTTTGAGAATCACTAGCAATTTTTCTTGATTTATTATAAAATCTAAATATCCAAGTTAGCATGTACAATTTTCCTTACAGATGAAAATAATTATAATACACCAATATTTTACCATTTTTGCTAAAAAGTATTACAATAGTTTTCTGCTGAGCTAACCAAATTCTATCTGATCATCCTCAGATTTTGGGCCAACCTCCCCATTTTCACTTAACCAAGAAGGTCCCTCCACCATTTTCTTGTAATAATTGTTCTCCAGAACACTCCTCTAGTTACTTGTGATCTGCAGCATTGTCGCTCTGAACGTGGCGCTAATGGTGGAGAAGTTAGTGAACGTATTTCCCTTACTCGATTTTGAACGAAAGTTCCCCACTTTGATCTCTCGCTGTATCCAGCACAATGCGGTCGTAGAGTCTGTCCAACAATAAATATTAACATCGTAAAGTTTAAGATCATTAATCACAGAGGACAGTAATCTAGCCCTAACAAGCAAGGAGCAGTTCTAAATCGGGTATAGTAACAGTTTTCACGGGTGCAACTCTATCAAGTAATAGCTATAACTACTATGGTCACCCCTGTTTAACTCTTAAAAAATATGTACATGCTCTTTGGCTAGCGTCGCAAAACACAGTACACTCCAAATTCCGTGCTGTTGGGAAATGCTAACCATCTTGGAACTCTTTTATATTGGCTATTAAATACAACTGACGATACCAAGATTTAAATTTTCTCACTAGGTCATCTATGGTAGAGTATCGTCCTAATTTTAAGCTTTAGTTCCACGCGTTTCTGTAAAATCAACTTAGGAATCAACATACAGGTGTCGTAAAACTTATCGGATCAAAAAATCTGATGATGTGAAGCAAAATTAACCTTTCAATAGAAATTTCCTCTAAGGTAACTGTTTGTTCTACTTGAAGATAACGTATTCCTGTGTCCGTATGCCATAATGCGCCTAAAACTGACAGGCTTTCATCCTCCGTGGATGTATCCCCATTAGGGCACCACACTGCAAATTGTGACTTCCAAACTGCAAATTGAAATTGTATATTACGATAATTTGGGATTCCAGTATAACTGCATTTCTAATTCAGAATCTAAACTAGTTACACAGTTGTCAACATAAAATGCAGTCTAAGTATTTCAGATGTGCAACTCAAATTTTCTTGAACCCTACTTCTAAATGACATTAAAAGTGTATGGCCACAATATACTCATATGTTAAACTGAATACTACTCTTTCTCGATGTCATACTCCTCAACTTGTTCCAAGTCATCTTGTCCTCAACCATAAGAAACGTAACAATCACGACCTTTTCCCTAATCGATATTTGTAGAAAGCTTTTCTATGTTCACAAAATACCCAACGTAGTTCCTACGAAACCATTGAGAATCGTTGGGATGAGTTTCTATCAATCCAGTGGACAAACAATCGTTTAACGATGGAAAACCATAATGCGTGTGAACTTGCATTAAACACTGCATTCTATACTGTAAAGTGCTACCTTCTTTGATAACTGGCCTATGTAAGGCCAAGAATGCCTGACCTGATTCTTGTAAAAAAGTTTTTTTTTTTTCAATAATACCAAGACTCAACCAGTTATCAAAAAACTTCCCCATAAAGCTTCTAATTTACCAGATGTCACAATTTCCTTTCGTACTCACAGACTTTTTTCTGCCAATTTTTTATTTTCCGCAAAGAAGAATTACCTACTACCCATGGTAATGCGACTTTATATCTGCCTTCTGCATTTACGCAAAGAGTTTCATTAAAATATTTCGTAGTTTCTTCTAATTCCTTTGCAGTTTATGATGCGCAGAACCCAATCCCTAATACATCCAAGGACCAAAGGTCGCTGATGCACTGAGTTTGAGCGTTACACGAAGAAATGATCAGGGAATGTTTGTTTTCAACGCTTGGCTCTACTGCCAAAAAAAGTTTCCCCTAAACTGCCCACCTAAACAAGTATGTACTGCAGTCAAGTTGACTTACAAAGGTATAATTTTCCCAGTAAAACACTTACTGGCCACCACTCGTAGCGCACCACCACAACTTTACTCTATCAACTTTAGAGGTTATTTTCCAAATCCAGCAAGTCATTACTGCATTTTAAACTCTTAACTAAGGACCAGATGGGATTTGTTTAATCTCAGAACAAATGTGTGTTTTGACCAAGTATCAAATTTACATTCTATAACTATCAACATTACTCAATTCAATAACATAATTTATATGACACTTCATCACTCTTAATAGCACCAAATACCGATCAGCTTTAAATTTACTTCACTTATAGGTTCATAATTCATGCTTATAACATCAGAGCTCATATACATTTCTATACTACCAGTGTCATAAATTGCTCTTATAAACATTTTTTTTTACCATTATATAATCTTACAATCAAAGTTTGTAAATATACATCAGAGTTGGCACATGACTGTTTAACGTACTGTTTTATTTCATCATTCTCTCCATTTGAGAGTTTATTTTAACTTATTAGAAGGTAACTAGCACAAAATAATGAAATGCCGTTTCTTACAATATGATTTGTGCCCCTGATTTACACTTTCGTTTGCCTGTGAAAATGCTTAAGCACACAAAAAACAAGCTTTTTTCTTCTAAGAATATCTTTTTTACAGTCTAAATTCATGCTCGAGACTTCACATAAATTTCAGATGTATGTGATTTATCACAAAAAATACAAGAATCAAATTTCAAACTTACGAATATTCTTTTCAGTAGACTTATTATTATCATTAGCATATCAATTCACATGCAGTTGACATAACAGGTTTAGATTCAGAATGCTGACTTACACTTTTTATTAGTTATTTTTCCTGTATTAAAAAAATTTCTAGATATTTTAACTCTAGCTCACTGTCCACTTGTTCTTAACAAAATCCATTAATAGATTCCAGTCACTTCCAGCTTGTGTGGTCCTGAACTAAATGTCGCTTTCGTCTATCCCACATTTTTTACAATGTCTACGGGTAACGTTGATTCTACTAATGTGGGGAAAAGAATGTCCGCGCATTTGTCTTGGGTGAGTCCTAAAGAATCCAAAGACTGAATTCGTGTCTACAGTTTATCATAATGTTGATAATTGCACTTATTTTCAAGTGATGACCAGCTGTAACAAGTCCCACATACACTTGCACCAAGATTTTCACTAAACCTCTCCCTTGAGATACTCTACTGCTTTCATAATTCGCCGCAGCAGGAAGCTTTCACGATCTCCTTGGGGTTGGAACCAGGCAATGGTGCCTGGAATGAGGTACTGGTACTTCTATTCTGTCATCTATACTTCCGGCTTCCCCATGTATCTTTGGAACCGAGTCCAGAAATTCTGAATATTCTCCTCGGGCTGCCGTCAAAGGTTGGCAAATTGAATTGTAATTTGCATTTAGATGCCGTATCCTATAATGGGGCAAATCTGTTCCATTTTTACAAATCTCCTGCTAAGACATTTTAACTTTTATTTTCAGAGCGATAAATTTATCTTCATAGCTACACGTAGTACTTTTTCGTATCATTCATCTGAAGTACAGTTTCTTCCTTTGTAAAAGTTCTAGAAGCTTGTATCGCATTCTTAAGTTGTTTTAAATCGTTCCGATATCTGCTTGAAATTTATTTCTATATCAGATGCCTTCAGTTGGGCAGGTACGCAAGAAGTGCTTCAAGGGTTATTACCGTCTGAGTAAAGGCGCTTCTGTAATATTGAGCGCTTCTGTTTTAGCGCTGTCCATTGTTGCCTAACTTCCATCGTCATTAGGCTCAACATGATTTCTACATCCTGGCTGGGTCAGCCAAATAAATGTGGCATACACTTATTACTTATCGCCACCGTAGGAATTCCAGGAGAAAAAATAAGTAGGCTGATTATAGTATGTTTAAATATGTTTCTTAATAACACAGTAAACATAACATTTATTAATTCTTAACATCCAACGCTTACCTTACGCTCACTTAACGAACCTATTCGTTCCTATATACATGCGCCGCCAAAGACGGGGTGGTGAACCCATTACAAAATGGGGAGATAGCACTTGAAATAGCTGCAAATAGTATCATAAGGTAATTCACCATCTTCCCATTTGATCTGATGATGAACCTAGTAATCCGTGAGATGTTTCGCTGTCCAAACTTTCAAAGGAATGAGGTGATTTTAAAACAGCCATCTTCCACAAAAAAGGTATCGTTGTTCTACGCCCATACTGCCATCCTTGACGACGAATCGTCCTGGAGAGAGCTGAAATCCTTCAAAATCTAAGACCGCAGATGTCATGATGATTGTAACGAAATGGTTAGCGCGAGGCTGATAGACGTACATTTATCATCCGGCAGTGGCGATCAACTGGTGTAAAATGAGCTTGCCAGGAGCCGTGAGGGCCCAGCTACATATCTACAATCATAATATTAATTCATATATATTATTTTTCATTTAATTTATATTTAATTTTTATATTTAATTATATTAATTTAAATCTATAATATTTAATAATTATGTATTCAATTTAATTTTTTTATTATATATTTAATTTTCCAAGGTTCTAAAATAAATCCCTTTAACACCCTCTTTTTTTACTTTTCACGTTTAAAATAGCGAAATTATGATTGTGCTATTCGATTTTAAATTACGAAATTAAATATTTCGTGTACGGGTTTTATGACAAAGTATGTAAGGAGAAATGCTGCCCATCAGTAGTAGGCATCTGTTGAAAGAGCTGAACCTTTGCAGAAACAAACTTCTTTGGATGTGATTTAGAACTTTCTAGTCATTTGTACCGGTAATGTTTCAGCAATTTAAAATCAAACATCCAGAATATTAAAGGACATTTTGAATTATAGGTAATTCAAAATCATTTTGTTAGATAGTATTTTGTGTAACATTGCGAAAAACGCTGCAAATCTTATTTTAATTTTAAGTAACTGAAATTTAATCTTATTTTGACTTTAAAAAAAGTTGATAATTATTTTCATCTTTTTCTGAAGAGTTTATGTGCCAAATTTCATAAAGATCGAGTAAAACTATAGATTTGTATAAAAATACATCCTTATAATGTGAAAAACTTCTTTTCGTTGTATTAAAAAATGCAGTCCATTTTCATTGTTTCAGTTTTTCTTTTCTCTTCACATTTCAAATAAATTTCTAGTTTTTGATAGATTTTCTATGTTATTTTAATAAATTTACTTTTAGCGATGACATTGCTCATTTTTTCACTTAAGGTAAGATAATCTTCCTGAGATTATGCAATCTTATATTTGACATTTTTTGATATGATGAGGTTAAATTTTCACTTTATAATGTTTACTAATGCAATAATTAGAAAAAACATAATTATGCAAATTTCAAAAAATAATCTTCATAGAATCTTTTAAAGACTTTTTAACAGTGGAATGTAAAGACTTGTCATTTAGCTCTATGAGACAAAACATACCACTGTAACGATCTCAAATGCTAATATACTTTAATTCACGTTTTTCTTTTTTTCTTTATTGCACAAATTTAATTTCAGTCTTGTAGCAATTACTTTAACTTAACAAAATTAAACAAGCTATGAATTTAAAGTTTGTTAATATAATCAACAAGACAATTGATAAGATGGACGAATGGTTGGTAGCCGAATGCGGCTAATACGTTTAATACTACAAAAGCAATGTAAAATAGAGAAATGATAGTTTCAGTTTACTTTTTTTTCTTTCCTTTGCAAGATAAGCTATGCTCTTTTAGCTCTCTTACGACTAAAAACAGAAATAATAACACTCTTCTCACTAATTATTTTCCATGAAAGATAGACCAATAAGACTTGTATTGGCCCCTTTAAACGAAACCCCTTTGATTCTAGAACGCAAACTCCCTCAAACGCATAAAGAAATTCGTGAGTGTCGTCTTTTCAGATAGTCACAGTTTTAGCTAAGAAACCTTTCTGGCAGGCGAGTTCCCCTTGTTTGTAAGCAGATTTTATGACAGTAAAATTAAAACCAATAAAGAAAGAAAAAAGCACCTTATAGCCATCTCCTCACAAGAACTGCACACTTTCTGAACAAAGGGATGCAATTCCTTCCGTCTCTTCCGGGGACTTCCAAAACCATCAAAAAAATCTTGAAGAGTATTATGGCCTGACTTTGCACCGAAGCAGCCACTCCTGTTCCAATAGCCTGAGAGGGTCAGTGATGGCTGCAGCTTCTGGAGAAACATCTGCAATGATCGGAAGGTCAAAGACAGTGGACTGGACAGAGACCTCAGTGCAGTTCCACGAGCAGTTGTAATTGGTGTATGTGTCTTGTCGGTATTCATTCACCTGCCAGTTTGGGTAATGGAATTATTGACGGGTAACAAATCCCTCAGAAAAAAACATGGGCCCTAAAGGTTATTTTATTTCTCATTGTTTTCAGGAAAAAGCTTACTATAGAGAAATATATCTTTTTCTCTCCCACACTTCAGCTCCAAATCGTCTTCTGCTTTATACCACTCTACATCGGGCAAGCTGGCACCAGTCCCGCCACTGCATCCGAAAGCCCCTGCGCAGGCGCATTTGAGTCATCCGTTTGAGGAGTCAATTAAATCGTACAGAAAGTTTATATAGCTTTTGAGGTGCCATCTCGTATACTTTCGAAAAAATTTTAATATTGTTGGGGTAGTTGTCTACCTAGATGCATGACTGGGAACGAGCTCTAGGGTTTTAAAAAGAAAAAAACATGTAATGAGCATTCAATGATATCACGCATTTCTCTTCCCTTTATTAAATATATTCTGAAATAATAGAAAATAATACTCAAATTACGATGGTGACTTCCTTTATAAACAGTTTATTAATTTGCTATCGTTTGAAAGCTCTGAGATGAGATCAATAATTACAATTTAAAGCGTTTGACACACTATTGATATTAGAAGGTTATCCTTCATGGAATTCGACGTTTTTCAGTATTTCTTCATAAAGCTTTTGATATTCCACAACACCAAATTATTTTTGGAGGAAATGGATGCAAAACATTTTAAATTGATCAATTTTTTTAACTAAATGAGTCTTCCCATTAACCCATTGCTCCGCCTCACAAGAGCTGTGTACGGCGTTTTACAAGTGCATGTAATGAATTCATGATCAATGAATAAACATTTCATGCATGGTTATATTTATATCATAAGGCCATAGAATGCTAAAGATTTTCAATAAAGATTTTTTTTGGAAAATCTGAGTAAAAGGACACTAGAATGTAAGCATTACGTATATTTTTATTTTATTGTTTAAATATCATTCCTTTACATTATATCGCTTTTTCACAAATTGATATCTTGAAAATCATTTTCTGACAATTAGCAAATGGTTGTTTAGAATAATACAAAGAATGTCCTTTGACATCTTTACAATAAAATATATGCTAGTAGGTCTACACACATTGGAAGCAGACTTTGTAGGTTGTCGAACGCAGTACATAGAAGAATAATTCTGAAACGAATTTTTGGAATAACTGACCATAAAATTCAGGAGGGAATCGGTACGAGTCGAAAATTAATATTGTTACTTTCTGTGAAGGCCAAACTATGTGATCCAGGCTCAGAAGACTGGTTCACATTCACGACAATGGCAGATTTTTCTTTCAGTATAGGTATTGTGTCAGATGGAAAAAAACACACGAAGGAAAAAGGTGAAGTATATGGGTCTCTTGGATAAAATAAATGTATTTCATTGTCATTCATTTTCAATTTCCAGTCATGCAAATATTTCCCCTTTTGTTTCATTTCTATGACGTCGAACTCAGCGAAGATCAGCACAGATGGTTTGAGGAAGAGCGTGTGTAAATTTTGTAATTCCAATCTTATTACTGCTATGTTTAATGAGATTTAAATTATCGTTGCAAAGATCAGGGATAGGGTTAAAAGCAAAAGAAACAGTGTGTCCCCTTTATATATTCTTCTCTTGAAATGAACAATCTTGGTCTTGACCAGCTCATCATTTCCAGAAAACAGATTATAATACCCTTTGATATAATTGTTTTGTATCAAAACTAATTCGAGTGGGATTATGAGGTACTGGCTGACCATCCACGTGTTCCTACAAAATTCATGTCGAAATGTTTGAACTCGAAGGGTGATTTTGAATGTTCCATGAAAAAGCACTCATTTTCCACATCCTGCAATAATCCTTTTAGCATCTGTCCAACGAAAATGTTGTCTTCGAAAACAATGACATACTTTCCTTGAGTGGATAGAATATGCTTTGCAGTACTCTTGCTAATGGGGTATCGGCAGTTTTCTTTTCTCCAAAGCTTTCACGCGTCCTAAAATAACACCAGGACTTACTCAAACTTTCGAGCCAGCAAGTTGATCTCTCCAAGACAACTTGTCTCCAGTTCCTTGCAAACAAAACTCAGGTTTACTTCTATCAATTTTATATTTTACATCTACTAGACCAACAACAATCTTTCTTGATGAAACAAATCGCTGTGTAAAAAAACACCAATCACATCCACTGCAGCCTGACCAAAAAAATTTCGATCGCTTTTCAAGAATTCGACTGTCGCTATCTTGTAAAAAACATTCTGGTGAAGTAAGCTGGAAGTTTTACTATCAAAATCCACATGATTCAATAATGTCAATATGAGATCGATAAGGATACGTATTGCCTGAATTAGACACAAGACGGTCATTAAGAGGGAAACATCTACTTGACTAAAAAGAGAATGCAAAAAATAAGTTGAGAAACTAATCTTAGTTTCGGGCGAACTATCCTCTAGAGTGTTAATTTCTTTTTAAAATAGGTGAACCATCTGCTTTCAAAATTTTTGCTTTACGTAAAGTTGGGTTTGATTCAAATCAAGATACTCTTTCCACTTCCGAAATATGAAATTCAACAGGACCTCCATCGTATACTACATTGACAAGGATGAAATCAATCTACTTACAGTTTCTTTCTATACGTTTGAGTACGAGGTAAATGAAAGTTCCAATTCCGATTTGACACATTCTGAGATCCTTTCAAAATACGCTATTATTTACAAAAAAACATCTTGACCTTTCTGTCTTCCAAAAAAAATTTTAGATGAACTGATTATTTTCTGCTGCTTTCGCTTCCTTTTATATTTTCTCCTCGCCCATCATCGATTGCGCTCTGGACCAATAGCTTTACGAGCTAGATTTTCCAGCTTCTTTACTTCATTTCTTGGCGGCGATTTTGAAATCTTCACCAGAAAACAACATCGTTGATTACATTCGTTCTGTGATGAGATTTCTTTCCAAGCGCGCTTTCCCTTCTTTCTACGAGAAATGGTAAGGCTGCTCGAAACAAACGGACGAAATATTCCACCTGCTTATATCCTTTGAATGACACACCTTCGTAATATGGAATTCCAGTATGAACCTATAAGGATTCGTATAATGTTCTTCAAATTTTTTTTGTGCTGCACGCATACGGAACTTTCGTAATGCGACTCATTTTCTTTCCACTTTGCAAAGGACTATTGCATTGAAAATGCGTGTATTTATAGAATTTGTCGCATTCAAAAAATGTAAGACGATAATCACTTTTTCCTTCTTCGAATGGGACCAAAGCACCTGAATTATAAGTGTAGTTCTATTCCTATAGTTTGAAAAGACTGTCGGATCACGGGTACATATACGAGGTCTGTCATATCGGGTAGCTTACAAATATCTCCCATCTTTTCCTGAAATTCTTACGACTCTTAAAAAAGGGGTGCTTCAACATGACCAACAACGACAGGTTGACAATATCGCTATACACATAACACTGGGAAATGCTGCCTGTGGGTCAGCTACGAATGAATCCTTTCTCAACTCCCCTAACAACATGTGTGAGTGAAAACCTACTAGATCGCACAAACCTTCTTCTAAAACAACTTGATTTTTTCTGTTTTATTTTCACTCGTTTGTTGTTAGCATTGAATTTAAAACTTAATTTTACCTTCATGCGAAGGTAAACACCATGTCTTTAAAATTTCTGAACAGTTTCATAGGAACTTGTGGAATCTTTTCTGGTACTACTTTCCGTCACCCAAGTCGAATCCAAAATGCTGTTCTTGCACTCCTATACTATAGCCATGGTGGGGTAATTATTTCGCCAACCCCCATTTTCCATCTAGACAAATCGGTGTAGGAAGCTGAGTTACAAAACTAGAAATTTGACATTAAAGATAGCTTAGAGAACTACTTGGATGGTAAATGTCAGATGGAATGACACTTGTTTTTATAAAGTTGTTTTTCTGTACAGTCTATTAATAAATATTTTCACCTTCACTCACCCACGAGTTAAAATAAATCATCTGGGTAACCTGGAAATTTTAAGGTCTCCAACCTTCCTTTCTTAATCCACTTTTCCACTGGATAATAGCTTAATCTAATAACTCCTTCTGCATTCTTTTTCTCATAAAATGTACCTTCTGATAACATTATTGTGAAACCCTCAACTTTATAAATGTTGGATTTCTAGAACAATCTTGTGAACAGTAAATATTTCAAAGACCTCAATTGTTTTCGTATCCTTTCTCAAATCTTCCTTTCCACTACTAATGAACCGTACGTCAATTTTAAATGAAGGTTGTTTTCTTGATTTCTGTTCAGAAAGAACGCTTGATAAATTTTTGCTACTTCTGCTTCTTGAGTATCAATATACGGAATATGGCTCATTTTAATACTTCTTGTTAATGTATGATTATAGCTGAAGATTAATTTGCAATCACATCACGCAGGCTTGCCAGGTTCGTAAAACATTCTGTCAATTTTGATACTTCAGAGTTCTATGAAAGCGCTCAATGATACTCAATAGCTTTCTATTTCTCTATATTATTATAGTAAAGAAGTGGACATTCATTTTCTTTAAAATAATTTTGAACTAATCTTGTTTTGAATTCCGTTCCTTTATCCGTTTGTAAAATTGAGGTTTATTGTCTTTGAATATTTCTTTAAAAAACCATTTTAAAATACTTCATCAGTCTTATCCCAAGGGGAATGGGTTTTGTATGAACTTTGAAAAACACGTCAATACATGTTAATAAATACTTATATCCACTCATTAAATTTACTGCATGTCCGCATATCTAACAAATCATGCTGAAACTGCTCATCTATACCCTCCGACAATGTCATGATTTCTTTTAAAAATTGCTTGCAGATTTATGTAGTGTGTAAGAATCTTTTACTTACCATCTATTGCTTTATATCCTTAGTCTTTAATTTTATTTCTACAGCTCTGCGTAGGTAGCGTTTAACCCTCCAAATCCTTACATGCTTCATGATTTTTATAAAACTTTTCAAGAGAATTTTCTGCATGGATTTTAAATTTATCAGTATTTTAAATTCAAGTGTTTATACACAATACACACTAGAACAAAGACAGACAGATAACTTCTTATGAGAGATAATAAGATATACAGTAACCTTATATACACTTCAGTGAAATCTAAGAAAAGCAAATAAGAAAAAAACAAATAAGGTTAAATAAACAATTTTTATTATAAGTCAAAACATGTTAATGTTACACTAGAGTTCTACTTAAATACATTTCTTCCACTTTCGAAAAGAATTTACAGTATCCATTTCTGCAAACAAATCATCTTGAAACCATCGCAGAAATGGTATCGCTGGTTCAATCTTTTACAAACTTAGCAGCTAACACATTCCATTCAATGGTTATAAAGTGTCTTTCGAAATAAGCATCAAAATTTTGTTTCTACAAATGAGACACAGTCATGAACATCCATATTAAAAAAAACCCTGCTTTACAGTCAATACATTCACTTTTGAAAGCACAGATATCTTTCAAGAAATAAAGTCCAACAAACAGTTTACATAAAGATTCTCTTAGTTCTTCAAACCTTAAGGAGTATCAGCATCCCTACTGTCAAAATTTCCGTCAACCGGATACTTGCGAATTTCAAAAATCACGTTGTTCCTTTAAGTGTAAAGTATGCTAGCAAACTAGACTTTAACACAAGAAAATCTGTTGTAGGAATCCTACAACGTTCAATTTGAACTCCTCTGAGGATTGCCCTCTTGGTACCAGAGAAATGAACTGTCCTTCCCTCTGGAAAAGTCTCTGTAAACTAACAATGCATTTGAGAGTTCCTGTAGTCTGATTGAAATGCACACATCTTTCTTCAATACAGTCACGGCATCTGGCTCCGTAAGGGCAGGAAAAGTTCGAAGTGAAGACAGGACAGAACTCCACACTTCAGGTTTCAGAGATACTCCCTCTTTCGTTGGATGAAGGAATCCGTTTTCGTCTGTTGAATACACTCGAATGTGCACTCGAGTTTCCTTTTGAAACGTATTCACCGCAGCGAACAAACCGTCCCCAAGATGAACCATATTTTTTGGCAGGGAACTCAAAGAAATTTCTTGTTCCGTTCCTTCATTACTACACAGTTTTTTAGCTGCTTGTCCATGTTTTTCACTTTTGCGTTTGGAATTTCCACCAACTTTAGTGAACGACATCTTTAAAATACATTTAGATAATTTCAGCAATAGAGCACACAAATGAAGCTAACGCGCTACAGCACGGGCAAAAGATCCAAAATGAAATGGCGACCGGTTGAAGATGAGTAACTAAAAAGTGAGCCTTCACTTCACTTTACTTCTCTAATGCAGTCAATCATAAAACTCTGGAAGATTTGACGTCATATCACCGACCAACCAGCAGAAGATATTCTACTAAACTCTCGGTGACGTCATGTAACCTGACCACGATTGCAGTAACATGTTCCAACCTCAGAGGAAACTCTTCTTACTCTGAGGTTCCAACATACTCTCTAACCTATTGCCATTCACAAAACACTAAATTTCCAACCATTGACGTCACCATCTCCTCTTCACTTCAATTCATCTGAATCCGTAGTTTCATTTCAGTTCAAATGACCTCCTCAGTATGAAACAACTAAACTCTACAACCTTGAAACACGTATTCTGGATATAGTTCATTTTTTTTCACCGATCGATGGCGCCCCTTGAGATATGGTAAAACTCAAATAAGTTATTTTTAGGCTGCAGTGCGTACACTATGCTGGTCCAGTGGTAGTGCGTCTGACTACGATCACTAAGGTCCCGGGTTCGAATCCAGGCCAGGATGAGCTTGAAGATTTTTGTCACAATTCGCATCGTACAAGTTCAATTATAAATTAGATTCATTAATTTAATTAATAATAAACCCTTGATTAATTATTTAAGATTCCTAATTAACAATAATTAAACCTTGACTAATTATTTAAGATTCCTAATTAACAATAATTAAACCTTGACTAATTCAGATTCCTAATTGATGTAATTAACTGACTTCCAGATAATTCGAGAAATGGTGAAAAAATTCCAAGTCCAAAAAAATGACGTCACTCTCCTCCACTCACTTCAGTTCATATCAGCACAAAACAACTAAACTCGAAAGCCGCATCGAAAACAACTAAACTCAACTCGAAGCAGGAGGAAAACAACTCAACTCTGGGGAAGGAAGGGGGGGAACACAGAAGAGCTTGTCAGTATCTTCAGTGCTGATTGCTGGAAAATCTTTCTATTATATTCATAGATATACACATTCTTTCAAGGCATTTGAAAAAAATGGACTAAGAAATCAATTTTATGCTCCGGATATAACCGAGAAAGTGCTAACGACCATACCAGTCGCGGAAGAGACGAACACATATGACGTCAAAATCTAGTCAGCAAATGAGAGTGCGCTTCGGATTGCATCATCGTTTCTGCAATTTTAGTGCATTTTTCGCTCTCAATATTTAAATAAATAAATTTTTGTGCAAAATTTCACTTGCATATTTGAAATTAGAATGATTTTTTTTTTCTATAAATACGGATTGCTTTCACGCTTTTTTAAAAAATGCTGAACTTCCCCATTGTTTGATTCTAATACAACATTTTACAGTCAACATTTGAGATGATGACAGACAGACTCTTTAACATCAGATGTTAAAGACTCTCTCTGGTGTTTATCATCTGTTGAAAGGTCTTTTTTTTGTTAACCCTTAAAAGCCCGATTTTTCAAAAATTGATTTAAAAATGTTTTTTGACTTTCATTTCTTGAATAAAACAAGGGAAAAAAACTTTACAAAATCCTATTTTGTTTTAAGTATGGTTTATGGCTAAAAGACAGTTTGTTACCAACTGACAACAATGGGCTTAATTTCAGAAAAAAAAAATTCCCTTGATAAAATTCTATAATATTAAACACAAAGGATTTTTAATAAGTATAATACTGATAAGGAATTTCCTTCAACATTGTAGAATAAAATATGGTTTTCTCAAGCGTACAAACAAAGCTAAAAAGATGCAGTCTCAAGTGAAAAAAAACATCAACTTATTTTTTTATCAGCACTCAGGCTGCCATCTCTATGTTGTCAATTGATTTAATAAAAGTTTCAATATGTATCCTATTGGCAACAACAGGCAATAGAGATTCAGTCTTATTCTCAAGATTTTAGAAGACAAAATTGGGGCTTTAATTGATATTAGATAATTAGGGCAACGTTGGGCCTTTAAGGGCTAACAAAAAATGGCGGTATCATCGTCGTGCTTACATTATTTAAACTTTATTTTGTGTATAGTGCACATTTTAGTTTTTTAATGTGATTAAATAATGCTTAGTTAGATCAAATGAGCGCTCCATTTAGAAGATATTTTGGGAATGTACTTTTTAATGTCGAACCGAGATCATATAAATAAGATGACACTTGAGCCCTATCCACTATTTGCAAAATTTCACACCACACTAGTAGGAAGAATATATCATGCACTATTATACTCTCTGATGGTATCGCGTCTCGAACCTGCGACCCTCCAAATCTAAAGCTGAGAATCTGCTCCAGACCCCAAATTGAAACGATGTAAATAAAGAATGGAAATGAGTTGTTGGGAGATTTTTTTTTGAAAAAAAAAATATTACTGATACATATGATTGGTTTCAAACTTCAACAAATAATTTAAACTTCATAATAACTAAACAATATTTTTTTTGTTTTATTTTCTGTCTCTCCTACGCCTTATAAAAAATTACAATAATTAAACTGAACTATTGTGTGTGTCCTGGTTTGCGAGGAAAATAAATATGGTAAACATATACAACTTGCAAACAGCCTCAGCAGTCTGCCCGACACTGGCTTCAACTTTTTGATCTTTTGTCACAGAAAAAAAAGTTTATGCAGCTGCTGTTATGTAACATCGAGAAATAAATAGATTGGAATGAGAAGATAGGATAGACAGAAATAAAAATGAAGTAGTTGTAAGATTCTGATTGGTATAAATATTACTGGTAAGATATGAGTTTTAAACTGACTTCAGTGTTATGGTTGGCTTCTAGGCAGAAAGAGCATGATAATTTTGAACACCGTAGAGAATTGATTAATTTAATGAAATCCTAGGGTTGTTTTATTTTTTAATTTTGATATTTATTTTGCGGAAAGATTTTAAAGACGCAGACTGGTACATTTTTGGTAAATATTGAGCTGCCGTGTGCTTCATTAAACAGTCCTGAATTACCTCACTTAAAACTTCTACTAAGTAGTGACTTGTTAGAAGCAGTGCTTAAGCTTCTAGACCGTCCCGAATTTATATTACATATCCCTTGTAAAACTTGGACTGTACCAAGGAAATCGATAGTTTTACACACTTGAGCAGAGAAAACTGAAGAACATTGCTGTAATTTAAATTGTTTCCCAACTTTTGTATTAAGCACACCTAATGTGACAATGCGTCCCGTTTTGAGCGGTACAGTCCCGTTGTTTGGTAGCCCGTACCGCTGTTCCCAAGCACAGCTTCGAGACGACCAAATGTCCCGTTTTCAGAAAGAGAGCAACCCACGATAACAATTTCAAAGAAGAAGAGGCCAAAAATCAAAAAATTGCTATGGTAATGTCTAGTAGCCCTGCGATGACGGAGCATGCGCTATACGTGTCACACATATGTAAGTTGGTCAGAAGCCTGCTAATTCTAACTACATAAGGCGCTGAAATTCATGGGTTCTCTTTGAAAGTATGACGCATATGTACTTGGAAAATTTCAACTTGTCAGATAATTTAAAATAATGTCGCATATTTTTACTCACAGTAACTACATTTTAGTTCAGAAGAATTGCTTTTTATAATTACTTTATTAATTGATTTTAATTACCTAATTAATGAGTTTAATTAACATTTGTCGATAATTGATATGTTTTCGATTTAGTAATTTTAATTTATATCTGAAATTCGTGTACATAAATATTCACATTGAGTATTATCGAAATAACTTAGGATTCATTATATAAAAGTAAAAGAAATTCCTTTTTCGTAATTTAAAATCTCCAAGGAAAAAAATTATAAAAAAAATCTAACATTCACAAATATTACTTCACAAATTGGAATGATTTCTTAAAAAAAAATTAATAATGTATTCCTAGTATAGTTTGAGCCTTCTAGAGTAAATGAATTATTTTTAAGAAAATGCTTTTTTGAAAATTTTTATTTTCCGAATTAAATACACGGATTAATTATTTCTACATGTGATCAAAACACGACACCAACTAATTATTGTAGGATTATAATTAATGGCACATAATTAAATCAAACATATTGTGAGGTGAAATATCCACAGCCAAAGTATCACTGTTGCTTGTATGATAAAATTAAACTATATATTAGCCTACAAAATCAATTGTCAGTTTCATTTACATTAATAGTACTTGTTTATACCTTTTGTTTTAAAATTTGCCTAGATATTTTTAAATCTATCCTATTAAAATTCGAAGGTAAACAAACGTATGTATGTATGTTTGTTTGTATGTATGTATGTCCGGCTATCTTCTCACGAACCGCTGAACGGAGAAGCACGCAGAAAGTACCAAAAGATGGAGAATAATCCAAGGGATCCATTTCGCCCATTTAAATTCCGAAATTACAATTAGTTAAAAAGATATTAATTAAAACGTCAAAATGAATGAATTGACGTGCTGCCATCTATTGGCAGAATGGTGAATTCATTCACGGCGGATTCTTTTTTCCCCTATTATTAGTTTTCGCATCCGGTGTTGCATTTTTTTTATTTATTTAACGGAAGTTGGTATTTCCTTTTGAGCGATCTTCTGTGTTTGGATTTATTATCAATTGAAAAAAAAAATCGTTTTCCTGCATTTTTCTTTCTTTTTTTTGTCCTACGGTGTTTCGCAACATTTACGTTTGTTGGGGGAAAATATTTATTAATTTTTATCTGGTTTTTTTTTCATTATTATTCGTTTTATTTTTTCTTTTGCAAAACAAATATCATGCTAATCTGTTTTAATTTATAAGCATAAGAATTCTCGCGTTTTCATTCAAACCAAACTGCTTTAAGGTAGTAAAAAGGCTAGAACTGAAAGTTTTGTTCCAACAAGAGAGGATTCAAAACAGATTTACGTTTGTTGGGGAAGCTTAGTGACAATATTTGTAGGGAAAAAAACAGAGGCGGGCATATGAAAAAATGTGGATTCCGAGAAATGCTGGGTTATTAACTATAAGGTAATTAAAAGATTGTATTTAAAAATGTTAATTAAACAATATAGGATTCAAAGGATTTTTAATGTTTTGGGGGAAACGTAACGTTTACGTTAGCGACAATATGTGTAAAAAAATAAACCGGAGGCGGGCATATGAAAATTAGTAATAAAAAGACTAGATTTGAAAGAATATTTACATTTGTTGGGGAAAGTAAGTGACAATATTTGTTGAAAAAAATGGAGCCGGGCATATGAAAATATGGATCCCAAGGCCTCATGTGATCTCACTTCTCCCCGCCCGGGAATATCCCATTATTCAAGATTGCCCGTGCAACGCCGGGCCATGCAGCTAGTTTACATTAAATGTTGCAAAACTTAATAACTAAGCAATGCTTCAAACATGATTTATAAATTGAAATCAAAGGTCCATTCTTAAATAATATCCTATGGCATATTTTGCGGGAATTTAAATAGAAATGTTTTAATTTAATCCCAGAAGTTGAAACATAAATAACGAAATACCATTCTAAATCAAAAGTTAGGTAACTTTTCAACAGATCAGGGAAGATAACTCTTTGTTTTCAACTGTGGAATTGAAAAATATAGAATTCCATTTCAAAACCATATTTTTAAAATATTTTTATAACTGATTTTAAATTCTTTTTTTATTTAAAAACGTGCTGAAGATTTTAATTGAAGTATGTTTTCACAGGCAATTTTGAAATGCATTGTTTATTAGAATAAATATACTTCATAGATTCAGCTGTTAATTTTATGGCATTACTGAATTATTTATATTAAATCTAAGGAAATAATAATTCAGTAATCTTCCATCACAATCAATGCCAAGATTATAAAAGTGAGAATAGAATACAGATTAAAGTTTTTACTCTTTTTTCTAAATAACAAAGAAATTTATTGAACCTAAAGAAATCTTTTGTTAAAAAAATTTTAAATTTTACTCTGAATTTGAATGGAAACGGCAAGGCTATTATGTGGAAAATTTATTTAATAAAACTATGAACGTGGTGTTAAATTTGTATATATAAAAATACTTAGAATTTTTGGGAAATTTGTTCCATGTTATTTCTTTTCTTAAACTGAATGAACTTATGTTATTTCATTAAATCTTATGTAATCTTATATTATTCAACTCTATCATGATAAATTAAATAAAACATATATCATTAGTTCTATTTCCCAATGGAAGAAGTATTATTTTTAAAACAACTATGTAATGTACACCACGATTTTCCTCATGAAATCTGACTAAAATTCTGCCTTGGTTTAACTGGACGTCTTCCATCTGTACAAACGGCTTTGAGTAGCATGGCTTTTCAAATATGTGTAAGCTTCAAAAATGCAGTAAACTTTCCCACGTTAACGCGATCTATATGCATTAGGATATTTAAATCTTTAACGAGATTTCTTCTGTTCAAGCACCCTGATTGTGATGATAAAAAGCGATTTTAAACGATGATAAATATTGTCAAATGCTACTTAAAAGGTGTTAATGGGAAATAGAAGAACGAATGACATTTAACCCCTTAAAATTGTCAAATGACTGCAGGGGAACAAGGGTCTTATCTACTGATCCATTACTACTAATGACTAATGATATTCAATGAAAAGAAAAGCGCATCAATAATTCTAATCATTGAAACGAAAGCTTCCTGAGAAGTTGTTTTCATTGCAATGATTGGGTTTCTTTCTCGAGCCTGGGTAAGTGAATATCTGGTCATCTGAAGCACTACCTGAACTAAGCTTTACTTATATTTAGATGCGTTGTACATATACGATTTGTGTCGGATAAGTCATTAGCGGCAAAATTTCGGAAAAGCAATTAATAGCGTAAGGTATATTGATAGCTTTTGGGTATTGCACACAGACCTCCCGTGACGCTGTAAAAATAATCAACGGCGGTGTTGCTCAGCATTTTTCCTAAGAAACTGGAAGAGAACCGTGCTGACAATAAGAACTTTCAGTAAGTGCGGGAGGTATGTGCGCAGTACCCAATGACTATTAACGAGATTTCTTCTGTTCAGACACTGATTGTGATAACAAAACGCGGACTTGCTGAGTTAAAATCGGACATGTGTACAGGTTCTTAGAGGGAAATTATATATTGCGATATTTAAAAAAAAAAAAAAAAAAAAAAAAAACCGCTTCATTTTGCGAGCCCCAGGTGCGCACCTGGTGCACCTAGCCTTTAATACGCGCCTGCGCATGAAGTGACAGAATGAAACACTGGGGATATTAAACCGAAAGTCGTAACGTGGAACTGTTCAAATACTTTCACGCCAATAATTTAAATCATACGAACTTTCGTATAATTATTGAATATATTCTATGCCTGCCCGGCACTAATGCACCGTAGAAAGGATCTTTTTTCTTATAAATAAGTTGTGGACGAGCTAGAAAACAGGGTTACAACTCACAATTTATATAGCACACAACGTTAATGACCAAAGTAAATTTTTAAAAAACCTACAGAGAATTTCATTCTTATCTGACGTCAACACTAAATATACTGAAGAAAAAATGTGTTCTTCAGAAAAATGCAAGATCACATGAATTATTTATTTTCATGTGTTTATTAATGAATAAATAAAAACTGAAGAAATATGTGTTTTCTTGAATTCACATATATTATCTAAAAATTATATTTAAAAAAAGTCCAGTTTTGAGGGGAAAAATAAATGGCTGCATAGCATTTCTTCGTCATGTAGTGCAATAATCTTCACTTCTTCAGTAATATACAATGAAATTCTACATAAATTATCCGTTTTTCCGTCTATGAAGCTTACTTTGTAATGTCACTAAGTAATACTGCACATTTAAAATTTTATAGATATTTTTTATATTCATTGCCACTTCAGGGCTTTGAAACCTTTTCACTCTTGATTCTTTTTTGAGTGAAACAACAACAACAAAAAACATTCACGATCCCCATTTCCTTACGAAAAATTTTTCTACGCCCCCAAAATGGGAAGACAAACCAGAAATTAAACATTAAGTAATGAAAACTAAAAGAATATTCAATAAAAGTTTTAATGAAATCTTTTAAGTCAAAATGCTTTTCTTGGTCATTTTTGATAATATATATTGAGGAATCTGAAAGAAAAAGGCCCTGTAAGAACTTTCATGGTCCTAATTTTTTTTTCTGCGGCACCCCATTCCTGGTCATGATCCACAGTTCAAGAAATTCTGTGCTAGAGAAACATGCACAGCGGTTGAGAAATGAAATGCAATAATATCAGTCGGAGAAGTTGCTTTGTAAATTTCAGTTGTCAAATAATTTTTTATTACAAATATTGAACAATCTGAAAGAAAAAGGCCCTGTGAGGACGACCCTAATATTTTTCCGCGTGACCCCAGTTGGGGTCTCAACCCTGCTTTAGAGTGTAGTGCAATAATGGCTCTTAAATCTTGGGTTGATAGTCACCTGCTTATTCAGTTGCTGTGACAAAACTAGAGTCGGAAAAAAACTCTCTCTCTCCCGCCTTCCCATAGAACCCTATGAAAATAGACAACACTACCAGTGCTTTAATTGCCAGATGTGGAATCATGGATCCAAAGGATGTAAGCTAAACCCCAAATGCGTAATTTGCGCCGGAAAACACCCCTCCAAGGAATGCCCCCATAAAGGTAAAAAAGAAGTCGAAATCAAATGTGCAAATTGTAACGGCCCACACACTGCGAGCTACAGAGGATGCCCTAAGTATCCTAAAAATATAATGAAAAATAGAATTCAACCAGGGAAATCCTTTGCCTCAGCAGCTAGCAAAAATGTAAACAAACTTGCACCCCCTCCCCCAAACGATCTATACCGAAAGTGTGAATATCCTTCCACTTAGCACTAAAACAACCAGACCAGTAAATTTTAATCCTCCAATTGACAATAACTTGGGCCCCAAACAGGAAAACCTAAGTGCTATTATGGAACTTGCAACCGAAGTCAGTAAAATATTCCAAAGTATTAAAGACGTTCCCGAAACTCGTAAGCTTATGAAGGAAGCAGACAACATCTGGGCCATATTCATGGTTTTAGCTGAAGCTTTGCGATAAACTTTTTTTACTCCTTTACCTCTCCGCCTTTATTTTCCTCGACCTACATGATGGCTTTTCTACATTTTAATTTGGAAAAATAAAAGGAATTCTGAAAAAAAAAGGACTCACCAATACCTTTAAATTTTTTTCTTTTCAAAAATTACTGTTCTCTTATACTTTTTATTAGGTGCAAATTAGTTTTTATGCCACTAACCAATTTATTACAGCCAGAATGGGAGATAAAAGTCCTTTGAGACTATGCGCTCCCCCAGAAACCCCCCGACCGGCCTTTCCATGCGAGTATTGGACAGTATGATTATATTTTATGTCAAGTAGTAGTTCTTTATCCAGTGGCGTAGGGAAGGTGACGACCGGGTCATAATGAGATTTTTTAGCCCCCGCCTCCTTGTCACCACCAGTGCTTTAGTTTGGATAAATGGCACCGGAGCATGGTATTTTCTCGCCCCTCATCGTATTTGACTTTCAAAAGTGACAGAAACGCATTAACGCTTTGCCACCAAGGCCAGTGGCGTAGCGAGAATAAGTGGCACCAGGAAATATTATGATTTTTTAAACCCTAATTGTCATCAGTGAATTAACAAGCATAATAATACCATACCCCTGCAATGGCGTCAGGGATATGGTACCATTTTTTGCCCCCTCATCATATTTTGCTTTAAAAATGGCATAAAAGAAGTTCTGCTTTAGCTTCATATCGCCCCTTAAAAACGGCACCCGGGGCATCTATACCCCATGCCCCCCCCAGTCAGTACGCCACTGTCTTTATCTGTGGGGCTTAAAAGCATGAAACAGTGATAAAATTGAATTAAGAGAGATCAGTGGCGAATCCAGGGGAGGGGCTATCGGGCTGCAGCCCCCCCAGAGCTAAACCAAAATTCTTGATTTAATTTAAAATCACTACAACTGTTTGATCTTAACTTTCATTTTAAAAGAATAGTAATAAAATCGTGACAACAGTAATTTCTGACTTGACAGGCTCGAAAATTTTCCTACTTTTCTATTCATTCCACTTGCACTTGTAGCGTTGGCGCGGTCGAAAATATTTTTTGGCCAGCTATTTCATTGTATTTTTTATTAAATTATCGAAAATATTGTAGTGTTCTTTATTATTCTTATTGTCAGGAGAGGAAAGCCTATAAAGTTAAAGTGTTTTGGTTTATATAAGTCATGAGATTTTACATTCGTCACTAAGATACAAAATTTTTATGACCTCAGCCCCCTCCCCCAGACCTGAATCCTAGATTCGCCATTGAGAGAGATACATACTGTTAATTCAAGAATAAATGTCATTCTTAAAAGTAGATAAATATAGTTAAGTAGAACAAAAACTGTTTTGATATTAATAATTTTAAACGGAAAAATTCATTGAAAACTTGACGAAATTAAAAAAAAAAATGGAAGAGGGGCGCTGCATTAAAACTGGTATGCAAAGTCCCCCCCCCCCACACACACACAATACAAAATCGTTGATGTTCCCATCTAAAGCAATACGTCTCCAGAGAAAGGTGTTTTTTTTTTATTTTTGTTTTTTTGGTTCATGTCCACGTTTCTACGTTTAAAAAAAATTGAGCGTAAAATATTTTCCCTATTTTATATCAACAAATAAATTTTCATTTATTTTTTACAGTTGCGAAATAAATTCTGCCCAACTTCTAAAGCACTGCAAAGCTTATCGGAGAACTAGTCCTGCAATTTGTCAAGATTAGGCACTCACCGAGGACTGTCGACAAATCTTTCTTTAACGAGCGGATTGAAAGGGGAAGAACTGAAATGAAACCTATAGTTTCACTCACAATACAATTAGTGACGCCCCCTTTCTAGTTTGATGTATCTGACAGATGGGAGTAGGT
The DNA here is from genome assembly GCA_013235015.1 of Araneus ventricosus. Taxonomy (NCBI): domain Eukaryota; kingdom Metazoa; phylum Arthropoda; class Arachnida; order Araneae; family Araneidae; genus Araneus; species Araneus ventricosus. The sequence continues at coordinate 441,365 of BGPR01000073.1, forward strand.
AAGGCGGGATACGCGTACCGGGCGGTAATTGTTTGAGTAAATAGCTCCAAGCCAAACTCTGCTGGGCCGCGTGCTTTTTTCTGCCCTTTTTCAAGGTCATATGACCTGAGGAGGCCAAAAGAGCAAAAAAGAGATGGGGGGAAAGAAAGGGGAATTTTTTATTATTAGTTTTGCTTCTCTTGCCTCCAGAACTGAATTTTGGTCAATTAAGATGGTCAGGTAATTTTGTGGGTTGTTCCTGATGACTGTTACTTGATGATTGGTTGCCAGGCGGATGATGAACTTGGCAGAAATTTTTTTTCATATGTGTTTGATATTTTTTTATACATATTTTTTTTTCTATTTGCAATGTGTATGTGTGTATAGTTGGCTAACGACTATATTCGCAATCCATAATTCGTGGAAAATGTGCACGAAGATTAGAAGAGGTTTCTGTTTGTTTTTTCGTTTCAAATTTTTTTTCTCATAGAGCTTGTTTTGAAAGGACGATTTGGCGGCTTGTCTGCTAAAGAGGATATTTGATCAGAGTTCTTGAACAAGATGCGTTCCGGGATGATCATTGTTGCAATAAACGATGGGCGTGGAAACCGGTTGAGAATTCAAACGGTGGAGGGGGAAGGGCATGATTAAATAAAAAAGTCCCTTCATCAATTTTCTTGTGATATATTACGGTTGTATTAAGCATTGATTGTGCTTGTGTGGTCTTGCTTAAAAGGAATTATCGAGAGATTGCTTTGATTTTTTTTCTAGTTTTTTGATTACTTGTCATGCAATAAATGTACTGAATTATACCATCAGTTTAATGATAGGATTTTAAATGTATAAATAACTGATAATGCGAGATTTTAGACATTAAAAAACGTGAAGATCTCACAAAACAGGTTTTGAACTTTGTTTAGATTATGTTAGTGATAATGAATAAGTAAAAGTTAGTGTATTGGAGAAATCTGCTAGTGCATTATGAAAACTTGAAAAAATACTTTTTCTCGCTGATAAAAAAATATATATTTATTGAAGGAACAAATGGGAAATAATAATAATAATAATAATATAAAAATAAACTCACTGGCTAAAAGCTGTGAAGAAACTTCTGAAATTGTTCATCTCTCTCAATCTCCCTTTCTTTTTTAATTTTAGCATTATACATGCTCATAAACAACATTTGGATTTTGCATTTATAATTTTTCAGGAACCTGCGAAAGAGTTGTTTATTTTTCATTCATTTTTATCTCAATGTTACATAAATATAAAAACTTGATTTGTGTGAATCTTAACTAACAATTTTTTTAAAAAATTACATAAGAAATCCAAGTCATTTTAAATATAGGAACAGTAGCAATATACATTTATGATGAAAAAACTGTATTGTCGATTAGTTGTTTATCCGGACACAAGATCGCAGAACAAAATAAGAAAATTAAGAATCAATTCAGTGCATAAGAAAAAAGTCTTGATTGGTGTGGAAAATTTCACTTTTAAAAATATATGTTTTATTCAAGGTAAATATTAATATATGTTATGAGAACATTGAAAGTTACAGTTTTTAAATGTAGTCACACTAAATAGATAAATTTTACTTTGAAATTATTTTTATAAAAAAAGTAATGTGGAGTCAACACCCCTCCCCTCCCTTTAGTTGCAGAAGATTTTTTACTGTCAAAAAATATACCTTTGAATCATGCAAGATCATTTCCTATGAAAATATATTTATATAGTAATTTTCAGCTCACTTATTAAACTTTATTTCAGAAGTCCATTTGTTACTTTTTAAAAGCCTTCAAGGGTGATTTTTTTTCCCCGTCATAGGTTATGCAGATTTTGGATATTCAGTATTTACCGATAATACGTCACTGACTGTTCTGGATTTTCTGAATCTTATACAATACTGAGTAATACAAATTCGCAAAGAATTATGAAAAGTGAATTAGTAGGGCTCAATTGAAATATATGCAGGAAGAATTTATGTACTTTTGTGCTATACGTTTTGTAAGTTGTGTTTAAAACATTCTTAATGTTAAGTATTAGATATAAATGTTTATTTAAAAGCTTTGAATCCTTCCACTATAATCCAGGGCTTCCCCCTCCCTTTTCGGAATGAAAATTTTTCTTGTCCAACAATTGGAAGATAAATAAGAAAATGAAACTATCTATCCTCTTAAAATTCGAACGTAAGCAAACGTATGTATGTATCTATCTATGTCCGGCTATCTTCTCACGGTCACTGAATCCTGAAACCAGACGTAAGTACCAAAAGATGGAAAATAATCCAAGGAATCCATTTCGACCATTTAAAAACCGAAATTGCAATTAGTTAAAAAGTTATTAATTAAAAACGTCACAATGAACCATGCTCCCATCTAGTGGCAACTTTAACAACCGAATTTCTTGCATTTTTGTTTATTGGCAACTTTGACTCCGAAGTTCTTGAATTTTTTGTTTATTTATTTCACGAAACCTGGTTTGAAATTTGTATAAAAGGTTTTTCTTTTCTTTTTTTAGTAAACTTCCGTGTTTTGATTTATAAACATAAAAAAAAATCATTTTCTCGCCTTTTACGTTTTTCATTACTGAATATCGGCGGCACATGACTGAGCAGAAATCACATGAATCGATTTATTTTAAAAGAAAACCTCTGACATTTTAAAAATTTTACAGGAGGAGAAAAAAATGGGCTGTAAACAACATCGAAATTCAGAGTAGAAAATGAACCTATGGACGAAAACCAAAAAAATAGTACAATTTTTAATTTTTGCAAAAATTCAAATTTAAATTTTGCAGAAGTTCCTTTTTAAAATATAACAACATAAAAGTTTCAGAATTTTATGGAATAAATCATCATAAAGTCACGAATATCAATGAAACTTAACTAAAATTTAAATTTTATTTATTTGCGAGTACATTTAAAATTAAAGCCTCAAAATTAAATAGAATTTTAAAGTTATTCGTTTGTAAGAAAAAGTAAAGTTGAAAACAGGAAAAAAATTCAAACAAAAAATAATTAGACGCTAGAAATAGAACTCAAATAAAATTCAAAATTAATTTATTTGAAAGTAAACTTAAACTCAAGAGAATCCAAATAAATTTTAAAGTTATTCGTTTTTAAGTAAAATTCAGATTTAAAGAAAAATACTCAGGAAAACGATTCTAAAGGCTGGAATATCAATAGAACTCAAGGAAAAGTAAAAGTGTCTTTATTTGCAAAGAAATCTAAATTTGGAAAGTTACTAGTTTTTAAGTAAAATTCAGATTTTAAAAAAAATTGAGGGAAAATCAAATATGAAACAAGAAATATCAATTAAACTCAAATTAAATTCAAAATTTGTATAATTGCAAATAAATTTAAATTTTAATAAAACAAAAGAAAACGTAAAATTTGTTTGTAAGTAAAATTCATATTTAAAAACAAAAATTAGTAAAAAAAATAGTTATGTAAATTAATTTTAGGCCTTTTGAGTGTCAATTGAAGATCCTCTTCCGCGCAGAAGTCTCCATCTAGCATCATACGGAAACTTTGATGATTTACTACAACATAACTGTGAATGGCAGAATTTCAGGTTTTACAATAAACAATGCAACTACATTCATCAAATGGAAAACGCAAAAAAAGTAATTTCAGTCGAGTCTGCAGAAGTCCCCTTTTAAAATCAAACAGTTCACATACGGTTTTCTTTCTTTTCCATTTGTTTATTTATTTAACGGAAGCTGGTATTTCTTTTTTAGAGAGCTTTTATGAAAAAAATCGTTTTCTTTCCTTTTTTTGTATTAAGGTATTTAACTTCATGACGTTTGTTGGGGGAAGTAAGTGACAATATTTTTTGAAGAAACGGAGGCGGGCCATATGAAAATATATGGATCCCGATCTCACTTCTCTCCGCCGGGAATATCCCATTGTTCGAGATAGCCCGTGCAACGCCAGGCCATACAGCTAATAAATAATAAGAAATAAAAGGAAATTTGAATTTAAAAAAACTATTCGGCGAATTTTGCTGAAATATTTTAAATCAAGATGATTTGTTAAATTATTTTTCTAAAAATATTGAAGTTGTGATCCAAACATTGTTCAGCACAACCCACAGTATCAGAAACCTTGAATTAGTCCACTCTACGTCTTTGAACTGTAAAATACAGTGGAACCTCGCTTAACAAGCACCTCGCATAACGAGTAGTTCTCATAACGAACAAAATAAATTGGAAAAAAAATGACTCGCTTAACGAGCGACGTTTTGCATAACGAGTAACGAGGGGAAGTCCTGGATTTTGCGCCTGCTACTGTCATATCCACGGAGCTTTTATTTCGTTAAAATTCTTATCAAGCATGATGTCTAGTACTTGTGCGTGCACTTTTAATTGTAACCTATTTTAAATGTTAAATGAACATTTGGTTATTTTCATATATTGATTCCAGTAATATTTAAGGCCACGGTTTTTTAAAAATTATTTTTCTGCCATGCATTTACAGTTGTTGATGCGCTACGTAGCAAATGATGTGACGTATTTAAGTGACGTAACGACTTGACTGATGTATTTGAGTCAATGACGTAACATAATTGACTTATTTCTTTTAATAAGGATAACAGAGCAGGTTCATCAGCACCGTTCAGCACTCATTCTGCTTTTCATTTCTGAAACTCCTATCTGCATTCCATGCTGGTAGATTCTGCATAAAAGATAAGATGAAGATGATCCAGGATCCTTAATGATCTTATATATAATTTTCTTTGAATAAGCGCTATACATAAAATTTTTTAAGTATTTCTATTTCGGCTTATAACGCATTATCGTATTTTACATTGATTTCTATGGAAAAAATTGTTTCACTTAAAGAGCATTTCGCATTACGAGTAAACATCTGGAACGAATTATGCTCGTTAAGCAAGGTTCCACTGTATTTTACCAATGTAATGCATTTAACAATAAGTTTTTGGAGGCTGGAGCTCCTTTCTCAATCTTGTTCTTGGCTTTTAATTTTTCTTTCTTTTTTTCCTGAATTGATCAGTTTTTATTCACATGAAAAAACCAATATTGTTAGCAGAGCACATTGAGAATAAAGCAGAAGCTATGATAGTTACTGAAAAAATCAACATACCAACATAAATTGCTTTTCGAAGAATTTTATAGGTCAGTTTTGTAAATTATGTTTGGTAAAAATTCAGAAAAATTTAAACTCTTTTAGTAGTCGAAATCGTTGTAACTTGAATTGCAGAAAAAAATGACAGTACCGATCAAATACATGGATATGTATTTTAATTTCATTAATTCTTCCCGAAAAAATTCACCGTTAAGATATGGTGTGTTTTAACAAGATACTGCAATATATTCCCCGAGGTGTTCAGGTTAAAAATGAAATTAATATTTGCTTTACTCATGCGCTTATAAATAATTAAAATAATTTTTTTTTAAATTGCAGATAATTTTAAGAAGCATTTACTTATGAAACGAAAATTTGAGAATCATTTAAAAGGAATAATAGCTACATTTCTACGAATTCCATTTTTTTTTTTTTTTTTTTTTTTTTTGTACATCCTGAATTTTTAAAGTTTCTAGATACAAGGACGACGTGTAAGTTACTCTAAAATTTTGCGAACAAAGTCGGTGTCATATATATATATATATAAATATATATATATGTTACCGTGAAAGACCGAAATCTGGAGAATGTCGACTTTCGCCGGTGAATGTCAACATTCACATAGTAATGTCACCGGTGAATGTCAACATTCACATTTGGAGAATGTCGACTTTCACCGGTGAAAGTCGACATTCTCCAGTTTCGGTCTTTCACAGTAACATATATATATATATATTAATCTATCGAGGAAGTTGCTTTCAAATAATAAGTTCTATTATACTTTAATTTCTTTCTTGATATAAAATAATCGTGTAAAATGAAATTTTATTATGTTGGACAGTTATACGTTCGTTTTATTTCGTAGATTCTAGCTCCCGTATCAGCGCATATTTTGTATTTCTGCAACAACTTGGCCCACAAAGGAACATTTTATCAAAACTTTGCATATTTTAGTCTAAATGTTCGGTTGCATTTCTCGAAAAATGTTGAACAACCGACACCTTTATTTACTTCTTAGACAATCTGCGATAGTTATCGATAGTAGAATTTGCGCAAAACTTTCTTTCAAATTAGTGTTTATAATGTAAATGTATAACATTATCTGCATATCCAGAAGACATATTTAAAAAAATTATCATTAAACAAACTTTTGTTTATGCTTATTTACTGACTCAAGAAATAAAAAAATTATAGTTTTTCAGAAAGAGATTAACCAAGCCTATGACAAACTTGTTAAATATAAATACATAATATTATTGACACAAATAATTAAAATAAACGATTCTATAAATTATAACTAAGCATTTGTAAAGAAATAGCCATAGTTTGCTGTACATGAAAAAATGAAAAATCCCCCGAAAACAACATTTAATGCACCATATAGAGTAAAAATCGACTTCAGACCCAATTTTATATTTTCAGGAAACATAATGGTACTCACAAAAAAAGAGATAAATTTTTTTTAAAAAAATTAAGATGCATTGATTTTTTAAAAGCAAGCACAAGTTAAAAATAGATTAATACTGAAAAATACTACTACTACCACTACTAATAATAATAATAGAGATACTGAAAAATAAGCAAAACTCGATTACAACTCCAAAATGTCACGTTCTGTATTCCTCATTGTATGAGGGAGGGGACAGAGAAAGGTGTGAATCATCATTGCGGTGGAACCCCTTATCCTTTGTTGATTTCACCTGTGTAGTCCGCAACTCATTTTGCTGTGCCACTGATCTGAAACATAGTTTAGTTGCAGGAAGCAGTTGCTTATCTAGACGTCACGATTTTGTTTGTTATTCTTGTTTCATTCAAAAAGACCCTACATAAAAAGAGAGGGAGGAGTGTGTGTGAGTAGAGTTTTTTTCTAATTAGTGGGTTTCCGATATTATCATAATATCATCCACAATGGATCAGGAATGGCGCTAGAGTTTGCCCGACGGGGGGGGGGCGATTTGCCCGACAGGGGGGCGCGATCTCCCCGACAGGGGGGACGAGTGTAATGAAATTGGTCTCAAATTTTCGTCAGATTATTATTTATCAACTACAGTTCAATACCCCGTACAAAAATTTTCCTCGACGGGGGGGGGCACAGCATCCCCGACAGGTGGGCCTTGGCCCCCCGGTCCCCCCTCTGGCGCCATCCCTGCAATGGGTAGTAAATTTCAACAATTTCCCAATCTAAAACCACAGATGGGCTTTTGTGGATGGCTGTGTTTTTCAGCAGCAGCTATGCGACGATGACAATACTTGAGTTAGCTCCTTCTTTCAGACTTTCCCACAATGAGGCAACCGACCGGGAGAGCTACCCATTTGTATCAATCATTTTTTTCCGAATGAAATTGTTGTGTATGACAAAAATATTCTCATTTGGAATTTTCAGCAGGGACAAAACGTTTAGCTACACCAATGTTCAACATCACTCTATTCTCAAATACTTAAAGTCAATAAAGCAGCTATAATAATAATAAAAAATCTATAGCTATTACAAAAAGTGTACTTTATGGGCTTATAAAGAAGGCATTCATTAAGGGATAAAAAATACATTTTGGGATAAAATCTGCCATTCTATATTTATGCTTGTGCATCATTTTTATATTCATAAAGCATTTTGAAATTTTCAAAATATTTTTAAAATTCTACAGATTTCCACTAGAATTAATTTGGAGGAAAGGCAAAAAGAGAAAAGATGCATTTTTATTTTGGTATCTTTTAACTGGAAAATAAATTGTAAATCTCAATCTATTCGAATTGATAAAGATTAAAACTAGTGGCGAATCCCGGGGGGGCTATCGGGCCACCCGCCCCCCCCCCCCAGAGCGAAGCCAGAATTCCTGATTTAATTTAACATCATTACAACTGTTTTTTCTTAATTTCTCTCTTTAAAAAAATAATAAAAACGTTTCAACATTGCTTTCTATCTTGAAAGGCTCGAAAATTTTGCTACTTTTGTAGTCATTCCACTTGTACTTGTAGCATTGACGCGGTCGAAGACATTTTTTGGCTAGTTATTTTATTGTAATTTTTATTAAATTATCGAAAGTATTGTATTGTTCTTTATGATTCTTACTGTCAGGTGAGCAAAGTCTGTAAAGTTAAAGAGTTTTGGTTTACTTTAGCCTTGAAGTTTGACATTCGTCACGACGATACAAAGTTTTTATGTCCTCAGCCCCACCCCCAGATAGGAATCCTAGATTCGCCACTGATTAAAACAAAATTCAAAGGCTGTTTGCAAGATTAAACGCCAAAAGATTTTGTCTGAAAAAAAATTGTTTTTTGATTTTGTTCGAAAGCTGAGAGCACGAAAATAATGTGTTTTGATGATAAAATCAGAATAAAAACAATAAAATACAGATACAAGGAAAAATTTGTGCGTTAAGCCATATGTTTAAAAATAAATTGCACGACCTGTATATATTAAAGAGATTTTAAAATTTGTTCGAATTATTTTAAAGTAAACTAAATTTAATGAACCTTCTTAAATTTTCAGAATATGTTAACTGCTCTGGATTACGCGTGATTTCAAAAAATATATATATTTTTAATCTAAAAGAAGATTATTCCCCAAGGAACAATTCATTCCCCGAATTCTTTTATGTTTTAATCTAGTCGATAGATGGCGCTGCAGTTCACAAGCCGACATTTCCTTTTGCAGCAGCCATCCCGTTATTTTTATCTGCCATCGAGTAAATGCTTTCGCTTGCGTTTGCTTTTGCGCTATTGTGGTTGCACTCTATTCCGAAGCTTTGGGTGTCTGCGGGGGTCTTAATGATCCTGCAAACTCCCTGCTGGGCCGAAGCATCCCTGGGGTTGTTTATATATATAGTTAAATTCAAACAACTGCGGCGCACTTTGCGTTTTGATTTTTTTGTTATCTCAAGATTCATGAGTAGAACAGTTTTTTGACCTTACACATTTACCTATCGTTTCTTTTCAGCACTTTCATTTCTTCATTCATCAAATTAATTCTGCACGCATCAAAGTTCCGATGATTTTTTGAGCGGGAATATTTCTACGGATATTTATCTCGGAATTATGAATTCGGAAAAAATGAATTCTTTTCTGCAGGTATCAAAGTTTAGGGAATTTTTATCCTTTACAGTTCAGCGAATTTTAGTTTAGGCGGAATATTTTTATGAGTTTTCGTTTTGCTATAGCAGAAGCGGGGAAAAAAAACTATTGACTTGTATTTCTTTGGGAGAAAATTGCGGGAAAGATGAAATTGTTTTGTAAAAGGGCGGGGAAGTTGCTGAAGATAGCAGAACTTTCATCAGTTTTGCTATTTCTTTGTACATAGACCACACGATTAACTTTTCCCATATTTAGAATCCATTGGATTTTATACTCTGATTTAAGAATTTTTGTTTATCCATGTTCATTGATTTAATATCATTTGTACCAACATATTGGAATAATTTTACAAACCTTTTAGACTCCGATGGTTTTATACATGATTTGAGTATTTATTTTACATAGACATAAATATGGCATTTCGTTTGGCGCAGTATGCCAAGTACTGGTTCTTGCGCCAATAAACCAAACCAAGCCTATTTCTTTACACAGTGGAACATCTTTAGTACGTCTCTTAAGTTTTAAGCGACCATTACAAAACGACGTATCAATGAGAACAATGTACAGTACACTGTAAAAAAAATATCCGTCAAATCACGGAAAAAGTACCGGCAGCAATGTTGCCGGCAATTTTCCGTTTCGTAAAGCATTTCTCCGTTTTTCTACAGAAAATTCCGTTTTTGGTTTTTCCTTTGTTAGTTTTACCATTTTCAAATTCTCCGTTTTTTCACAGAAAATTCCGTTTTTAATTTTTCCGTTGTTAGTTTTACCGTTTTCAAATTCTCCGTTTTTTCACAGAAAATTCCGTTTTTGGTTTTTCCGTTGTTAGTTTTACCGTTTTCAAATTCTCCGTTTTTTTTTACAGAAATTCAGTTTTTGGTTTTTCCGTTTTTACTTTTACCGTTTTGGAACTCTCAGTTTTTTTACAGAAATTCCTCGTGAATCCGAACTAATTGGGGCTGACCTCTGTTCGGATTCCGGAAAATTCTGTAAAATACTCTTGATACACCAAATGCAGCAGAGTATTGACTTTGATACTCTGTGAAAGAGGACGGAAAGAACTAGCCTCCATTCGCATCGTCGGGCACGTTTAATTGATTTAATTCATCTTACATCAGAAGAAGATAACCGATTTTGTTTCTACTCATTAAGGTACTGAATTTATTCTTAAACACCAATTCAAATGCTTCTTTTAATTTAGGGATACACATTAGTTTTGTTCCTGATTCCTAATTATTATTTTCCTTCATTTTTTAATAAAATTCTTTCAGAAAATTAAAAAAAGATGTTCGGATTATCCAAAATTTCGAATTCCTGGGGTTCGGATTTCCAAAGTTTTCACAGTACTATCGAATGATGATTCAAAATGCGATTAGCAGGTCACTTTAGCGGTATATTATAATAATTACTGCCTACTTTTTAATAAGATTCCAAAATCATTTAATTTCATCTTATAATGTCAGACAGTATTAATAAATTTTAAAATATTTCATAATGTTGTATATTTTAAAATTTAATGGAGGAATTATTATTTCATTAATTGCATACAGGAAATCTTGGGTTATTTAGAAATTAGCACTTTTATTGCAATAACCTTTCTTGAGCAACCATATATAGTATGCACCTATAAAGCTCGAAAGCCACTAATGCGCATATTACCTTGGTAACCTGTAGATTTATTAAATGCACAGAGGATAAGAGTTTTCCGCATTTTACTTAGGTAATCTCCACCTGAACTTATTGCGAATCGTTAATGTGCAAAAGCTGGTTTCTCTAATTTCATTCTCCTTTCTCATTTGCCAATTGGCCGTGATGGAAGAGACCGAATGACCAACCAATTAAATACCCTTTATGCAGGGCCGTCTTATCCAATGGCTAATTGGGCTCCATCGACCTGAAGGCTCAAAATATTTACTATACTAATTATATTTCAATTCTGAATCAAAATACTTACAGAATTATAATCTTATACATGTTAAAAGTAAAAATGCAATTAGGGCTTGTAGCTAGATAGCCATAGACATGTATATCAGCTCAAGAATATTCAAGCAGAGACGATCCGTGAGAAAATCTTAAACTATGTATGTAATAAAAGGTTCATTACAAAAATAAAGCAGGCAGTTGCATGATGATAATTAATATCATAGTAGTGCATCAGATCTAGTCTTTTAAGCACACTATATAGAGAGCTATATTGAAGTTTATTATATGTTGTAGTACAATTTACAAATTGTAGTGTTATTAGTTTAAATACAATAGCTATGCTTGTATTACGAGTGATGTGAATACATGTAACTGAAATTCCTAGTTAAAGTTCTGATGGGCGCAAAATTACTTTAGCCCAGGACGTTAAAATTTGTTAAAAAGGCCCTGACTTTTTGAAAACTTAACCCAAGTCAAAACGAAACTGTTTTTCGATTTATGCGAACCTTGCCAACTGCGTTGCTTGTCTGAATATTAATTTTAAGGGTACAAAAACGTTGTTGCTGCTTCAGTGAATATCTTATTTTCACTTTAACGAATGCTTAGTAGGTAATATGCAGATTATCTAAGTAAACGGCAGATTGGTAATGTGAGAAATGAAACAATTTTCTGCACTTTAATTGATTGATCTAATTAATCTACAGATTACTTAGATAATCAGCGTATTAGCAGTTTTCCGCATTTTAGAGGTAACATATACATATTTCATCTTTTTTAAAATTTTATTTGCAGAGCGTATAACAATAAAATGCATTCATCATTGTTGGATATACTGCGATATTTTAGTTAAGTTTATTACAATAGACAAAAATAAAAATTGCTATCTTTATTGCAATAGAGCTTCTTAATTTTTCTTTTTAGGGAAGTTTTCAAGGAAATATTCAAGTTTTAGTTTTATTTAGAAAAAAACTCTGGGAGGTTGATAGCTGGGCCATTAATTTTTTCTAATTAAATAATTATGATCTAAATTTATATTTTAAACGTTTTTTCTCCAGTATCATGACGACAAAGAAACCCCTCTATGTTTCCATGAATTTTAAGGCATATTGATGAATGATTTCCCATCATCTTCATCATTCCCACTTACCTTCATCAGGCAAAGTATCATCAATGAAGTCTTCAATTGTTGAAATTTTAGATGTAATTAAATTCGCGCTACAACGCATGCAATCATCAAAAGTAGTGTTTGTTCTCCAATATTTTTCAGTCATTTTCATCAGGTATGACTAATATAAGACTCTGACTTTTGGCTAGTCCAGGAGTCGGCAATCTGCGGTGTCTGTAATTTAGTTAATAATGTATGTATAGCAAAATAAAATATTAAATTTAAGTCAAATAAAAAATTCCTCACAGTAGTTCGTGAAAACTATTTGTATGCTTTAATATTCTTGTTTACCTCTAAATCCTTTCTTATCATGACAAGAATCAATTAGTGATCTCCCAAATCGCAAAAACACAATTTTTTTTAAAAATCATACAAGTGAAATATATTACAAAATTTCTGAAGTCCCATCATACTTTTTGAAAGAAAAAGGAAAATTATATTATTTATTAAAAGGAAAAATTTAAAGGAAATAATTATTTATGATTAAGAATGTTTAAAATGACTTATTTTTTACTTTAATATTTATATTTTGTTGCTAGGAATACGCCTACTGTTTACTGATAATAAATAATTGAACTGCAATGTCTTTTTATTACCGTACCTTTAAGAAAAGAAAAAGTTAACTTATTTTAGCAAATAAATAAATAAATTATAGGCTCAGTTTTCAAAAATGTATGTTTTAATTCACATTACTAACTTTCGGCTCCGTGCATATTATTTTGATAAATGAAATTCTAAATATGTCTCTTGACGAAAATAATGTTGCCGACCCCTGAGCTACTCCTATAGTGCGATAAAAAAAAGAAGAGAAGAGTTTTTATTTGTAAAAAACCTTTCTCAGAAAGGAAAGATTGAAAGTTCAGAGAAGGTGACGTACCATCTAAAACCACCGACGCTATAAAGAATTTTTTTTTATTTATAAGCATTAAAACGAATAGGAATAAATCGCTACCAAGGCAAAACGTTGTACTAGAGAGACTTAATAAAGAGGTTTCACTTTATATTAATCCATGTCTTTCTCAAATTAGAAGTAAAATTACTAATGCGGGGTTCAGATTTTTATTTTACAAGGTAAATATATTCATTCGATAGAAATTTTGATGCAAGTCGAAAATAAATAAATGCAGATTTTCTCAAAGTATTTTTGAAATGCATATTTTCTTTGCAAGAAAAAAACCCTATTAAATGATGAGGATTGGTTTTCTTTCCCCTTTTCTTATTTTATGGGTGTGAAATTTAAATTCAAATTTTACTTGATCTGAAATAACATAGAATGAAGTGAAATAACTAGAAACTTATAGCGAAGAAGCACTTGTAATGAAAGCAACAGCAACAAAACTGTGTGGGAAAAGTTAACTGCTAATCCAATAATGATTTGTGTTAGTTTAGTTTTTCATTCTGCAGTTTTAAAAATTCGCTTTGTCTGGGATTACAGTTTCATTTCTCAAAACATAATTGTTCTTTCAAAGTTATCCACTTTCTTTGCAGGTCTACATAAAAAACATCGCAATCATGTGAGTTTATCTCAAAGGCGGTAATTCCTATGCATGGGTTCTCACGTCAAGCATGTTCTCACTTACAATCCTCGGCTGGACTTTAAAAAAAAGAAAATAAATATTTCTCACTTTGCTGCATCTTAAGTAACATTATATAAAAGTGTGAGATAAAAAGGGAAAAGAATCCTCTGGAGTTTTATTTTCAGCAGTTCTTTTTTATTTATTGGGGCATTTTTTATTAGATACTTATAGCAGAGCAAATTACTCTCGCCCATGAAACACTACCATCACCAAGAAAGAAACACAAGGAAAACAACGAAAGTTCTGACTTGCAGTAAAGCACGTCTTTCAAGAGACCGACGTAGAAATGAAAAGACGTGTAATCGAAGTTTTAATAACTTTGATTATTATAAAATTAATGCTACTAATGCAAATTCATTTAAAAGTAATAATTTAATTTTTTTAAAGATTGTACTAGTGTGTTACTACATAATATTGAAAACAATAATGAAATTTTAAAACTAAATACTTACCGTCAAAGTGGGAAATCATACCTTTATTTCATATCTTGAGTATTAATTATACATTTCTTATTTTATATGATTTGCAGGTAGGCGTTTAATTAAGAAAATCTTCGATCATAGTCTGACTTGCTGATTGTCAGTGAATATTACGTACAGCATTGTGAATCGAATTAAATTCATTTCACAAGTGTTTTGACAAACACAAGAAGTTCCAAGTTTCTCAATGGAGTCTTTAAAAGAAGTTTTCCAACTTCTTCAAATTCTTCTCCATTATGTTATCCCTCTGCTTTCTAGGAAAAGTTTCCCCCTCAATAGGAACAGAAAAATAATGACAGGCAAGAAAATTTGCGAATTTTAGAAACTGGTAAAACGATTTATAACAGCAGCTTTGCGTCGTATAAATAAAGTACCTTCCATTTGTGAATGAATCGGGACTCGGACGAAACGACATATAAATGAAAAAAGATGTATAAATGAGAAACGTATAAACGGTGTTTTATTTTATCTTACCTAAAAAGGAGAACTGTGCGACGAATTCCGAGATGAGAGAGGATAAACTTTTTGTGATTTATGGGGAAAAATTTCCACTTCAGATGACATGTAGAAATTATCTTTCAACGGCAGTCTTTTAAAACACCAGCTATGAAAGGATCTGAAATAAATTTAATAAAAACAATTTTTAAAACACATATTTCTTTTTATATACTAAACGTGAATTATTTTTATTTTAATTATTGTTAAATTTTTAGTCTTTAATTTTAGAAATTTTTAAAGAGATAAGGTTGAATAAATTTAGTACAATTTTACATAATAAATTTAATACAATACATACAATTTTTTACATGGTTGTGTCCGTTTTCTTGCTTTAATTTGTGCAAACAATTAATAATTTACAGATTGAAGATCTGCACTCAAATATAGAAGTGTATAATTACAATCTGCAGTTGAATGGGAAGTAACAAAATCGCTGCTTGGAAATTAATCACCTTTCTTTAACACCAAACTTCCATCTAAACTTAATTATTTTTTCCTGTTATCTGTAACAATGAAACTAAAAAGATTCTTCAGTAATCCTGGAATAAAGAAAAATTTATAATTTTTTCTGTTTAGACATTTTGAGCCGTTTGAAAAACTTCATCCATTTCATTCATTCATGTCCTAACCAAATGAAATATATTTTCTTTCTGTCCTTAAACGGTAAATAATTTTCTTAAAAAATCTTCAACGAATCCAAAAATGGTCCAATAAATATAACACGCAACTTCGCTCCAACATAGTTGGGCCACTGAATTTTTTATCTACCGAAGCGACCTGACGTCCCAGTTTTTGTCTCTCCGGCTTGTCCAGTTTTTTACTTGTAAGTAAATAGTTCGTATTAAGAAATACTCTAGCAGTGGATCTAAATGCCTGGCTCCATGTTGGAAGCCAAAAATAAGACTGTCTGGCTCTTTTGGAAGCATTTAAGATTTATTACAAGCACAAACACGAAAGGATACATATTTACATTAATTTCTAACTATTGCAAAGAGTTTTAGGATTTGGGCTTTGTGAAAGAGTCTTTTATTTCGCCAATTCACAGTTCTAACTGAATCTTTAGCGTCTGCGCCTTACTAATGTAGTCAACGGAGGTCCAAAATGGGGATGAAAAAAACACTAAATCGCACAGTTTTGAAAATTGGTAGACGTGTTTGTGAGGGGTTTATGATGAACGTACTAAAAGTCCCCGGTCCTGGGGGGCAAGATCGCGGCGCCTTCTTGGATTCCATCCCCCTTTTTTAGTTTTTCCTAAATATCTCGAAATCTATTCAGTTTTCAAATTCCAAATGATTTAAAAAATTAAAAAGCGTTAAATTCCCTACAAATACATACTTTTATATTTCTTTCAACTTTAATAGTTTTGGAGATAATGGGTCTCAAATGTTGTCGCCATCTTGGATTCCCTCCCCCTTTTCAGATTTTCTTGAATATCTTGAAAACTATTCAATATCGAAATTACATATGATTGATCAAATTAAAGAGCTTGCAATTCCCTACAGTTTGGTACTTTGATTTTTCTTCCGACTTTAATAGTTTTTGAGATAATTGGCCTCAGAATGAATAAATTTGTAAAAAATCTTAATTGATAGTAGAATAAACGAAAGGTTTGAAGAAAAACAAAAAAAAAATCATACAGTTTTTAAGATTGGTACAAATGTTCTTGAAGGTCTCTTGTTGAATAGAGTAAAAGTTCTCGATCTGGGGGAGAAACTCGCGTCGCTCCATCTTGGATTTCATCCCCCCATTTCTTGTTTTTTCTGAATATCTCGAAAAGTTTTCAATTTTCAAATTATAATTGATTTGGAAAATTAAAGAGCGTAGAATTCCCTACAAATACATGCTTTTATTTTTGTTTTAGCTTCAATAGTTTCGGAGATAATGAGTCTCAAAATTTGCCGTCATCTTGGATTTTATCCCCTGTCTTAGTTTTTTGTACATATCTCAGAAACTATTAAAGCTTGAAAAAAAAAATGCATTCGTTTGTTGGGAATTTTACGATCATCAATTCTCTGTATTACATGTAATTTGAAAATGAATAGTTTTCGAGGTATTCAAGATGTATTGTCAACATTTGTACCAATTTTAAAAACTATATGATTTTTTGTTTTTCTTCAAACCCTTCGTTTATTGTATTATCAATTAAGATTCTTTACAAATTTATTCGTTTTGAGACCAATTACCTCAAAAACTATTACAGCCGGAAGAAAAATCATAGTACCAATCTGTAGGGAATCGCACGCTCTTTAATTTGTTAAATCACATGTAATTTCAATATGGAATAGTTTTCAAGATATTCAAGAAAATCTGAGAAGGGGGAGGAAATCCAAGATGGCGGCAACCTTTGAGACCCATTATCTCCAAGACTATTAAAGGTGGAAGAAAAATAAAAGTATGTATTTGTAGGAAATTTTGCGCTTTTTAATTTGTTAAATCATTTGTAATTTGTAAACTGAATAGGTTTTGAGATATTCAGGGAAAACTAAAAAAAGGGGATGAAACCCAAGATGGCGCCGCGAGCTCACTGCCCCCAGGACCTGAACTTTTAGTATGTTCATCATAAGCTAATCACGAACATGTGTACTAATTTCCAAAACTATATTATTTTTTGTTTTTTCAAAGTTTACTGGACTATACCACCAAAGGTGACGTTGTTCTTATTGCGCAAGCTCATTTTTTATAATATTAGATTTATTTTTAAAAATTAGTTTCTGAAGAATACTCTATTTTCTATACACTTTTACTTGACTTGACTTGTTTCATATTCTAAAGATCTAATTTTTTTAACCGATTTTTCACTCTTCCTAATGTTCTAGAGATTTGAAATTTTGTATACTTGTGTATTCTAGATAGAATTACATTATTTTAATATTTTCAGAATTTAATTCTCAGTCAGTTGATTAATATATTTAAATTTTGAATTCCATACCCGTTGAGCCACTTGGTAGTAAATTTGAGAAAAAAATTACTTCAAGATTTCATAATATTCGTAATAATGAATTGAAAATTAATGAATAAAAATTAGAAAATGATTAAGACAAAAAAATCTATTTTTTATTATACTAATAATGAAAGTGTGTTTTCAAAAACTGTTTTCTATATTAAACCTCATTTTTATTTATACAAAATGGTCACTTTCTTTCAGTGAATAATTAATTGTTCAGCATCATAATTCCGTAGAATATTATTAATTTCCTTGAATATCATTAGAGGTAAATTCCCATACGTGCCGGTTTTTAACTCATTGTTCCATTCAATTCCTAATGTACTAAGAGTTCTGAAATTTTACACAGTCGTGTGTTCCTGAAAAAAATTGCAATATTTTAATATTTTCAGAACTTAATTATTAATAAAAGTTAATCAATTCATTTTAATTAAATTTTGATTCCATATAGGAGTTGTAATTGATAGGGATTTGGAGGAAAAACTGATTACAAGCCTCCATAATATTTATCTTGATGAATAAGGAAATATATTAAACACTAAAAAGTAGAAAATAATAAAAATAAAAATGTATTTGAAAATAATACTTTTATTAGTGAATCAAATGATAAAAAATAATTTTTTAATCAAAAATACGGAAGTAAAAACAAAATCGTTAAAACGCGCAGAGCCGAAAACAATAGTATAAGAAAATTAAGCCACAAAGTATAACAAAAGAAAGAAAATTCCTAAACTTTTTCATTAAAAATATTACGAATGTGAATGAAATTTTAGTTATAGTATTATAGTATTTCTATCAGCTACTCAAGTTTTTATTATTTTGTTTTAACCTCCAGATTTTAGATAAATGAATATTTTCTACTTTTCAGTACACAAATAAAAAAAATATTTTTATAATACAGTCTTAAAATATAAATTTCAATAAATTAAAATAATATAAAAATAAAATAATACAGAAAATAATATATATAATTCTTTATTAGTGCAATTTTCAGTACTCTAATAAAAGAGTAATTTTATAATAAAGTCTTACAATATAAGTTTCTATAAATTAAAATAATATAAAAATAAAATAATATATATTTCTACTTTTTAGTGCACAAATAAACGAGCTCTTTTTCTTATTTTTGCTAATTTATCGAATTCTTTTCTCTCCCCCATATGCTTCTAGTGCCTAACAACAACTTCTTATTTCGTTACGAGTGACACATTTTAAGTTAAATTTAGTTTACTGAAATAAAACTACAAGTTTTAAAGTGATAAACATAATGTTACTGCAGTTCTTAAAAATAAAATAACTCAAGAGATTTTTTTAAAAAGTGTAATCATAGGATAATAATAACTGATGAGGCAAACGTGTTTAAGTTTAAACTCTGTAGAACTGAGTTATTTCAGACTAAACTCTTCAGATTAAGTGCAAGCGTTTGGTTCTTTTTAAAAACAATGGATTATTTTCGCAAATGAGAAACAAGGGGAAAAACACATATTTTCAGGAAAAAGGCATAGCTCCTGAAGAACTGTTATTCACATTAAAATCTGTCTGTAAAAAGAAAGGAATTTCTGCAAAATACATGACATTAACGACACGTATACATGTGCGTCGTTTTATTTTGAGATTTATTAACTACATATAACTAAATTTCTTTGAAGTTATAAAAAAAAAGAAGGAGTCAATATAAACAGAACCAGAAAATTGTTTTATGTAATCAGCCATCATTCAATGTAAACGAGTTTTTTCTTTACAGAGACACTTATCTTTCTACGTGAATTGTCCGTTCCGTGTACATTTTGTTTTACAAAGGTGAAAATTACACGAAGAATGTACGGGTGCGAATGTGAAGGAAAAAAGATGATAAAAAATGTATTTTACAGAAGTTAACGAAATAAAAAAATGCATAAATAAGAAAATCAAAACAAAGTTTATCTACCGACAGAATCCAGTTTATACGGTCATTATATTTTGAAAATAACACTACCGTGTTCAAATCGACAGAAATATATGTTTTTGATTTTAAATTAAATGTTTTTCAAGATAAATAAATGAACATTTCTCACAGCAAATATTTACTGTTCTGTCGCGCTTTTATCTGTACAGCATATTCAAGGAGACTCTAAAAATGACTTTGTTATGCTCTCCAATACTTTAATCGCTATACGGAAGTGAATCTTTTCAAATATTTCTGACTGGTTGATCTACACGATAAGTGGGTTTATATTAAAGGGTTGTTTGGTGGTGTTGTCTGGTTAACGGGTCCATCTCCGATGACGGGACATACCTTCTTAGGGAGGGGTTTGTGCATGGGTCGCTCGTAATGTGGGAAATTTTGTGCAGATCACAGTTACCCATGTTGTTGTCGCGGCCTGTGCTCGATCTTCCACTGGATCCGGATGCTAAGGCAGGGTAAAGCGGGGTTTACACGCGAACAGTAAAACCGACAGCAAGAGATGACGCATGCGCAGAATCATAAAAGTTTTAACCGGGCCACGGCAAGTCTCTGTCCGAACTTGACAGCGACATTTTACTGTCGGTTTTACTGTTCGCGTGTAAACCCCGCTTAAGAATTTCTCTTTGTGGTTATAATACTGGGTGCACGGATTAAAGGTGTTCAAAAGTAATGGTTGATATTGAGATAACAACAAATGATTAGTAATTAAAGTGTTACGCTGATTTCACTCTCGACTGCTGTTTAGGGCCGCTTTTTTACAGAAATTCAATGTTGAATATAAATCAGCATATTGACACCAATGTCTAGCCTCCCATATCTCCGGGCATACCTCAGTTCCATTTGTTTGCTCGGAGTTTCATAAAAATTGTATGGCTGCACTTTGGATGATTTGAAACAACGTGTCCCTATAGCAGATTTGATAACACCACAAATGCTAACACTAAATACACATACTAAACACTTGATAGGATTGAATTCCTATTTAATACTATAAATGAACATTAACATTTATCTGAAAATATCTAGGAATCTATACAGCGGAAGAGAATGAATATTGAAAACGATGAAAATTTCGAAAATTGTGAGCAATTTTGGGCGCTATTATATATAATTAATGCAATCCAATCAGAATGATCTAATTTCAGCTAAAATATAATTTCCGATTGCTTGAATGAGTATTGCTTAAATGAAGAGATTGGATTTGCAGGATCATCCAGAATAAACTTAGTTTAGCTTTAAAAGCAGGCCTTCTTAAACTATGTGTCATAAGTCATGATCCATCAATTAATCCAAAGTTAATCGCTTGGTTCTACTAGATCTATGCAGAATAGTATAACTCTACTAGACATATGTAGAATTGCATGATACTACTAGACTTATGTAGAATTGCATGGCTCAACTAGACCTATGTAGAATTGCATGACTATTGGAACTAAGTGGAGTCGAGTGTATGAATTTTTCTATCATGAAAATGTTGTTAACGACGGCTTCTCGCATGCTTTGCAATAATAGCAAGCAAATTAATTCAGAAAGCTATGTTGTTTCGAAACAAATGCATTTAGGTTAGTTTCTTTTTGTTCATCATTAATTAACGCTCCATTAATATTTTGTTGTCCTACTTGGATCACATTTGTGGTGATGAAATTTTTCTGCAGGACATTCAGCTATAAATCGATAGACTTCAATTTGCAAATGAAAGAATTTCAGAATGTATACACACTTTCGTGCACTAGTATAGTATATGTTTCCTACAGTTACGTAAGAACCTATACCTCAACTGTATTCAATAAAATTTAAATCCTGATTGCTTAAATAAATATCACGCAAATAACGACACGGCTGCACCTGGATTTGTAGGATCTCCCAGAACAATCTTGGCATTTGTATTTTTCAAGAGCAAACGAAGTGACTGATGCCGACAGTCTTTGTTTCGAAGGACAAACAATCCGAGACATAACGGAAAACTCTTTTCTAATCTGTCTGCTGATAGAAACAGTCAATAAGTCGTTAGAAAGCATGTCTACGGAAGCCAGTGCTTATTATCATGTTTCGGTTATTGTTGTTTACCACGTCTGCTTCAGCACTCGAAAACGCCTCTGACACATCAATTCACACCCGACGTTATTCGGTGCAGATAACAGAGGTTAGGACGGTGACCTACTTTACAATCAAAGGTCAAAATGGAAAATAACTTATTATTACTTTAGGCCCTAGGGCGAAACATTTTGATCTACTTTTGTTTATTATGAAGTAAGATTTCAAGAATTAGTTTCAGTGAGGTTGGATCTCAGATGGTGCCAGGTATCTTGGCATTTCCGAGCCGATTTTTGTGGATGAAAATGGAGTTACACAAAAATGTAATGCTATGTTATAAATTAAAAAAATATTGAAGATAGTAGATATAAGCTCGCATAATCCGAAATAAAATTTTCTTGTCTTCGAAAACATTTTGCGGCAGAGAAAGCGAAATAAGTAAATTTTATTTGTATCGATGGCAAAAGCATCAATGACCATCAAAGAGAGGGGGGAAATTGTCTCTTAATCATCGCTCGAATGAATAATAAAATTGGAAAAAACTTTTCTTTAAAAAGTTTTTTTTTTCAAAATATCCTTCCCCCCCCCCCCTCCTCACTTGATATGTAAATCTGAGTTAATCCAGCTTTCTACTGGAGGGAAAGATTTTTAAAAAATGGAATAAAGTGTTATAAAAATTTTCGATCGTAATAACATTTTTCCATTTAAGATAATTGAATTTCGATAAGTTCGTCTCTAAGAGTGTAAATCTAAGTATTTCGGTACAAAAGCTGCAAAATCTGTTTATGATGTAATTTTTATTCGTTTATTATACTGTGAATGGTGGTTTGATTTATGACAAACACTAATCTCTATTCCATTCTATTATATACAAAACCTTGGCTATAGTTCAAATGTTTATCATGCTACATAAAATCTTGCATGCAAATTATTATCACTAATGCACAATAAAGTTATTATTAAATCGATTTTATATTATTAAATCACTAGCAACTGTACTGAACTCATGACCATTCCTACTTGACGGTGGCACAGATCCAGAGGTTTGATAACCCTTTTTTTAGGACTGAAGCCTGCTTTTTCTCCGTCCTACGTATACGTTACCACTCGCTTACACTCTCGTCTTATGCTTCACCCTAAGAAACTCCACGCTCACTCAGCGCTGCCTAATATCTCTCACCAATCGATTCACCTAGATATCCGCGTTTCCTGGATTTTTCTGTTGTCGACCCCTCTCACAATTCTTGTTTCCTAAAAATATTTGACCGTAGCTCTCAATGCCCGGAGGGGACATATGTTTCTCCAGCAAACAATTCGTGGATATCTATTCAAATGATTTCTGTTCCATTTGCCACTTACCGGGACGGGCTCACCTTAATATTTGCTTAATAGATATCGCTTGCCACATGTTGCTCTAAAGATAACGTAAATCCATAATCTCTGGGTCTGTGCAACACTGACACGTGAACGGCAAACACTACGCTGTGAGTACTATGGATGTCTTTGCATCTCTTTGATCTTAAATAAAAGGGAAATTTGAATTTAAAAGCAGTACATTTTCAATTTCTCCTTCTTTAACTGAAAATTGGTGGACTGATTGTTGATAATTATTGAGAAAGAAACAATAAGTCGACGAATAAAATTTTCAGTAGTGAAAAGAAAACCTCAGTATACAGATTCAGTGCTGGAAAACAGATTTATTTAAATATATTTATCTTGTGGATGCTCTACATTTTTGAAATACTCCAGATTAGGGCCAAAGCTCCAATGACATAAATAGTATATAGAGCATAATAGATAACGAGTTTTGTTTTTCTATAGGAACACAAATTATGATACAAATCTCTTGAATGGAAAAGAAAACTAATTTTCAGTGTAATCTGCTGAAAAGATCTAACGTTTAATTTCAAATCCGGCCAAATTTTACAGCTGGAACTTCAACTTAATGTACAGTTCTTGCAGATTGACTTTCAATGAGAAAATTTTGTCCCAGCCATAGAAGTGCATTTTTTTCCATGCAGGAATTTTTAGATTATTTCTTCAAAGTGATGATTCTGTTCAATTTCAAAAACTTCACAAGTGAATTATTCCTTCAAGGCTCAAAGGCAAGAACCTTTTTTTACATTACCTCGAGTCAACTTTTCCTGAAAAAGAATAAACAAATTAATACCTGTATATATAAGGTGTCCACTCTCATCGTGGCCCAATATCTAAAGCGTTAGAGATAGACATATGCTGCTGCTGATAATTTTAGTCGTAGAAGAATGGAATTTTTAGTTTAAAAAATCAGTTTGTCAAAAATATTTTACTAAATACGACAAATAAAAATTTAGCATAAAAATTAGGACTGCCTAAAAATTTAGACTTGGTAATTTTTGCAGCAATGCATTTATTTCCTCAGACAGCATAAAATATAAATTTTTACGTCATTTCAAACATTTTTTCACTTGAAAGAATAATAATAATAACAATTTCGAAATGAGTTATTGGGCCACTATTAGAGTGAACACCCTGCATATCAAAAATTGTACAGATTCAAGATCTGAAGTGACTCGTTTGGAGACAAAGCGTACGCTGCTCTGCTGGGTTTTTCATTCGCCTCGTGCGATTGAGTGCTTTGTTATTCATCCAGTTCGGACAGTCACATGTTCTTTGCAGTTGACGAATAGTGTTTTTTCACCACTGAGCAGAAAGTTGTTCATTAATCTGAGTGTGGAGAACAATTTATCAGCCACATTGCGGAGTGCCATTTGTTTTCATTCAGAATGGTGCTCATTCGTCACAGAGCGGAATGCCATCTACGAAACAAGAGTAGTTTATTAATCAGAGTGCAAAGGATCCATTCAGCTGTAGAAATTGATTGCAGCGAAAGGGATCGATTGTTCGCAGTAACTTCACTTTTCCCGGCTTGTAAACAAATGTATTACATAATTTTTATTAGGAGTAATTGGTTTGTTTTACTTTAGTCCAGGGTTTCTTAAACTGTAGGTCACGTCAAACAGTATTGGGAGAGAAAAAACTTTCACGGCACCTTTTTCTCCCAGATTTTTTAAAATTTTTGAAGTTAAACAAACATTTAAACTCGTCTCAGCGATTAATATTTCATTAAATTTTCTGAATGATCGCGAATTTCTTTTGTTCATCATTGATGAGTGTTTTCTTTTCTCATTAATTTTACAAGATGACGCTAATCCCATTAGCTCTAGCATGTCTAGTCAAAACCATGAGTCAGTGACTCGTGATGAAGGGAGAGTGTGACATCTTCTGTTGGTCAAAGCGATCTTGTAGCATTTAGGTAGCACCTGAGATAGAAGTCTGAGTTACCTCCAATTTGTGGGGGTGGGTTGACTTTCTGAACTGTTCTACATTTGGTTTTCACTTAGAGAAAAAATGGGAAAACCACCAGCAGCTAGCCCTACGTCAGTGAGCAATTCCCTGCTAAAGAGCACATCGGTCAACCAGTCTTTGAATAATGCTGGTTAAGAGCACATCCAGAGGATAGAACCCATAACTTCAAAAGGCTTTACAAACATCGGGTTGAGTCGACCCTCCTGGGTTATGGAATGGAAAACCTTCATTCTTAGCGCCATGTTTTTACCCACTAAGTCACAAATGGGCTGTTTTCCAATGTTGGGAGCAGGGTGTTGATTTTTTATATTTTTTTCAAAAAAATCGATTTATTTGATTTAAATCCGATTTTTTTTATTTAAATCAAGATTTTTTTATTTTAATGATTTTTTTAAACTATATATATATATATTTAATATTTGTATATTAGACAATGAGGCCTACAGTCATAGAATTATATATATAACAACATACCAGTCATTAAGCTCTACTTTCTTTAAAAAAAAAACAAATTAAAAAAAAATTATTTCAAACATGTAACAACTATTTAAAAGAATATTTGTGAACTAAATATAAAGAATAATATACTTTTGAAATATAAGACAATTTTATTAAGGAAAAAAAGGAAAAATATAATAAAAATTACATTTCTTGACTATAAGATATATTGTTGTATGTTAGAATATATAAAATTTTTAGATATAGCTCTTCTGGTCAAGCAAATTTTGCACAAGTGAGAAGCAAGTTCTCTTTTACATGAATTGCACCAAAGGACTGAAAATCCTGTTCCCCCCTTTTCAGAAATAAGAATTATCCTTCCCTACCCTTTATTGGACAATAGACTAAGGATGTCTTAGGAATGTTGCAATCTTGCAACAACTAAATAGCATACTCTTCTCCTCTCCCCTTTCAAGTATTTGGATTAGGGTTTATTTCACCTTGACCTTGAGAATAGACTACTTCTTACTAAAAAAAATTAAAGAAACCAGTAACTAGGTGACAAGTCGCTGAAATTTTCTGAAGTAACTTTTTCTACCCCGGACTCAAAAATGCGTTTTTTAAATATAATTTACACATCAACCATTCTATGCGCTTGTTATTTATAATAAATAAAGTTTAATATTTATTTAAGCGAGAATTTTAAGAAATCCAAGTGGAAAAGAAACATAAGTGACTATTTTTCAAAAATTTCTCGAAATTCAATAAATTACGTTAGACGTAAGAAACAAACTTCCTTAGAACAGAAATCGTTTTCCCTTTCCGATGGTGTATCTATTTTTTTCGTACAATTATCCAAAAACATGCTATTGAGAAATTAGAGCAAAAAATCCCCCAAAACAACACAAAACATTAATTATAAATTTTTCTAGAATAAATTTTTAAGGCTTCGAGGTGTATTGAGTCACCATCAGCTGTGTGCCAAATTTCATGACTATAAGTGTGATATATTTGTCTGGACATCGCGCACACAAACATTGCCTTTTATAATTATAGATCATAGTTTAAATTGTGCTATGTAGATGTTTGTATTTCTTTTGGAACATTTGTATGTATTGCTTAATTATCTTGCATTTGAACATTATTGCAATATAAAAACTTTGTTTTCCCCAACACTATTTAGTTTTCTCCAATATTAAAATGAAACTCAATGCATTTTACTATGTTCTTTCTTTGTGAACAAGATCCTTTCACAATATTTATTTTATAAAAAAGGAGCATCTCAGACTTTGCATTTTATTGTGTTGCTCATTAGAGTTTTATTTAAAATCTTATTTGCTTCTGTTCTCAAAAATAAACATATGGAAAGTACTCTAGTTACATCAATTCAATGAAATATTTTTTTATGATTTATATATTCTTTCTTTAAATATACATTTAAAAATATTTTAAAATCACTATTTAAAGATACATGAACAATTTTATTTCATTAAAGCAGATTAACTTGATATTTAAAATAAAATGATTTAAATCAGTGATTTTTTTTTAAAAAATCAGTTGCTTTCAATCGCAATTTAAATCAGTGATTTTAATCAACTGATTTAAATCGCCGCAACCCTGCTTTTAATGCATAATTATTGAAGACCATTTAGAAAAGTTTGAGCTGATAATAAACATTTGGTTTAAAACAACTCTCTTAAACCTGTCCTGAATGAACTGAATTACCATTATATATGAGGGTTCATTTATTACTCGTATGTAGACATTCTGTTTGTGTTCCTATGCCATACTAGAGTAAATACATATAATGTAACTCAGTCAGTAAACATGTAAATGAATTTGAACAAAGGGAATAAAGGCATAGCTATTAGAATAAGTCTGAAGCTGAAGAAGACCTGCATGTTCTGCGGCTAAGGAAAAATAGTGAAGTTACACGCTCTTTTTTTATTCTTCATCGAAATTTGATTTCTTCATTTCATGTTAGAGTTTGACCATTTAAGAAAAACAAAACAAAAAAAAGAATTTCTTACTTCTTTTGTTTCTTTTTATTAAATTTGAATATTTGGAAAGTAATTTTCATGCATTGCAAAAATTAAAAAACAACTCTACTATTATCTCCTTTTCAGTATATGAAATTCATCAAATTAAAAAAAGGGGGAAAATAACTGTAAAAAGCAATAAATTAATAAGAAATACATGTGATGACTGCAGGATATAGAAAATTCTGATTGGAAAATAATAACATTATTTGTTGATGTTAATAATACGATTTGGATCTTTATTATTACCTTTGTCGAACCAAACAAATCAAGCCATCGGCGTGCAACGCAGAAAGAAGGGCTTTTCATATTTTGAACTGACAGCTTCGAACAAGTTTTTATTTTTTAAATTAGTTTTCTCTGCTAGAAAAGGAATTGACGAATAGCCTGTACTTGATCATGTATTGCCCAAGTGTCGTAGTGGATGTGAAGAACAAATGACTTCCTGTTTAGTTTCTTTCGGAAGATGAAATGCAGTTCGGGATAAATAAATAAATTTCAACTTGGGATTTTTTTTCAAGTTATGATTGTTATGAAATGATTGATAAGTGGAATTTTATCTTTTTTAAAGTTAAATTTCCTTTAGAAATATTTTCGGTGAAACAACCATTTAAAATTAATAAATTTATCTTAACTGTCTTTTAATTTGATTTTAATAGCTTACAAACCTATCATTTTTTTAGTTTTCCTACTTTTAATAATAAATTACAAACACCAAAAATTTTGAAGCAGCATACACAAATCTGGCTATTCAGGCCTCGTACAAAAATATTTCTAAAATTTCAGCACAGAAGTCTTGTGCGCGTATGTGAAGTATTTTTGCTTTCCTTTCTTTCTTCCATTTTTTCCCCCAATAAATACCAAAAGGACGGTTTGAAGCTTTTTAGAAAAAATATTCTTAAACATTTCCTTTTTTCCCTTCAAAAAGCAGTTTCTTATGGTGAGTTATGTTTCCAAATCTGGGTAGGTTCGGAATCATGAGTTTTCCTAAATATCTTAGAAAAGTGAAGTAATTAATTAAGAAATCAGTAATTGAAGAGTGTACAAAAAATGTTTAATAGAGAATGAAATGCTCCCCAGTTTAAAAATTTGACCCATTACAATTTTAAGTCTTAAGTGCAAAATGATTTGAAATTATAATTATTTATTTATTATTATTAGTTTGTATGAAAAACTTTCCCAACAGGTTAAAAACTTAATTTTATCAGCTTACCATGGATTGATTCCAGAACGTTCATCGACTACTAATTTATTTTGCTTAACAAATAAGATTATTTCCTCAATGAAATGGCTGTCAACTTGATATTATTTATACTAATTTTTCTAAGGCCTTTGATTTATTTGATTTTGGTATTCTATTCAAGAAATTGAATAATATTGGTTTTCATATTAATCTTAATGATGGGCTTTTTTTCTTATTTAGGTAATGGAACGCTACATTTTTTAATGGTGCTGCTTCTGATAAGTTTACAAATACTTCAAGAGTCTGCAAGGCTCTAACATTGTATAGTTTCTTTTTTATTTTGTTTAATAATGATTTTTGTTGTATTTTAAAATTCTTTGACTATCTTTTGTTTCTGATAATTTGAAATTGTTTAGGTTGATACGATCTAATTAAAGATGCTGCTCTTTTGCAAAATGATCTTGATCATTTGTTTCGGTTGTGCAACGACAACAAATTACATCTGAATATCGAGAAGTGTAGCAACCTTAGTTATACTCGTACATCTGAACATTTAATTCACTTTTTAAAAAATAAGTTACTGATCTTGGGCCTTCATTTTGACATATAACTTGAAACATATTGATGGTCGAGTCTCAAAGAAATTGGATTTCTCAACCGTAAAACTAAAGATTTTTCTACTGAGCAAGCTTTAAAAGTTCTAGATTCAGTGGTGTCCGCTAAAATCTTAATCTCTTGTAGTCTTATTTCTGATTCTTACTATCAAAATAAAAGCAAAATTCCACAGAAAGTACAAACTTCATGCTTTATTTATCTACAAAAATAATAATTTTTTCTCAAGATAAATTTTCATTTTTTCTACTTAATATTTTGAAATTCTAGCCTGAAATCCTGACGAAATCTTTTTTGTGTGCTGTTTTTTATTAAAGTTATCAATGATATGATTGATTACTCTGACACACTTGGCTGTATTCATTTTGCTATACCAGAGCATTTAGAAATAACCGCTTTTTTCAGGATGTGTTGATCAAGCTGAATTATATAGATCATTTAAACCTGAGTCATTTTTAAACTTTTACCCAATTTTAAAGCATGAGGAACTGCTTCTCGTTGCTATAAACTAAACAAATTGTTTTCCAACTTAAACATGTAACTTAATTAACTATCATTTAAATTCAGTTTAATTATAAAGAGAAGGTAAAATATTCTTGAAATCATGCCGGACTTCGTAATCTTCAATTCCTTGTCAGTTACCTGTCTAAATTATGAATGGTAATTTTTAAAAATACCACCTCGAGTACAAAACAACACTCCTCAATTTTTCACTCGAGTCTTAAAATAAACACCTGTTGAAAAAGATCCAATTCTTCTGCTCCTGACAATTGTGCCTCCAGAATAATAATGTAGCAGCCACGATAAGCCCAAGAGGCCATAAGTTATCCCAAATGCCAAGATGGCGCTTGGCCTGACAGAAAACTGTCACAGAAGCTAGTTCGAATTAGCCCTCTATCTGAGCAGTTTGCAATTCAGAAAATGTTTGATCAATATCTCGGAAAGTTTCAGATTGACAAGATTTTTTAGATTTTTATTTCCTCTTCTCTGTTCGCTGTCTGCTTGGATTTCAGTCTCTCGGAAGGAGATAACAGTTGATTCTGCTTCTTGTTTCAGTCAGAAACATTCCATCGTAGCTCGATTTCTGCTGATAACGAAATGAATGTCGACACTTGCAAAAGCACCGAAGAGTGAATGATTTGTTATTCCCCGAAGGAGAAAGTAAATAGTAATTTCAGTTGTTTTTCTCATTTCTTTATTTGGCTTGAGAGTTTTAATTTGTTTGTGTGCTTATCTGATTTAATTCGTTGAAAACACACAATTATTTCTGAAAATGAGAAGCTGATTAAGTAAATGTAAAGGAAAACTTGTGTATTTGAATAAATTAATCACACCCAGAGCATACTAATTAGCAAAGATTAATAATTCGGTTATTCTTGACGTAATTACATATTAAACTTTATGTTGTGCCCAAATAAAGATTAACATTTTTTATGTTAATATTTAATTATTTTTTTGAGAGGTTCTTTGGAAAATGAATTTTTATAAAGTATACTACGTGATACATTAATCACACAGAGATATTTAAGCATTCGAGTTTGAATAGATTAAAAAGTGCTGCGAAACCTTAATAAATTCGGACACTGTTTTTATAATCGTGAAATTGTTAGATTTTTATTATATAACGATATCTTATAAAATGGTTGAAGAAATGCATGAGAAATATAGTTAAAGAGTGAATTTTCTTAATGATTCTGGTTTGTGTTACTATAGAAAGGGTTTTTGATATTAGAAATACGATGCTATTCAAAGCTGTGGGAGGCACGAACCCCATTACAGAAAAGAAATAAGCCTCGATAAATTTTGGGTCGCTCTCAGAGGAAAAAAAAATTTCTGATGAGCTTTACCTAGCTGTTTGAAAACAAATTCTCATCCTTTGGACACAACTCTGCCTAACGAACTGGCTCATTATGAAAAGTTTTTATAATCAATAAGGTAAATTTTATTTACGATATCATTTCAATTTTGAATAATGTTTTATAGTAAGCATTTCATCGAACAGCGAGCCAATTTTATGTACTTATGAGCTCCAAACAGGAAGTAAAATAGTGTAAATTTCATTAAAAAAAGTGCTACATTTATAGCTTTATTAAATAGAACGCAGGTCTTTTCGTTTAGTTTGAAAATAATGTCTTTGAAATGTGAAAAAATTTGTTTTCTTAAATTCATATTCAACAGAAGAAGTAAATGTGGTAGTCAGTGTTCGATTCTTATTTGTTATATTTGCAAAGATTGTGACTACAATTTATTTCCATTTATTTAATTCAATAAAAATAGGATATCGCTTACAAGAAATGCAATTTTTGTTATAACAGCACATCTGAAGCGTTGCTATAAAAGCATGCCCCATTTAATATACAACACAATTTTCAAGTAAAAATAACTAGAAATCAATGATCTATTTAAATCTTATAATTCCAGCAACTGACTGTATTTTGATTGCAATATATTTTGAATTATTTATTATCTTAAAAAATGAGCTTTAATTGAATTTCTGTATTTCTCAATTCCTTGCTGTCATTTTTTAACTATATAAAGAATGTTAATATATGTCTTGAAAAGAGTCAAAAACTATTGTAAATTTCAATTCGTTGAACTTCTGCTATGGTTTATTAAATATTATGACGTCTCTATATGTGGAACATGAAGAACTAAATAACATATGAAATAAATAATAGTCCTTTATAAATCCTAAATAATAGTTTATATAAAGTCACAGTCGTCTTCTTTCGAGGCAATGCTTATGAATTTTGTATAATTTTAAACTTTGTCGCTTTACAAGATATTCAACAAACACGCAGCATTTCGAAAACTTAAAAATAATTTACTGTTTAGAATTAATGTATAAATTAAATTCTTATAAATTATTAAAGCATCACGTTGATGTTTTAATGAATGCACAAAAATTAAAATTATATTATTGTTGAATTTATGTGCTTGTATTTCGTAATTCGCTCGTTTTTATTAAAATCAAGGTCACGTGCTATTCAAACTTATCTCTGAGACTTTTTAAGTTTGGCGATAATATTGTTGTATAAGAAAGGTATTTTTAACTTATCGTGGATTATTGAAAAAAGATATCTGGTTCTTTGTTGTATAGTAAAATAATCTAAAAAAGTGTCAGAATGAGTTCGATTTGGTATTAATCTTCAGTTTAAAAGTACGTTGGGGAAAAATAGTTTGGAGCATTTTTTTTTCTTACATGAATTCGTGCCTCGAGAATTTTTTAAAAATTATAAAATGTTGAGACAAAACGGTTTATAACAATTTGGTTCTTCAAGAGGTTGACTGGTTTTTCGATGAAAAGAAAAATAGTTTATATTTTGATTTGAATGTTTAATATTAAATATTTTTGCATTCGCACTTTATAATAATTCAGTATTTAGCATGAACTTAATTATTTTTAGCGCTCTATGCCTCACTAATGTTATTAGAAAATAACAGTGATGTGTTCAGTAGTAATACAGAAAGCAATTTTACTAAGAAAGAGTTATTTGCATTTTCTTTTATTCAATGGATTCTGAATTTATTTCGATAATAATTAAATTTTGGTTTATATATGCCAATTCAAAACATCTTAATTATGATTAATTAAGATGTAATTCATAGAATAAATATACTGATTATAAAATTACATAATGTAGCAATTATAAAATGTAAATATTATCAATAAAAACATATTTATCATCAATGGCTGCGCATACTTGTGTAGATAAAACCAGTACGGTACACCGTCTTATAGAAGATTGCCTCTCCATTTGCCCGTGTATATGAGAGCAAAACCGCAAGGATCTGGAGGAATTGAAGTCGACATGTGGTCTGTGCACCTCAATTGCGAATCTGCAACAAATTTCTGGCTCAATCCGGCCAACGGTAGACTATCCGCGTCTATGTGAACTCAAAACCGCAAGAACCCAGACGGATGAAATTTGATAGGAGGTCTTTACACCAAAGTTGCAGATCGGAATCCAAGTTTGGCTCAAATTTCTCAACGGAAGAGGTACTAACTAATTCAAAATGCATACTCGATTATCTTTGCTATACCACGAAGAGAAGCACAAAACAGGCCATATTCTAAAAGTGTTCCAGAAAGTCCAGGAAAAAACACACCCTAATATTTCTAGCTTATATTCAGCGCTCTCATCTATGAAAGATGGAGAAAATGCGAAGAGGCGAACAAATACGTAAACAAACAAAAAGAGTATCGAAAACTTTTGATTAATAAGCAAAACGACTTAATGCTTTTTTTTTTCGCATACATAATTTTTAAATCTATATCACTAAACTGGCTAAGCTACTTTTTGCTAAACACTTCGAATTTTCTTTATACTTTTCTACAAGAAGGCTGGTTGGTTATTATAATAAAAATCCTTATCAATAATATTTTATGTATGCTTATCGTGTACATAATATAGTAGAACCCCGCTAATCCGAACTAATTTGGACCAGTGCTTGTTCGGATTACAAAAAATTCGGACTACCCGAAATTCCGATAAAAATAGAAAAGTAAAAAGTTGTGTGCTAAAAAAATGTAAGTTATAAGTACTCAATACTACTATCTCTTGAATTCTTTTATTCAAAAGCAATAGAAAGATATTATGTCTCCCTTTCATTAGAATAATGGATGTGCTCCTGTATGAAGTTACCTTATCCTTGAATTATTGCATTAGTTTCTTCAATGTCTACAAAATTATGCATGCTGAAAAAGTACTTTTTTGTTTTTAGTATGTATATTTAAATCTTTTCAGTTAATCTTTTCAATTACATATAATTTTCGAAAATAAAATCGGTTCGGATTAACCGGAATTTCGGATTAGCGGGGTTCTACTGTATTCAGCCAAAAATTAAAATTTAATAATAAAATTCAAAGGTCAAATTTCTGAAACTTAGAAAACTATAAGAGCCTTAAAGATATATTATAGATTTTTTTCTTTTCATATTATTTTATTTAACTTGACTTGTTTCGTGTTAGTAAAGATGGAATTTTTGTAATTGATTTTTCACTCACTTCTTAGTGTGTTAGAGTTTTGAAATTTTGTACACTTGTGTGTTCTCGATGACAATATTTTAATATTTTCAGAATTTAATTATCTGTTAATCCATTAATTTAATTTAATTTTGATTCCGTTCAGGTGGCGCCATCTTATATTAAATTTGAGATAAAATATTATTTCAAGATTCCAGAATAATTATAATAACGAATTATAAATTAAAGTCTAAAAAGTAGTAAATAATTAAAATAAAAAAAATATTAGTAGTACATTAATAGAAGTGTGTTTAAAAAACTTTTTAAAAAATTTATTTGCAGTCTTGCTTATTAATCAACAATTTGATTTCATTTGCTTATTTTGAAATTTGGCGCAGAAAATATGATTTCGTTGATAGCAAGTGCAACTTGCAGAAATTTTTCGAAATTTCAAATAGGTATCGAACTATTTTCGATTTAAGTGGAATTTCGAATCTTTCTCAGAATTCTTCGTCAATAGCTTCCAAGGACTAATAGTTCAAAAACAATTTTTGGCCACTTCGAAATTCGAAAATTCATTTATTATTTTTCAGTGATGCTAGTTTAATTGCTTCAACATTCCTTCCCTTCCTCAATTTTAATAAACCCTTTATTTTTTATTATTTTTTTATTTGGAGCAATATACCTACTAACGCTATAACAAAATTCAAACCATTTTCATTATTTCATAATATTTTTTTCTGAATTGACTTTATAAACTAGGGGTTGTGACCCCATTTCTAGACGAGAAAATTTTTATAAAACTTGCTTCTTCCAAATTATTTCATAGACGTCTTTCGGAAAAACATATAATTTTATGGAGGACTGAAAAGACATTGTGAATACAAAAATGTTAAGAAACTCTGAACTATGTTGTAAAAATGTGTTTGTTTATATTTTATCCCTGATATAAAAGCAGTCTTTTTACTTTCATTTTTATTTCGTAGTAGCAACAATTCAAGTGTTTATTTAGTAGTTCAAGAAACGAGTAAAAGAGTAATATTTATACATTTTGTATTGTTTGCATTTGGACGCATTTATTTTCCACGTTTTAGTAATGTTTTTTTTTAATGTTTTGGTAATCTTTAGAATTGGGTTTACTTTCTTTGTGCTTCATTGAGTTTTCCTAAACACTCTGTTATGCTTTGGTCCCATATAAATGGAATGAAAATATTTTGCCGCTGTTTGAATGAATCCTTTATTTTTTTGCTGTTGTGATAAACCCCAAACGGATTCAATTGATCATAAAACTTCGATCAATTTTCTTTTTACTTTATGTTTTGAATCAAGAGATTAAGATTTTCCGTTTAGGATTTATTTTGGGTCAGCTCATTTTTGTATTAGAGCAAAATAACCGCGTTTAGTTGAAACGGAATAGAAATAGTAATTTGGGTGAATAAGCCGTTGTGCGAGACAATTAGTTATTATTATTATTAGTTTTTAGCTATTAGTTTTTATAAATTACAAACGAGTTTCTATCTTCTGTAAAAGAAAAAAAAAAGGGGGAGCAGTCGTCCTGTCTGTTCATCCAAAAGTGATGAACACACTGGATGATCCTCATCTGTTCATCACTTTTGGATATATGAATATATACACAAAGTTGTCAGTTGCCGATATTTTTAACTTTCGTGCCATCAAAATTGGATCGCTTAACTCATAAAGGTTATGATACGAAATTTTGTCTGTCAATTAGTTTTGGAACGCGCTGGCATGGGGACTTCTCTGTAATTTTCCCTTCTTGGATTCTTTTTGCAATCCGTTTTATGGACTTAGAGGTTGATGGATGGATTATAATGAAACCCCGTCCTGCGTAAGGATCCGGGCGCTCTGGAAGATCGGATTGCCAGGTGATCTGCGCAAAATAGCCCTCACCACGAGAGGCCCATGCGTAAACCCTTTCCTAAGGAGGTATGTCCAGTCATCGACGATGAGCCCGTTAGCCAAGCAGCACCACCAATAAAGTACCCCAGACGAAACGAGAACCCGCTTACTTCTTGGGGCAACTTCTCATCAACATAGTTGTGATCCCCCTCCAAAGGGGAGGATTGGTTGATGGATCAGATGGATGGACAAGAATATCCTTGAACTGCGTACCTGAAGAACATTTGGTAACTTCGAAGGGCATATTTGGGAAGATCAAGACGTGCAAGCTCGCGAAAATACGTATTGAAATCAATCTATCTTCATTTTTTTTATAATTGACCTTTCTCAGTTATCCAAATATTTTCTTACTCATTGAGAATGTTTTTGGACAACAAAACGGCTAAAAATACCAAGAGAGGATAGATACTGTAAGATTCCCGGCAAGAGGAAAACTTAATTGATAACTGCGTAGAATCATATGATGCGAGATAGCCTTCGTCTCAGTTTGAAATCACTTGATCTCTCTGAAATATCAATAATATTATCTGAAGATACGAAACGAACGCGTGCCGAGCATATCGAAAACAGAAGAAGTGGAGTGGGTAATGATTAGAAAACAGATTAACATGAAAGCAAAATTACATAAGGAATATTTTATAACTTTCGCAATCGGATTTATCTCATACTTCGATATTCAAAACCAGGACCGTTGCAGTCTTTCAGTGTTTAAATTAATCCTTTTTTAATGCAATGGAAGTTAAGTAATGGCGCTTCGATATATTGTTCAGGATCCGTACCTGCTTCATTCCAGGACTGGTATTACAACATTTTTTTAAAAATGAATAAATAAAATTAAATTAACTCAGAAACAATGAAATAATAAAATATAATTTTTTTTGAAAAAAATTGGAGAATGAAACAAGGAGGCAACAGGGCGTAATTAGTACCAACTGCATGGCCGCGTTGCACGGGCAATCCTTGAATAAGGGGATATTCCCGGGCAGGAGAGAAGTAGAGATCATGTGCGGCCTTGGGATCCATATTTTCTTATACCCGGCTCCATTTTTTTTTTTTAACAAATATTATCTTACTTTCCATAAAATTCTTTCAAATCCAGTCTTTTAAGCTACCTAGAATTTTCCATATGTACCTCCACGGCTTATTTTTTTTACACATGACATCGCTAACATAAACGTTACTTTCCCCCAAACGTAAAAAATCCAGAATCCCTATATTGTAATTAAATTTTTTAAATCCAATCTTTAATTACACTTTATAGTTAATAATAGCATTCCTCAAGTCCACATTTTTTTCATATTCCCGCCTCTGTTTATTCCCCTACAAATATTGTCCACTAAAGCTTCCCCAACAAACGTAAATCTGTTTTGAATCCTCTCTTGTTTGGATTCACAAAACACCAGTTCTAATTTTACTACCTTAAGTATTTTTTGGTTTTTATTAAAGAAACGAAATTCTCAATGCTTATAAATTAAAACAGATTAGCATATTTGTTTTACCAAAAGAAAAATAAAACAGAATATGTGTAAAAAACGGATAAAAATGAATAAATATTTTCCCCAACAAACTGACAAATGTTGCGAAACACCATACGACAAAAAGAAAAAATGGAAGGAAACGATTTTTTCAATTGGCTTAATAAATCAAACACAGAATAACTTACAGAGCTCGCTCAAAAAATACAACTCCGTTAAATAAATACATCACAGCACCGAAGGATTAGAAAATAATAGTAGTAAAAGAATCCGTCGTGAATAAGATTCACCATTCTCTGCCAATAGATGGCGGCACGTCGTTCATTCATTTTGACGCTTTTAATTAATATCTTTTTTAATAGTATAATTTCAGATTTAAGTAATCAGTTCCTTGGATTATTCCCATCTTTTGGTACTTTCCGCGTGCTTCACCGTTCAGCGGTTCGTGAGGAAGATAGCCAGACAGCCACATACATGCATGTACATGGTTTGTTTGCAACCAGATTTCATAGGATAGATATTCCGTTATTTACTTTTGAAGAAGTATTTTTTCTTTAGTCCTTCATCCCACATTGGTATATCCCTTTCCTGATATAATAGTGTAAAGCTTTGCAAGTCTGAATTTTCTTGGAAGCATATTAAAAAAATATAAAATGTAGATAATCATTTTAAATAAATAAAAACATCCAGGATATTTAATTCGAATTCGAAACATTTTTTTAAGAGGCAATTTTTCTAGATGAGATAAAGATTCAAAAATTTGGGACTACCCCGACCTATTCGGTACATCTGCTCATTTTAGTATAAACCAAGTTTTCGAAAGCTTTTTCCACTTGCAATTGGGTAAAAAAAAAAAAAAATCTTCGACCTCTCTGTGAGTCTGAATCCCCCCCCCACTTGGTAAATAATATAAAGGTCACATCATGATAAATAAAATGAACTTTAACAAATTGTTTTCAAACATTGTATGCAAATGTTTCAAATTAAAATGGCATTTTAACTACTCTGCTTGCCAATTACTAAGTATGGAAGAATGTGTGTGCCCGTGTGTTGGCGCTCTACAGGATGACTACTGCACCTTTGGCAAAAGACACTTTGGAGGGTGGGAAAGTGCACCTCAGGTAACCAAAATTTTAATTAAATTTTAGAATTAATTAAAATTAACAAAATTTTGGCGTTTTCACTAACATCCGAGACAAGTTACAACAAAAAAATCATTTTACACCAGTGCAAAAATTACGTTTTCAATGATATCAATTTAGTTTTTCTATATTTATAATTTTTTCTGTAATTTTAATAAATTTTAAAAAATAGTTTTTGGCGTAATTTACAACAAACTTCATTTTGCATATTTAAGCGCAATGTCAAACCTTTTTCTTTGTAAACAAAATATTTAATTGCGTGTTTCTCTTTCATTTGTTGAAAGTTAATATATGCTTAACATTTTGCTTTTTGTTTATTTCCCATCAAAATTAAGAGAAAAAAATTGTACCTGGGATTTCAAACAAACTAAAACTCTCTGGGAATGTTAATATATTAAAAATATTCCAATAAGATTGAATGATTATGTTTGCAGTGTTTTAACTTACTTTGTCCGCATGTTTAATTCAGCTAACATACCGCGACTAAATGTACCGCGCCATTTATGGATTAAATAGAAGAAAGTAGAAGATGGCAGGTCAACTTTCAATTAGATGTTATGGCTGGTCGGTTTGCTGGAGTGACTTTATATGTAAATGAACGAGAATAGGTGCAGCCACTAAAGGAGCATGAGGTTAAATATCTACAATCTGAAATTTAAAATTACTTTAATTAAAAGCAGCCATGAATATAAAATGATTACAAGATTCAATTGAAATTACTCCCACGGAGACAACTGGTCCACGAAGATTCAAATAGTGGTCGATATGGGGTTCCAGTTATGTGGGACTTCCGATGCGAATTTCTTCCCCAGCACTCCTCTTGAAAGAAACTCTATTCAAGGAGCAGCAAGCCTTAAATCTCATGATAGTCAGTTTTTTTTCTGGGGCGTAAATCTCTGTAGCTAATGGTACGCTATTTTTGTTGGTATATTATGAGTGCCTATGTGTAAACTCTTCTTCTCAATAACAGGCCCATTAATCGCAGACTATGATGTAACAATAGTCTACATATATGTATAACTGCAATTCTGCTGATCCTAGGCCTAAAGAAACCTTACTATATCTGATTAATACTTGATTTATATATGATTCTTTTGATTTTAACTGCATAAAGACTCTCAAAAGTGTTTCATTTTTAAGTTTCTTTTCCATTCTTTTTGAATTGGTAAGAGAGGCTTCCTCATCTTCCCCTCTCCCCCCAATCGGAAATGCCACGATTTTCATGTACATCGGAAGTCCCACGACACGGTCGCCGAAGGAGGCTAGTTAAAGAACATGGGATCTTCGAATTTTCGCGAACCCAGAATTAGGGCTAGGGACCATTAGTTTAAGAAGTCAAGGGATAAATAGGTGTGAAAAGATACTTTCACAGAAAGCAAGAATACAAATTCAGTAGTTTCCATCCAAATGAATGATTTTTTAGTCGTTATTTTCGATTGCAGATATTTAAAATCTATCCCAAATACTTATCAGAGAAAGCAATAAAATTAATTTGACT
This sequence comes from Araneus ventricosus, assembly GCA_013235015.1. Taxonomy (NCBI): domain Eukaryota; kingdom Metazoa; phylum Arthropoda; class Arachnida; order Araneae; family Araneidae; genus Araneus; species Araneus ventricosus. The sequence continues at coordinate 481,690 of BGPR01000073.1, forward strand.
GTTTACAAATTAATGGTGAAATTTAAGTAATTAAGTTAATTCCACCCCTCATTCACAAGCAATCGAAAATTTACAAATCAAATCTATTTAAAACAGTCATTTTTTTTTATCTGTTAAAATTAACCATTGATTCTTAAATTATGAACCCAGAGTCTAAATTGTGTTCCGCTGAAAGAAATTCGAGCCATGAAAATTTTGAGTTTCCTTTCTGACATATTCATCAATATCTAAGGAAAAAATAATTAAGCCATCATAATTTAAAACTTCTCATTAACCTTACAGTGCTTAGTACTGCCTATATACATCACTCATAGTTTTTAAACTCAAAATTTATATAGTTTTGTGACAAACATTAAATTTTAATTCATAAATAAGATTGTTTTCCATCAGTTAGATATTTTTTTAGGCAGATAGCGTTTAATATTAATAAATATTGTGTTTCTAAGTGAATAAAGTAGTGGTTTAATAATTTATAGACATGACTTCTTGAGCTATAGAACTTCTTAATTATGCAACTGATTTTCTCAAACTGTGAGGAAGTAACCCCAAATGGCGATGCAAAGAACAATAGCGGGAAGGTGGAAACTTTCATAACACTTTCGTTTCATATTCTTAATATATCTTAACAAAAATTATTCAGAAAATCATCAGTTTGATTAAATTTGCTGAATAATAATTGCATATGGCTAATCATACTATCTTTATTTGAGTTTCTTTTAGTTTATCATTGATTAATGTTTCATTTTCTTACTAATTTTTTACACTTTCTTTCAATTTTTGGGGTGTGACAAAATTCTCCGGATGACTATTTTTTATTCTTCTTTCTTCTTTTTCCGGAAAGGAGTCGCGAGTGAAAATGTTTAAAAAGCTTTGATATATATAATTCACTGTGGTGTGGTCTTAAATTTCATTCGATTTATTTCATTAAAATAAAGACCGGGAGAAATCGGAGATAGGATTGGTTGATTAAATTTGGCTAGGGGACTACGTTGAAAAGTTGATTTTTGGCAAAAATATGTTTTTTTTTTTAAATTTAATACTAGCAGTACGCGCACGGGGTTGCCCGTGGAATCAGGATCTCAACAAAATGAAAAAAAAAAAAAAAACCACGCCCACAATGACACGAAAAAGGTTTTGAAAACAAAAGATACACATTATTGATTTTCCCGCTTATTTTTCTTCGCGATAATGACATTTCAACTGTAGAAAAACAGTCCAGAGTACGTTAATCCAAACAATATTAAAAAATTGCAACGTGAAAATCATTATTAGATAGCAAGCAAAATTTGCGAGACAAAGAAACACGTTAAGACACTGCCGAAAATAATAATCGAAGTCATTCAGTTAAGGCCCGGTGCACACCAGCCGATTTGTGTCGTTGAGCAGTAAAATATAACAATAGGAACCCCCATTCCCCCTGTGGAGACACAAAGGGGGAACGTGGGTTACTATTGTTATATTTTACTGCTCAACGACACAAATCGGCTGGTGTGCACCGGGCCTAAAGGTTATGACGTCTCCTGCGCTCAGCGCCATCAGCCAATGAAAAATGTTCTATTATGAGTTAGAAAGAAAAAAAAGAAATACCTTTGCCTAACAAGCTCGTAAATTCACTGTACCTCCTCGTCACCAACCTTCCCCTCGATATAAATAGACACGTGTCCTTGGGGGAAACAGCTCGCCACGGGAAAAAAATTAATTAAAATTCAACCAACTGTTAACCGTTCTTGTTTTAAATCACGGAGAAACATTATATTTATTACTTCAACAAATTTCAAATTGATAACAAAATTAGAACGGCGGATGCAAGAAATTGAAATTCAAAACAAAGTTTTTTAGGGTTAACCGATTATTTTTTTTAATTTCTCAAAATTCAGTAAATTACGTTAGAAATTCAAAATTAACTTCATTAGAAAGAAAATTGTTTGTTCTTTCCGATGGTGTATCTATTTTTCTTCCTACGATTATCAAAACCGATTTTTATTGAGAAATTAGCGGAAAAAACTACCTAAAACAACACAAAACCTTAGATAAAAAATTTTCTAGATCAAATTTTAAAATTCGGGCTTCGAGGTGCATTGAGTCACCATTACGACTACCTGTGTGCAAAATTTCATGACTGTAAGTGCGATAGATTAGTCTGGACAACCGCGCGCGCACATGCTCACAAACATTGCCTTTTATAAGTACAGAATCTTAATCTTTGAAAAAATTTTTTATAAAACCGTTTGAATCTTCTTTCTGCGTTATTTCTTTGGGAAGCTATAACAATTCTTATATTTACATAATTCACGCTTTAAACCAGAAGTAGCTTTTCAGGGACCGGAAATTTATCATTTGATAAACTTCTAAACTAGAAGTTTTTCTACTTAATACCTCTTTTTAGTCAAAAAATCAAATTTTTTCCAGTTTTCAAAACACTTTTGACTTTTAACTAAACTATTTTTGTTTCATGTATGTCCTCTTTTTTCAATCTATTTTATGAAAAATTGTGAAAATATAAGTATTTTATAACATTTTTCAAAAAATTCATCCCAAACGTAGTCGCATATCTTAACGGCATAAGAGCTAGATTTGTCTATGATGCGCCGAAAGAATGTTAACCGGAGTTTGAGAAAACAAAGGCTGGACTTATTATCAAAATACTCCAAAAGAAGAAGTGATGTATGTGGTTTCTTTGATTGATCTCTTTCCTCTCTTTGTGTTATGCCGCCTTTTTCACCTAACAAGTGAAAGCTCAAACATTATTAAAAGACAGAATGACTCGTAAAATACGACAATTTTCACTTCTATCTTGGGTTGCATCATTGAAAGACGGCATTTTAACTTTGGGGCCGTTCAAATATTACGTAAGCATGTTTTTGGTATTTTTTGACCCCCCCCCTTGTCAGCAAAAATAAGCAAATCGTAACCCCCCTCTTATAATTACGTAAGAAAACTGCAACCCCCCTTCTTTTTTTTTACAAAACGTATAACAGTAATAATCTAATTTTAAAAGTTTCAGGACTTAATTCAAATACAAAACTCTAACTCGGCTTAAAATGAAAAAAAAAAATGTAAGTTTAATTTCCTTACAATTTCAAGTTTAAGCTTGCAAAAATCAAGTTTAATTTTCTTTTGCCAAATTTAACTTTTTTTTCAAATTTAATTTTTTTAAATTAAATTATTTGTGCAAGTTACATGAGATTTTCCGAAATAAAGTGATTTTAATGTCTTACGTAAGCATCACTCATACTCCCCCTCCCCCCTTATCAGCAAAAATAAGCAAATCGCAAACCCCCCCCTTAGGTGCTTACGTAATATTTGAACGTTCCCTTTCTTATGTGTAAAGACTGCACGAATTCGGATAACATTTTCCGTTTAAATGATATAACACAATCACCAAACCTGAAAAATATCTCTGTATTCAGAGGAAGAATTCTATGAACTTTGAACCGTTTACAGACCGAATTCAGACACATGTTAATTTTTAATTACTTTTTTGCATATTTCATCTTCTAATGCTTTAGTTTAAAGATATCAATAATTAAAATATGAATAAAAAAATAATATATATATTTTTGATAATGTTCTCAATTGGGAACATTGGCCATTTCTGATTAAGCTCATTACACTAGTCATTGAAATGGAAAGCAGTGATGATCAAACTGAATTTTTTTAATAAGCAAAGTATTGTAAAAAATATTTTTATAACTAAGCACAGATATGAATTCAATTGAAAATTTATGAATTTAAATGAATAAAAAATATATTTTGCACAAAAAGTATAAAAAATGAAACTTTATAACGGTATCTATAGAACTTTGGGAAGTAGTTCAAATGCAATACCCTATTTTGCCCTTGCTGTACTGTAATCGTGTATTTTCTCCAAATTATGCATATTTACCCGAATTGTTACAATACGGCAATGACTATCACTTTTCAGCTGCGCTATAGAACCGGTAACTTTTGGTCATGTTTGAGGTCCATCTTTTTTTGCCCCAGTTCGTAAAAGCATAATTGTGATTTCTAGATGAAATTTCAGATGAGTAAGTTGGTTATGTTTCCAGTGAGTTGCTGTATGCAATAGCCATCCAGAAACAACAACTATATTTAGTACATTTGCAAATAAAATAAACCACCATTTCTTTTTGTGAAGTTGTGACTGTAGTTTCTCGCATTTTATACAATTGATAAACACCTCCTAGCTCGGAATTATATTTATGAATACAATTTCGTTGTTCTGCGCGTACCTTTTTCTTTTGTGCATGAAAATATCTTTTAATTAACTGGATTGGGTGCTGAAAATATTAATTAGAAAAAACAATCTCTACAGAATTATCATTCCGGCGATACATAAATACTAATCCGGCGCATTTAAAATTGGCCCGGCCCCGTCGGAGTAGAATTAAAAATTAATTTTTTCCCTCCAAAACAAAATTATTAACCTTTTAATAAGAGATGGGAATTTCCTTTCCTGAATTATAAGAGAATTGTACTTTCCATTTTCCTTTCAATGGAAACTCACAATAGAGAAATTCCTTTTTTCACAGAATAGTCACGACTGGCCAATGTTCCCATTTGGGAACATGAAACTTGAATGAATTATAGCAAATGCATTTCTTAATTAAACAATTATATTTTATATGTTATTAGTAACGTGGACATTTTTAACTATGTGTAAGGATTTTTAGAAATTTTGGATCGTTTTTTAATTTTTTAGGAATTTTTATGCCACATATATATTAAAATGTGAAAAAAGCCAATTTTTAAGAATTTCTGTACATTGCCCATTTTATATATGAAACATAGTTTGTATATCAAAAAATCAAGCTTACTTTTAATTATAATTAACAATTTTTTCAAAATAATATGAACGATATTTTATTTTTAAATGAATTTTCAATTCGATGTTCCCAATTGGGAGCATTGGCCTGTAAACGGTTAAGTTATTTGAGAAATTCGCCATAAAATGAAAGGCATTATTGGGTTTATTTTTAAAAAATGAATTTATTAATTCCGAAATTAACGTTTTTACAAGGATTAACGTCTGATTTTGAAAAAGAAAGAAAGTAGTTAGCAAATTAGATATTTTTTTTATTTTCTCGTATACAAAGAGAAAGGACTGTAATCGTCAAAAATTCGAGTTGGAATTGGATGAATTTTCACCTTTCAGACATCCCCCGAATCCGAAAAATTATTTTTTGTCATTATATCAGTCTATCTGTACGTATGTGAACATGACGAGTAAAAAACCCAGCGGGAGTGGTCTCCCCTAAACTTTCTCATACACTTCTCGAAAAAGGTGCTGTTTCCCCTCCCCCAGCGTGGATAAAAAAATTCGAATCTATTGTAACCCAGGATCCAATGGCTATCAGAAAATATTTAGGTAAAGAATCAAATTCACAGATGCGTTCCGATTTAAATGCGTACCGATTTCTACCCTTGCTGGCTCAAGAACAAAGTCGCATAATCCTCCCGCGTGCACAGATTGCAACCAGTACGCATGCGCATGGAGAATCGGATGAAAAAGAAAAGCGCCAAGCAGGAGTCAATAAATATCGTGCACAGAAGATTGCGTCCAGTATGCATGCGCGTGGAAAGGCGGATTCGCTGTAGATGCGATTATACAGACCGATAGACAGTCAACCTTTTGACGGATTTGGCCCAAAATTTTATACGGACCTACATTCATGACGATAAAACTGTGTATGAAATTTTATCCATCTAGCTTTTCAAGTTTTTGAGTTATAGCGTTCGCATGACCGCGGACATACAGACAGACAGACTTCCCGTTGACGGATTTTGTCGGAAATTTGATAGAAACCTACAAATTATGTTTAAAGACCACATACCAAATTTCATCCTTGTAGCTCTAATAGTTTTCGGGTTATCGTTTTCACAGACAGACACACACACAGACAGACATAATTCCAAAATTGTGTTTTTCGGACACAGGGAGGTCTAAAACGTGGAGATTCGTCAAAATCTCGAGTTCGAATTTTTTGACGATTACAATACTTTCTCTTCGTATACTTCTTATACGAGAAAGTAAAAAGGACTAACAAGGGATGAAATTTATTGCGTGGTCTTGGCACCAGAATTATATCTGTATCAAATTTTGGGCCAAATCCTTCTGTCTGTCTCTCCGTGTATATGTGAACACAATAACTTACACCCAAAAATCCAGATGGAATGAAATTTGGTGTGTAGTTTTTGTATCACAGTTATACATCTGAGTCGAATTCTGCCTGTATATCCACGTGTATACGAACACTATAATTCAAAACTGCAACGACCGAGATGATTCGACGTAATAGTCCTTACATCTTATTTGTAGATCTAGATCAAATTTCGGACCAAACCCCTGTATCGAAAGAAGCAGAATCATTTTTGACTCTACGTCAAAAATAACTTTTTAACTTTTGAAAAATAACTTTGAATTTGAGAAAGTCGAGGACAGATTTTTATGTCTGTAGTTGAGTTCAGCATACTCACAGGCAAGTGGATCATCGCCATCATTAAAAAAAAAATCTTATTGTGGGGCGGATTCCAGTTGCATTGCTCAGTTGCTCATAGTGACGGAAGTGTGCGAGTTAAATCTTCATTTAACTATTTATGATTTAAAAGATTTGGCAGAAAACTGCAAATGTCTTCCAACAATTTTAATAGTCAACTTGGAAGTCTCAATTAGTTTAAAGACAAGTGGGCCACGCTTTGTCAAGCAGCTGTGTCCATTTACTATTGATAAACTAATCTATATCCCTGAGAGTTAGTCTTACAGCAGATATATGACAGCACCGAATTTTCTGATCGCCGCAAGAGACCAAAGATTGGCGGTCCCTTTACCCTCAAGAACTCAATAAATTTGAGCCAAAGCAATTTACTTGGCTTCTAAAACTCTCTATATGGAGATAAAGTTTCGGCTCTGATGGAAATGTTTACATAACTGTCGGTTGCGGCTCACTTAAAAAGCTTCTATCTTTATTTTGAAGCACTTTTTTCCAAGGGGTCTCTCGAAACTCCCCCAAAGTTTATCTGCAAAGGGTGACCCTGTAGAGTACTTTTTATAGGTGATATCACTCAAATCTATTGAAATTGTACGGCTGCTTCATCCGGTTTGAAATGTCTCCTAACGCACAAGCTGTAAAGCTTCTTGTCACCGAAGTATACAATATATAAGCACCCAGCTGAGATATCTTGTGGTACCTTCTCCAGTTCAAGATCTCCGACTCTTGCATACGAATACTCTGGCATACGAAAAAGGAATGTCGACTTGAGTGACCTTTCGGTGGCCCCCCACTATCTGTTTCCCTTACAAGAAGGGGGCGACCAGACAGTGACATTGACGTGACTAACGATATAGGGTATCTCGTTTTATGGCATTTTTTTCGACGCAGAGTCAAGGAGCAGATAGTTTTACTGCGATGCAGGGGAGATAAAAATCGGAAATGGTCTGGGCTTTTAAAATAATGAGGTGCGTCCATCACTTGGTTCTGGAAGAAACTGCGTCGAGGAAAGTTAGGTTAATCTTAAAAGCCTTTACCTTATCTCTTGCCACGCTTGAATTTCACTTACCGCTCTGTTAATAAACTCAGGTGGTCGTTACTATGACAAGAAAGATTGTTCCAACGGTGACAATTGTTATGCGGAGAAATTATTATAAGAAAAGGCGAATGTGACAATTGTTGTGTGAAGAAGTCATGAGAAAAAGACAATACTTGTCATTGTTTTACGGAGAAATTTTGCATTGCTAGTGATGAAATGTTAAAACGCCCTGGATTTGCGTAGTAAATTGGTTGGTCCCTTGAAAGTGCCATGAAGAATCCTGCATTTTGAGACTGTATTTTACCTTAAAAATAGGTGCATAATAAATTGAACAAATCGATATGAAACAGTATGGCGCATTGTTTTTGAAAATTAAAGAAGACGTTTTAAATTAAATATTCATTCAATCAAGCAAGACTGTCTAAACAGTAAAATTCACAAAAATAAATAATAATTTTATTTCTGTTTCAACTTCAATTCTTAATAACACAATTGACCTTTTTTCATGCTCCGTAGTATACGACACTGCTGCTACTGTCACTGCGAAATTGCTAACTGCAATAATTACCAGTTATTTTATATTTCCTAATTTATTTTCTATAATTATGGAAGACTGTCAGAGTAGTCGGAAAGAATAGTCAGGTCCGTATAAATTTAATCTTCGTGGCGTGTTGTATTGCAATCGTTAGTTGAAATAATCTCCAAGTTTTAGACCTCCCTTGAGTCCGATGAAAAAAATGTTTCGAATTATGTCTGTCTGTTTGTGAACATGAAAACTTTAAAATGGGACAAGCTAGACAAATGTAATTTAGCATGTGGTGTTTAAACTAAGATTTTAATTCTTATCAAGTTTTGAACAAAGTCTGTTAGTGGGAAGTATGCCCGTATGCATACGAACGTGAAAACTCAGAAACACAACAAGCTAGATTCCTGAAATTTGGCGCGTGGTTTTATGACCATAATTGTAGATGTATATCAAATTTTGGCCCAAGTCCGACAAAGCAGTAGCTAATTGTCTGTCGGTCAGTCTATTCGTGTGCGTGGGAACGCGATAACTCAAAAACATAACCAGCTACATTGAAGAAATTTGGTCTTGTTACCAAAATTGTAGATCTGTGTTAAATTTTGAACTCCATAGGCCAAGATGAAGAGGGCCAGAAAGCACACTCTATTCCCTCCAATGTACAACAAATATGTAAACGTGGCCGGTAAGGTCTTGGCTTCGGGGATGGAGGGTTCTAGGTTCGAAACCCGATTCCACCGAAGATCCGCCGTGTATGGGGCCTGCTGCATGCTAAATCCTACGTAGTGGCCAAACGTCCTCCCGCTGGTGTGGTGCGGAAGTTTGGAGAGGCGGAGTGCCAGCTCAGGTGTCGTCCTCGTCTTTTGACCGCGGTTCAAAATGACAAAGTCCGTCCCAAAGCAGCCCTCGGGTTGCTTCGAAACGGGAAGTTAATGTAACTAAGCTAAACGAAACGCAAAACGCACCAATTGTATAAGCATGCGAGAAAGTCCAGGGAAGAACAATTCAACTGGCTTGGTAATCGAATCGAGAAAATCCTGCTGGCAACGATGATCATTATACATTATTTTCCTAAATAATTTGTTGTTAAATAAAGTTAAATCGTTTACAAATATAAGATTGATGACAGCTTCTCAGTGTTTTATAACAGCGTGCATAAGCCGAAAATACATTATTATATAAATGCTCAGGAAATAGAACCAATTAGTTTTCGCCTTGTCGTCGATTTCTTTTCGATGTTCATTTTTCTTTTTTAAATCTAGGACATGCTTCGAAAATCTTTACCAAGAAAATGAGCACGTGCGGCGTAATTATAGCTGAGCAGAAATTAAGTAGCAAAGTTGGGTCGCTTTCAGATTGAATTCTCTCTTAACTCTACTGCCTAATTAGTAAAGTGATGAGATTTTCTCAATTTCAATCCAGGAGGCTGGCTGGAGGAAGGTATAGAGGGCACTTGGCAAAATTAAAAAAATATGTAAATAAATAAATAAAATAAATCTCCGAAACAATGAAATGGGTAACTATTACCAGATTTTCAGGCAAGAAAAGGTTGGAAGAGATAAAGAAGCAAAAAAATATATATTGCGATTTACTTTTACTATTTTTCCTCCAAACTGATTCATCCAAGTCCACCATATTCTATTCTTTATAAAAGTTGGGGAAGAGAATTCTCTTCAGTGGCTAACCTTTTAAAAAAACTACTTCTAGTTAATATTTTTTTAATATGAACTATTTTTTGATAAATTAAAAAAAACGAATAATCAAGGATATTTCATTCAAATTTGGGATACTTTTTTCAATCCAGGATTAAGAATTGAAAAGCTGAATTGTCTCGGCTAATCCACGACATCTAGTAACTTTATGCCTCGAGCAAATATTGGGAAGGAAGTTCATTTTTTCGTTAATTCTGTTTAAAATTAACTTCTACATCTAACTTTTTAAAAAATTAAAACTATTTAATCATGTTAAATATGAGCTACTTAATTATAATTTAAATCTAGGTCGTTTAATTAAAAAATCCCGGATAATTTTCCAGTCCTGGACAACCAATCCGAGTTCGGGGCTGTCCTAGGTAATCTCGGACGTTTGGTCACTATGTATTAGATGGCATATTCTGTTTTAGAAGCGTTATTATTTTATACAGCTAAAAATTAATAGTATATTTGAATTGTTTATGTATGTCCCTGACTTTTGCTTTCAGTCATAAAGGCACATTATAAAGAGGATTCAATTTTCATTTTGAAATTTAAAATTCCAGTAATTTTGTAATTTTATGCGCATGTCTGTCTAGTCAAAAGATATCGAGAAGTTAATATTAAAACTTATGACTTTAAAAACAATCAACTAGAAAAAGTAGAATAAATTTTTAAAAATAATAAATCTAACTTAAACTTTAAACAGAAACAATAAAATAACTAAATTAAAACAATAAAATTCAGACAATAAAATTTAGACAATAAAATTAAGACAATAAAATTTAGACAATAAATATAAGACAATAATATTTAGACAATAAAATTAAGATAATAAAATTTAGATAATAAAATTAATACTATGTTTAAGTAGCGCGCATTTGCAACTGCAAACAATAAACAAAGAACAATGGAAATCAATATCATTCAAAGAAAGTAAAAAAAACTAAGATAAACACAGAGAGAATCGAATTAAACAAACAAGGAATCCATTCCAGTCCATTTTATCAAGGGCTAAGGACTTTATTCGAAATAAATTCAAAATAATTGGGAAATTTTTCTGTAAGAAACTCGCATTACGCCAAAAATAGCTTCTCTTAGCCCGAAATTTCCCAACAAAAGACAAAGGAGATCTGTACATCAAAAAGCATTATTTTAAAAGAAAAAGGAAGACCAAACACAAACATAAAAGTGCTAATAAGATGGATTTAAAAATATTAGCCATCTAGCTGTTAATAATAAAAAATATTCTGCTGCACTTTGTCCCTTACATCTAACTTTTCTTTTTAAAACTGCTTAGCTTTTAGATGCATGATAAAAAAAAATCATGTAACTCCTTCATTTACTGCGCATGGAATGGGTAAAAATTTTATGTAAATATGGTCCTTTTTGGATAGTATTTTTATAGTGAAGAAACTCAAATATGTGTTTAGGTAAAGTACCTCTTCCAGCTAACGGATTTGTCACAAATTTCGGGCCTGTGGAGTTCGGACCACATGTCCAATATCGTTCGTATAGCTCATTTCATTTTTGAGGTATCGGGTTAACCCCAATACTAGCAAATGTAACCTAATTTCATCCTTCTAACTCTGTACATTTTTCGAATGATTTTGATGACAAACACAAGGACAGACAGATAGAAACACGCAAATAAAATTCGAAATTTTTTTTTTCGGAGTTAGTGAGGTCTATTTTGATGAATGTCGGTATTCATCAAAATATCGCGGTCAAATTTTTACGACGGACGCCTACAATACTTTCTCTATGTATACTTCGTGTACAAGAAATAAAAAAAAGGAAGCGCGAAAGATGAATTACCTTGAAAAACATCGGCCATTGGAGACTATCTTCTATTTAAAGTGATGGGCGTTGGACTGCCATGAAAAACTCGAGAGGCTCCACCGAAGGTTAACGATCTCGAGCAGCGACTAGGAGTCGCGACAGATTTTAGGCACCTTAAGAACCGCCCAGACACTTCAACACAAATAGCCCGACTTGCCTCAGCTCCGACTTCGCATCATCACCAATCGATCAGTTAATCTTTTTTAAAATTGGCTTACCATAAATTCCGACTGGACCGAGTTTGTTCTGCTTTCAGTAGATTGTCCCAGTTCACTTTGTAGAAATAAGTCATTCGAAAAGAAACGATAGATGCTGATGAAATTTCTAGATGAAGGACAGATTTTTAATAATTGCAATTACTAAATTGAATTATTACCTAGCGATTTTTTTAAATTCCGGTTTGGAAAATATGAACATAGTAAGCGTATTTATATGTACACTACAAAATGATCTGAAAAAATGCGTATATACATTAATTATTTTTTTCGAAATATGAAATTTTTTAATAGAAATATTGCTTTTATTGATGGAAAATATTACTTCGTGTTTAATTTTCGATTGAAGAGTGTATATTAAACTCAGAGCAATCAACGTTAAGATACACGATTTTTTTTCACTTTTAAATTACTTTGACATATTTAAACGGTGTTCTGTTATTTCGGAGTGAAAAACAAATCGCTTACCACCGAGGGATAGCGGCGAGTGAAACCCTTGAGTGCTTCTAAATTTTCAGATGGCAAAGTAAACTTCTTTCTTTCCCGACCCCTTTTAAATCGAAAAAAAAAAAATTCACTACTCTAAAATTAGAAGATGTAATACTTTCTAATGTTAATTAAAAAGAAATTAAAAAGAATAATTAATCAATAAAATGTAACTAAACGCCTTAACGGCACTTAGTTAAATTTTAGGTTAAATCTTAGGTTTATTTCAGTTACGCACATTTTTTTTACTTTCTCGTATACGAAGTATACAAAGAGAAAATATTGTGATCGTCAAAAAATTCGAACTCGAGATTTTGACGAATCTCCACGTTTTAGACCTCCCTGAGTCCGAAAAACACAATTTTGGAATTATGTCTGTCTGTGAACACAATAACTCGAAAACTATTAGAGCTACAGGGATGAAATTTGGTATGTGATCTTTAAACATAATTTGTAGGTTTCTACCAAATTTTGGACAAAATCCGTCAACGGGAAGTCTGTCTGTCTGCATGTTCGAGGTCATGCGAACGCTATAACTCAAAAACTTGAAAAGCCAGATGGATAAAATTTAATACACAGTTTTATCGTCATGAATGTAGGTCCATATAAAATTTTGAGCCAAATCCGTAAAAATGTTGACTGTCTGTCGGTCCGTATAATTTACTTTTGAAGAGAATCCGTCATCTCTACACGCATGCGTACTGCTTACCTCTGTTCCCGTAATACGGTCATCTTGGCTCGCCGCCAAATTCTTCTCGAATAAAAGTGAATTAATTATGGAGTTTTTTCTTTTAATTTTTCTTCCACGCCGAAACATTTTCAAGAGTTGCATATTTGATTGCGGTTAGTTTTATTTTGTATATTTCGTAATGCATTTTTTTCTGAGTGGATTTTGCAATATTTTTACTCTGACAGAACGAGAGTAGTTGTTAAAAGTAAAGTTATAAAGTAACAAACCAAAATTAGTGTCAATTGATTCATCAGTTCTGTTTTTCATGCTTTTTTAATTTCTTAAGCACTCTGCCAATGTGCATGATATTTTCAACTACAACTATCGGTAGTAAATGTGTAACAATCAGATCGGAGATATTGCTGGCAAGCTAAAAGGCTGCTTAGATGTGTGCAAATCTTTTAGTAACTTACATTAGATAATTGAAATTTGGTATGTGGTCTTCTAATTTATCCACGCGGTGGGAGGGGAAACAGCACCTTTTTGGGAAAGTATACGAGAAAGTTTAGGGGAGGCCACTCCCGCTGGTTTGGTTTGTTTTTCGTTGTTACCCAGTGTGTTTTGTGCTTAGATGGATCTTCCTATTTTATTTTTGTATTCATGTAGAAAAAGGGCATTGGATTTAATGAACGTTGGCTGAACAGGATGTCGAAATTTATTATATTTTAAACTTTTTTACTGTAAAATAAAGTATACTGCAAATCTAACAGTTCTCAAAGTTTGCTATTCTCTGTAAGGAATGTATTGGCTTAACAAAAGACATTTTTTCATTTAATGATGTGCTGGCGGAAGGAAAACTGGAATACAAACTTTAAATTTAGCCGCTCAAATTTGAAATTCGATTGAATTATACATTCATAGCTACGAATAATTTGATGGTACATTTAAAACTTGTGAATGTAACTTTTGTCACATTCGTGACTTGGTGGCAGAGTCTTAGCTTTGGGACCGGAGAATCGTGAACTCGAGACCCCATTCCATTAATTATCCGCCATATACGCTGACTTGGTGTTTATAAAAACCATTGGGATTAAACGACCATCCGTTGATGTGCTGTGGAAATTTAGAGGGGGAGGTACCAGCTCAGATGTCTAATTTACCTGAGCTTCTGGGCAGCAAACGAGGGCCGTGGTGGCCTAGTGGTAAGGTCTCAGCTTCGGAACCCGAGAGTTCTAAGCTCAAAACCCGATCCCAGCAATGATCCGTCGTATATGTGTGTCTAGTGCCTGCTAATTCCATAGAGGAGAGATAAGAATAGAGGGAGCATTCCCATTCAAGCGGTCGAAAAAGTTGTGTGTCCTGTGTTGTTGCAGTTAATACAGGTGGGGTTTGTGAGTTTTTCTTGAATGTTGCAGTCTCTGGTGGCGTGGTTTTTCTTGCATTTGATACATCTGGGGTTGTGATGACAATTCTTTGCTGTATGGTGGAATTCTGCAAATTGTAGCAGTACTTCTTCTGCGTGGGGATTCAACAGTAATTTTGAAATAGTGAATAATGATGAAGAGGTGGGTAATGATGAAGGTTTTTTGGGCTTGTGGGGATCTCTTGATGTCAACTTGGAAAATTGGATACAGGGATTGCTCTTTAAAATTCTTGAATTGGATCATTTTTGTGACTTCAAAATTGAGTGCTTGAAGTTCTTGCTTGATGTATTCCTGGGGGGTGGAAGCGTGAATTCCTTTAAGGATGGTGTTTATTGGCCTTTCTGCAATGGGTTCATAGAGAATAAATTCTTGTTTTTTTTTATCATGTAGTAATTTGATGATATCATCTCTGTCTTCAGTGGAGATGGACGAGATCTTGATGTTCTCTCTGAAAAGGGTGTTGTTTGTTCCGGGGAATTTTTGCGTCATTTCTTGGAGTATGAAATTGTAGTTTTCAGCGATTTTCAGGATTATTACTGGGATTTCAGGAGCATCAGGGATGAGGCTTTGAAGGCTGTTTTTCGTCTGGATGGGGTTTTGAGCATCATTGGGAGGCCTTGGTTTTGCTGCTTTGTGTTGGGGAACCGTCTTGAAGGGATTTTCTGGATTTTGATTTTTCTCTTTGATATCTTCATTAAGTTTGTGGTGGGTGCAGTTTGATTCCTTAAATGGTCCAATTCTAAAGAATTCATCTTTGAGAGCTTCCACTTTCAGTTCATTTCCTCTAACATCGATCATGAGATGAGAACAAATTGTGTGCTGTGGGTTGATTTCTTGGTACCTATTTACGAGGGCTTGTTGTTTGATGATTAGATTTTTGAGAGCAGGGATTTCTTCAACCATTATTCTTTCAATTCTGAGGTAATTGTTTGCGTCTTTTTCTGCTTGCTTTATTTTATGTGAATCTGAATCAATGTCCATTTGAATAACTTTGTTTCCAGGAGCTTGGTGTTGGGTTTTTGTTTTCTTGGTATGCTGAGTCACTTCCGGGCTTTTCATGATTGGAGGAATTGTTGGCCAGGCCGTTGAAGGAGAAGTTTCTATTTTTCTTAATAAGAATTGTAAATATTTGTAGTTTGAGTTAGGAGTGTGAGGAATAGTTATGCCATTAATCGGGTGGCTGAGGAGGCTTTGGCTTGCAAAAATAGGATCGTCATTTGAAAATTCCTCTAACGTGGAATCACGTCTTGTTTTTCCCAATTGGAAGTCGGTTTTTAGGAAGTAATTCCTCTGCAACACCTCTTTGCTATTCCCTTTGCAAGGGGGATTGTCTTTCTTTCGAACCATAAAAGTTAGTAAAAATACAGTGCATTAGGAATCAGAAAAATCTCTCTGGAGCAGATTTCGGAACGTCTGTCTCATTCGTTGTCTGAATCAGAATATTCGAGTTGTTGAAAAAAAAAGTTGTTGTATGAGTTACTTCGCGTTTATACCCAGGGTTAAACCACATTTGACTTCATATCACCATGAAACGTAAACAATCTCGGCGATATCTTCGCCTGTGTAATGGAAACATTTCGGGCTTTCATTTTTTTTAACGCAATAAGCAGAACAAAAGAATTATTTTAAATTTGTTACAAATACTGCTTTTATGATTATTCAGGTATCGACCTGCCATTTTTTGCTACTTTTCTGACTTGGAATTTTTCCGAAGTAATGCAAAAGATTAAAAAAATCCTGTTCGAAATGTTTTGAACAAACCTTGGTTGAATTGGTTGCTTTAAAATTTTCTCGGTGCAAGGATTTTTCACATTCCTTTCTCCTTTTTTCATCTCGTGGAAAACTATAAAAGAAAATTGGAAGAAAAATCTAAGGTCATGTTTATACATTGAAGTTTAACAATCGAATTTTTAAAAAATTACATTTGCCAAAATGGATACGTAAGAAGTATACTATTACACTCCTTTAATGAGCTCATTTCTTCATTTTATATTGTTATGAAAACGAATTTTAAAACGTAAACGCACTGTTTAAAATACATTTCTAGAAAATGCAATTAATTTAAATTTTGATGCTATTCCTACATTTGATAAATATACATATACTACATAGTATGCAATATTATAAGTAACAAAAATTAAATTTTGATTTCTATGCCCTAGGAAACGTTTTTTATAAGATGTGAGCCATGCGAAAGTAACACGTACATCATTTTAAACATGTTTTTCATTGATGTAACGAATTATAACTAGCTTAGGCGGATATGTTAAATTAAACAAATACTCATGCTTTAAGCAATCGTTTAAGCAAAACTAATGAAATATCTAAAAGGTTATTCATGAATTCCTATTCTAAAATGCTGATGCACTCGAATGAAAATATCTCCGTTATTTAAAAAATAAATAATTCAGCAAAAAATAATTATTTTTGCGTTTTTAAATTTACAGCAAACGTATAAGTGTATTGTTTCCAATTCAAATAAACAAAGTCTGTAAATCAAAATTCAACTAAACAGCTACCAAGAGTCACCTACTCACAAGTAATATATTAACAATATTAATCTAAAATAAACGAACTGCACAATCTGCATACAAGTAACTACCAACAACTTTTTAACACGGGATATTTGAAGAAGAAAAGGAAGGGGCAAAGACACAGAAGGCGCCAAAACACGGATCTAAGGCGCCAAACTGCATTTTTGCGTAAACCGTAAAAAATTCATTTTGGCATAAAATACAAAATTTTTATGGCTCCAAAAATGTTTTCTATCAGATTGCAGATATTCAAATTGTTCTCAAGAAATTAAATAATACCAAAAAGTGTTCATAATAACGAATAAACATTGAATCTTCTATGATGTTATGCAATGCTACTCTTTTTAAAAAGAGTTCAATAATAAAAAGAAGCAGATAAGTAAATGCTAACATTCCTGTGGAATGAGTAGGGTGATCCTTTAGCTCCTCTCAAATTGCAACAACCATTTTTTCAATAAATGCGCTGTTGTCGACGTGTCAATGTGCCTTCCCTATGACAAATCCTATAGAGAACGTTCTCCGAGTCGAAGATCTGTCCGCGAGTCACGCGATTTTACTCGAGAATCGGTCTGCGCTCTCTATGTATATTCCTCCTCTATGGCTAGATCTGACGTCGTAGTTCAAACGTCCTCCCACTGTTGTGGTAGGGAAGTTTGATGAGGGTGGTGCTGGCTCAATTTCCAATTTTGTGAAATGACGATGCATTCAAAATTACGAGGTCCTTCACAAAAAATAGTCGTTGTGTTGCTTCAAAACAGGGCGCTAATACAACTAAACTAATTTTCAGACACCTAGATAAACAAACAGAACTGTGTAGGGTTTTTTTTAAAGTGATACTCATATATATTTGAAACAGTAAAAATGATCTCGTTTTGGCGAAGAGTTGCACGTACCTGGTTGTTGCTGCTATTTCAGTTAACCCCTTCCGGTACAAATGACGAGTATAGCTCGTCATTGGTTTTCATACTCGCAAAGCATCATTCCATGATTCAATCTTACCGGAAGGGGTTAAATTGCCTTAAAGCAGCATTGCTCAAGTTCTCAATATTTGGTGTCCCGCTCGTGTGGTACGGAGAGGAGGATGCCAGCTCAAGTGTCGTCCTCTTGGCCATCTGACCGCAGCTCAAAATTATATATATATATGTAATAATCTCACTTAATTTTATTTTAAAATCTTAGTACTATATTAATATATTCCAAAATCGCTTTACTTAAACTCAACTCCAGTTTCGTTTTATTTCTGGAGGTATATTAAATCTGGCGTTTTGGCATATTTATTACTAAAAGAATATTCTAATTACTTCCACGCACCTACACAAATCGCGAAATTAGCGACTTATTGCCGCCATATTTTCCCCTAAAACGTTTACGTAATTTATTAAAAATAGCCAACATTCCCTTCACTTTGATCACGTGCCTATACGTTATTCCCTTATCTGAGAGAATGCAGAGAGTTTCTATTCACTTTTAATTTACTTGGAAACTTCAACTAAGATGCACGTATGTCCGTCACTCTCATAAAAATGACTTTAATATTTGAATAATAAAGAAAATTAGAATATAACTCGGCTTTTTACTGACTACAACCACGAAATCATTATATATATATATATATATATATATATATATATATATATATATATATAAATCCGGGATGTTAATATAGATAAACTAAACTCAGTTTTTGGGACTAAATTTGATGTTTGCACTACCGATCAGGAGCGGAGCAAGGAGTCATCGATGTAACAACTCTCAAGTTTCTAGGACAAATTGGTAGAAATTTAGAACTTTTAATAAGATGTAGTTGCTTTTCTTAACTTAATCTAATGAATTCCATTGCCATCTCTGACACATATGCACCAGTGAATTCGAAGTTCTAAATGTCAATGTGCTTGAACAGATGAGCCAGTCATCAATACAACACCCTACAAATTTAAATGGCCAAATTATAGAAATTAATTAATCGATGAATAAGTGTTTTGAAAACGATACATTTGCTTTTTTTGGCTTCGTCTTTAATGAAACTCTTTGTCATCTCTGGCACATGTGAACCAATGTGGATTCGAAGATTCAAATCTGAATATAATATATTAATGCTATGTTGATGGTTGACTCATCTGTTAAGAAAAGTCAGTCATCAACATAACAACCTATAAGCTTTTATAACAGGATTGTAGAAATTAATTAATTTATAAATAAGAGTTTTCTTAACTTCATCTTTAATGAATCCCATTGTCATCTCTGGTACATGCGAACCAATGTGAATTCGAAGCTCCTAGTACTGGAGGGATGAGTGAGTCATCATTGTAACGTTTGAGAAGAGCGAAAATATTTCCGTTGATCGTGTTGCAAAATCGGGGCCTCTCGTAGCAGTCTGTTTATTCTGTTCTTCAACCTCACTCGACTTGAGCTGACAGCACGATCTGTCAAACATAAACTACCGATTCCTGAGCTCAGCTCTTATCTCATTCACCAGGCCCCGCCCCTTCACTTGAGATGCCAGGGCGAAATGTCACACTCTTCCACAGAGGTGGGAAAATAAATAAAAGATGAACAAGAACCGTCTCAGGTGGGGGCAAAATATTGCCACCTGGGAAGAACAAAAGGTCAGACAGTGAAAAAAGACTTGACGCAACAAAGTCAAGATCTGCACCTTATTCTTTCAGAAAAGAAACCAGAATAAAATTTTCCAGTACAAGAAAAAAACATTGTAAGCATTATAAAATATTTTCCTTTATTTTATTTGCATATTTTTGATAAACGATTTGCAAAAGAAAAAAGAATTTAGAGAGTAACATTATGTGAACAATTCTTCATTATTCATCATTTGTTGGCATTTCATAAAAGAGGCATTTATAATTTGCAATAATCAGTGGCGGCGAGAAGGAGTAGAAGTTTGATGTAGCACCAATATGCGAGAGTAGGTTGCCTTCTTGGAGACATTTCAAGGAAAACTGGCTCGCAAAAGTGTTTTGTCCAGTGATGTGGGGTGGATAAATACCCAGTGGGTAGGTAAATATTTTTGGGTATATACCCGGGTATTTACCCAAAGCCTGGGTAAATACCCAAAAACTGGGTATTTTGCAAAAAAAAAAAGTATTTGTGAAAGACACGATTCAAAATGAAACATAAAATTTATAAATACCCAAAAACTGGGTATTTTGCAAAAAAAAGTATTTGTGAACGATGATTCAAGATGAAGCGCATAAAATTTATAAACAACCAAAAACTGAGTATTTTGCAAAAAAAAAAAATTGTGCATGGTGATTCAAAATGAAACATATAAAATTTATATATATAATACAAAGTTAATGATATTTTTAAGTTAAAGTTTTATCCAAATTATAAAAAAAAAAAATCGCAATCAGGATTCCGAATTAAATATTCTAGAACTTAAGCGGGATCGGAGGATGATTTACCTTTTCTTTGTGAAGCAATGTCGCAATGGAATTGTGATTTTTAATACCGTTTTATGTTATACAGATAGTGCCAGTGAAACCTCTGATTCTTAATTTTCTCATAATGCCATTCTATAATTCGGCCATTCTTGCTTTAATTTAATGAAGAGTTAGTCGCTCACTTTATATGCATTAATATTAATCTAAATTTTATGCTGAAAAGTAAAGATGAGAAAGAGAAGAAGGACCTGTTTGAATTTTTTTTAATATTAAGAAGGATAAAAGTGTACAATGTAAGTACTGTTATGCTGAGGAGAAACACGCTGATGTATGATGGAGAAATACATAAAAAAACGTTTCAAATGTCCTGTCATTTTGATAATCTTTGAAATAGATGCACTAAATAATGAGTTTTATATTAAACAAATTCCAACCATGACAACTACATCAAACTCGGAGTTTAAAAAAAAATTATGTATTGATGTTGATGATCCAGAGAAACCCGATCTAGAGAGAAAAATGTCTAATACATCTTCAGATAACACAACAGCTTCAGCAACAAGAAGTTTACGTTCACTAACACTTTTTAAAAACTGTTAGAACTGAATGTCTGGTTCTTCAACTAATTCATCCAAAAAGAATCATAAACAATTGTATCTTTCGTTTGAGTTTAAATTATCATCTCTTTATCATTTTAAAAGCAAACTCAACATTTTCTTTTTTTAATTTAGTTAAAATATCTCTTTTTAAAAAAGCACCAAATACATTATTATTCATTTACTTTTTGTAATTAAAAAGGATTGATATTTGAATAACGCAGTGGCGAATCTAGGATTCGGGTCTGGGGGGGGGGCTGAGGTCATAAAAATTTTGTATCGTCGTGACAAATGTCAAACCTCAAGGCTAAAGTAAACCAAAACTCCTTAACTTTACATACTTTACTCACCTGACAATAAGAATCATAAAGAACAATACAATACTTTCTATAATTTAAAAAAAATTACAATGAAATAACTAGCCAAAAAATGTCTTTGGCCGCGTCAAAGCTACAAGTACTAGTGGAATGACTACAAAAATAGGAAAATTTTCGAGTCTGTCAAGTCAGAAAGCAATGTTGAAACGTTTTTATTATTTTTTTTTAAAGAGGGAATTTAAGAAAAAACAGTTTTAATGATTTTAAATAATGTCAAGAATTCTGGCTTGGCTCTGGGGGGGGCTGTAGCCCTATAGCCCCCCCCTGGATTCGCCACTGGAATAACGTATTTATGCATAATTTAGGATTGCGTTTGTTTTTTCGGATTAATTTTTTTAGTTTTTATAAAATTTAAAAGTTGTTAAAGGTTCATATGTTTTTAGTTTTTCTTTTTATACTTTACCTTACACTAAATATATATAGCAGTATCATTATTATACGCCAGTGTATGTATTTTAGATGAATAAAAGTTGATTGAAAAATAAATACCCAGATAAATACCCAGGGTATTTACCCCTTAAAATAAATACCCGAGTATTTTACATCAATAATCATGGGTGAATCATAAGCCAAACAAAATCTGTAAAATTCAATTCCCATTTGCAGATTAAATCTAAAATTTTCATGGTGCTCTTAAAAGATAGTGGCTAAATCTGACAATCTTGACTTGAATTAATTCACAAATCAATCAAAACACGTTGATAAAAAGGAATTCTCCACAGTGCTTCGACCCTTTGAAAAACAGTTGCTGAAAACTTGCTGAAAAACTTGTTGCTGAAACTAAATCTAATATATTTTGGTATTAGTAAATAAAAGACTCCGAGCAGATGCATTTTTATTAAAAATTGTTAGAAACATCATTAATGTAGAAAATATTTAAATCTCTAAATCTGGGAGAGTAAAATTGGTCTTTTACTTTACACGAAATAGGGTGCTTTTAGAAAACTTTTAGCACGTGTAACAACTCACATGAACTGACTGAAAAAACCTTAATCAATTAGACGAAGTTATGCAAGCAGGAATCAACCACCATTTTATGGATTTCGGATGAGCTATTGTAAACTGTACATAATTATGTAGACTGTAACGCAGTTATGCATAGCGTGCTACGTAAAAATAACTTTCCCAATCCATTACGGAACAGAATACTTAGAATACTCTAATCGATTTGTGGAAAATGTAACATTAGAATTTTTCTGATGTGTTTTACATAAGCAGCATCGTAGATAGCTACGCCCAATTAAACAGTCGAATTTGATTAGTTTCCAATATATACTTTTATCCTTACTTTTATTATGGTTACTTTTATCTTATCGTTACTTTTATTATCGTTATTTTTGTATTATCGTTACTTTTATCTTAGTTCAAATTATTTTTCAAAATATTTTTTGCAGTGTCCTAATATGTTAATAAAAGAAAGAAAATGATTTAGGTCAAAAGGAAATTACTTAGGTGTAAACGATCGTAAAGAACCAAATACTATCTTGGATTTTTTCGACTAGTGTCATTAATTTTATTATGCATCAACATTTTCATTCTATCAAATGAATAAGTGGAGGATATCTTTACTTGCAAATGATAACTCTCAGTAATTTCATTTTTGCCAAAACGGCGGCTATCATATCCATACTCAGTCATCATGAAGATAGGAGGAGAAATAACTAAAGTAACTATGATCGGCGGACGCTTTTATTTTACTCTAGCATCCCCAAGCAATTTCACTTGTTGCAACCACTGCACTAGATTCAAATCTCCAATTTTCATACGTTTTCTCAAACATTTCCACTCTCCTTGTTCTAACGTGCCACGTCCTTATAAACGAAGAGAATAAATGTTTATCCTATTAAAGCTCCATTGAAAAAAAAATGGCGTCCGTTAACAATTTATCCATCTTAACTGACTAATGAATCATGCATGACAATCAGACACATAATTATCTTTGAGCGACGACAGTTGGCGGCTGGTTGCTTATGTAAAAAAAGATCCCCAACAAGGCTGTGTGGATAAAATAAATCCGAGGGGTGGTGGGACCAGGGAAAACATTCTACTAGCACGCGATGTTCGAAATTTCTCTCCCCCCTTCTTCATATGGCCGATTCAGATGTCGTCTGCCGTTCCTCTTTTTTTTCTTTTCTTTTTTTCATTGCTTTTTTTATCTGCAGGCTGCTAGTTATGAAGATGACAAATGATGACAAAATGAAAGGAAAGTAAATTCAAAGCATGCTGCTCTTGACTCGCGATGGCTCATAAAATCCCTGATTAAAGATTCAATGTGTATATTTTTCATCTGGGCCCGGCTAGGCTCTCACAGGCATGATTGCTGATTTTTTTTTTTTTTTTTTGTAATTCTTCGTTCATTTTTTTTCCCCTTTCCCCTTTCTCGTTTTTTCAGCAATGTTTTAATTCTCGATAAATTGACATTTGGTATTCTCTGTCGGGGGTAAGCTAAAGATAAATGATATTAATATAGCAAATAAATATATTAAGCAGCGGCGAGTTGAAAATTGATAGGATATTGCTAAACGCTATTTTGTTTCTGGAGATAATTTTCAAGTCTAGTAAGAGGATGTAAAATGATTTATAATTATCTAGGTCTTTTTTTAAAATTGTTTAAGTGACAAGATGTAACGAATTGCTGTGATGTGTTGAATGATGTTCTAAGATGCAGTAAAAGCTTATACTGATATATTAATGAGTATTTAGATTTCAAAGGTATGTAACATGTTACAGCATCGGAGTATAAAGTTAGGTATATAACTTTAAATTCTAGAAAAGATTTTAGAACTGTGCTACATAAGTAGTATTAAATTAAACTAGAAGCTTATATTTTAACTTCGTTGAAAAAAATCACTCACTGCTTTAATTTGTTAAATTGATTCCCGTTATGACGGTACATGCAGTGGCGGTTTCTCGCACAGGTGTTAGAGGCCTCAAAACCTATTCGGCTTTTATCGTAATACTAAGCCGAAGACGATTTTTCGACATTGGGTAGGGGGAGGGGCCTCAAAGCAATTTTGCGCCTGTGTCCCCATACTGACAAAATCAGCCAATGGGCGCATGAACAGCAGTGCACATCTATGCACCCCTACATTTTTCTGAGGCTTCAAGATGTATATAAATCAAATAGTTTTGTGTAGTTTAGTGAATTTAACGTCCCGTTTTGAAGGTATAAGTCAGATAATAGAATAGGCCTATAAGCCATTGACTACGTAAACATATTGAAATGTAATTTAATATTTTTATTTAGAAAATTTCAATGAAATGATTCAAATGTACATGATTTTATGAATTACATTTGATTGATAATGCTCCGGGCCTATTTATCAAATAGGCAAAGCAGGCAACTGCCTATGGAACCCCATCATTGGAGGACCCCGAGGCCTATATATATATTTTGTTGCGTTATTTTCAGGGTCATCTAATTTTGTTCTTTCATTTGATTTACAAATGCCAAGCACTCGAACATATTCAAATTAAAATTAACAATCGTTTAAATTTCAAAATATTATTCTAAGAATTTTTTCATGTTTTTAAAGTCGATTGCAGATTAGTGTGATCCCCTTTTTTGGCTCCCTAACTCACTAAGTCAACAGCCCTGGCAAACATTGTATTTGAGTATTTAGAATGCGTTAAAAACGTTTTGTTAATTTTTTTTATCATTTTGTTTAAAATTAATTAAAACTTTTTTCGTGAGATGCTGAAGCCACCTCTTTTGAAGATCATCCGCAATTAAATGTTTCCTTATTTTAGTTTGTCGTTATATGGGGTGCTTAAAAACTGCCTATAAAGAGATTAAATTAAAATCAATAGGAAATATCTGGTTTTGGAAGGAGAAAGAGGGTCCCGAACTTAGAATTCTCTATGGACCCGCGCAGAGCTTAGTTTGCCCTGATCATGCTGAAGAATCTTACACATACACGGGCAGTCAAGGTTTTCCCGAACCCAAAATTCAAGTATGAGGCGCTAATTAGTCTCGGTCTCCATTATGAAGAAGAAGTCTCGGTCTCCATTAAGAAGACTCTACCCCGGGGTAGAGTTAAATGATGCACAGAATAAAATCTATTGATTTTTAAAAGTTTTTATGAAATTCATAAGTCGCTTTGATTAATTGACGTAATAACGTGCAAAAAAAAAAAACCACCCATTTGTATGCAAGAATTGTTTTCCTAATAAAAGGCACAGCACTTCTTAGATATACTAAATCTTCTCGAGCATTTATTAACATACTTTTTAATTCTAAGTAAATTTCAAATGTATGCAGCGAAAATTATATCACAGAATTGAAAAAAATATCTGATAATGCATTCAGAAATACAGGCAAAAAATCTGGTAATATTGAAACAAAATTGAAATGCAGTAGAAAACCTTAAAAGGGAAAAAAACAAATTTCTTCGAATAATTCGAATCTTGTCCGTATCTGACTTAAATATGATCAACTGACTAAAGCGCAATGAATGCAACATACCTGATTTGAAAAGAAAATATATAAAAACTATTTTTCGTTTCATTTTTTTAATATAAAATAACAAATTTTTCATTTAATTTTTTTTAATTCCTAGATAAATTGTTTTAAATACTAAAAATTAAAATTAAGGGAAATTAGAATGTTTCCTTAAAAAATAATACGGTTAATAATGAAGAAATGAAAAATTTAAATTACATAGGTTACTTGTGGAAAATGGAATACAAATATTTCTCCGATTGAACATTTTTTATAATATTTTAGAATTCATTCATTTTACCAAGCTTCTCGTTTAGTCAGTTAATTTAACTCTTCAGAACGATAACTCAAGATAAAATGTTTGCGTCATAAAAGTTTGTGAATTTTTGAACCTAAAAGTATAGAAGATATAGAAACCATACACAGAAGCGGAAAAATTCCTTTTTATTTTCTAACAGTCAGATATTAGCAAGTTCTCTATCTTAATCATTACAATTTTCACTTAACACCAAAATGTTACCTGAAAAGGTTGACAGCGATTTTTTAAGTTGGTGAGAGAATTTTGAAACTATGTACTCAACCTTCACACATCGGAACATTTTTCGTTCAAATGCCACGGAAAAGCATTTTGGGCCACCAAATGTACATAAAAACAGGAAAACAAACTAGGCCAATGATGCATTAATCTATACTTATAAAAGGCAATGTTTGTGTGCGTGTGTGTGTGTGTGTGTGTGTGTTTGTCTGCGATGTCCAGACGAATCTATCGCACTTACAGCCATGAAATTTGGCACACAGGTAGTCGTAATGGCGACTCAATGCACCTCGAAGCCGAAATTTTAAATTTTAATCTAGAATTTTTTTTATTTAATGTTTTGTGTTGTTTTGGTTGATTTTTTTTGCACTAATTTCTCAATAGAATAGTTACGAATAAGTTTACGACAAAAATAGATACACCATCGGAAAGAGCATGCGATTTCCGTTCTAATGAAGTTATTTTGAATTTCTAACGTAATTTACTGAATTTTGAAAAAAAATTGAAAAATAGTTACTTTTATGGTAATTTTTAATAAAGATTTCTTTAAATTATCGCATCTGACGTTCTAACATCTCTATAATTTTCAATTTTTTCAGTCTCAATTTCGGTTCAAACAGTTTTTTCGTAGCGCGATTTAACAGCGAGAGATTCTCCGGACCATCCCACAATGCATTGTTGCAACGTGACCTTCTTCGCGGCACGTGACGTCATTCGCAAAGAAAAATAAGCGGGAATATCAATAATGTGTATTTTTTGCTTTGCTTCTGTTTTCAAAACTTTTTCGAGCCATTGTGTGCACTTTTTTTCACCCACTTTTTGAAGTCTTGATTCCACGGGCAACGCCGTGCGCGTACTGCTAGTTAATAATAAACACGAAAGAAGTTAAAAGGAAGTAACAGAAAATGTAACGAGTTAGGCAACTTAAAAAAAAATGTTTAAAGTAACGATAGATTTCTAAATTATTTCTACCTATTAATATCGAAGAATCTGTCAGATGTACGTCTTATAAGTGTTTTTAATCTAAGCAAGTCAAATTCCCTGATGAATTAATTATTAGAAGCATGGTTTTCTTGACCGTCTGTAGTAACAGATCATTATTTCCCCTCTCATTTTTCTGGTATAGTAAAAAAAAGTGCAGAAGTTGAAAAAAATTAGATATTTTTCCTTGTTTTTAGATACTGAAACTGAAATTAACCTAGAAAAGTTTAAGTTTTGAATCAAAAACATTTATTTCCTTATTCGGTAAGCACACGAATGGGGAACTTCAGCATTTTTTAAAAAAGCGTGAAAGCGTATTTGTAGAAAAAAATCATTCTAATTTCAAATATGCAAGTGAAATTTTACATAAAAATTTATTTATTTTAATATTGAGGGCGAAAGATGCACCGAAACAGCAGGAATGATGATGCAATCCGAAACGCACTCTTATTTGCCGAGTCGATTTTGACGTCACATGTGCCTTCCTTCGCATACTTCTCTTTCGGTACTTTTGTACCATTCAAGGCTTTTGTACTAGCTAACATTTTAGAAGACAAGTTTTTGGTTTTTCTACTATTCAACGTTTAATTTCATAATGGATATTGGTTTTGTACCGGGTAAATCGGATAATTTGCCAAGGAATGATGGCAAAGAAACTGGACACAAAACGCCGGCTCTTAAATTATCTCATTAGAAAAGCTGTTCGTAATTTCCCTTGAATGCATTCAGTAACCGTAACAAAGTTCTATACTTTTTAAATATATGTGTGCCTTTGAAAAATTAATTTTATTTTATACAGTTTTATTTTACTCTGCTATGAAGAATATAAATTATTTCCTTCGTACAAGTATTCATTTTAAGATATTAGTTAATAGTAATTAATATAAAAAATCAGGTAAAAATAACTTATAAATTTATATAGGTTTCTTTATATAATAATATTCAAACACGACCGAATGCGACTAATCCAGGAATTTAGGGGCTATCATGTACAAATCGACAATCCCTAGGTGTACGGTGAGATAAATTTATCTATCTTTTTTCACTTGTAATAATTGATAATTAAATTGACTTTTTGAAGACTGGTTTTGATTTGAATATATTCATTAAATCTAAATGATTTGTTTTGCCTCAAAAATTCTGTGAATTATTTTCTTGCGCTACGAGTGAAAACGGTTTTCATCATAAAAAAAAATGTGAATTTAAACTTATATTTAAGCTATTCTAATTAATTTTGAATGGTACTGTAATTAAAAAAAATTAGAAACATTTGAATATCCATGGAAACAATATAAGCAGTAAAATAACAAGGGAAAGTTATTTTTTTTAATCTTAAAGAAGTTGGGACAGTCTCTGTGCCACCGCCCCTCAAAGGGTTAAAAGATAAATTCCATGTAATAAAATAGAAGGAAAAAACTAATTAAATTTAACTTTTTGCTTTAAAATTGATAATTAAAATCTCATCTAATACTTAGATTCAAAACAAAACGGATATCGAGTTCAAGTCTGTTTTCCACTGTGCTTCGTGATATACAATTTTAATAGATATAATATAGATAAATTACTCATCGGGTTCCGTTATAGTTGTATTAACACGTTTAGGAGCAATACGATACTTGTATTTTTCCGACATTATTTTATCTGATGCGGTAGTCGGAAAATATAGAAGAAGAAAAAAAAGTAAAATCTCTACAGCAAGCGAATGGGAGCTTTCCCCTGTTTGGTACGTGTGACGTCAGACCCGCTTCGAGCTAAAATGGATCGTTTTTCCCGCATGATCTCAGAGGCGAACTTTGATTGCATATATATATATATATATATAAAACTGCCTAGAATTTTTTTGAAAATGTTATTGTTCATTTTGAAGCATTTTCAATCTATTAGAAAAATAATAATAATAATAAAAGTGCTGAAGTTCCCCATTGTGTTAAGAAAGACAAATTTTCAGAAGATCTAAAGTTATTCCCGAGTCTTTCTTCTACATCACATTTTAATAAAGAAAAGTCGGGACTCGGCTGCGGTCAAATAGAATTTCGGGTTCATGAGGAAATTTGATAGGAAATAGTTACGGCTTCTTCATCATTAATAGGGCTGAAATAATATTAAGAAAATTAACTTAAGTTCCAACATTTTATCAATATTGATCAAATATTTATTAGGTACGGAAGTTTACCTCCTATTATTATTTATTAATGAATCGTTTCTTTATTTCCATACTTAAATGCAACTCATTGTCAATGTAAGTTTCAGTAAGATTATAACTTTCTATTTAGCATTTATTAATGTTTCATTTCCTTATTTACGTTCCAATTCTGGTATCACGACTAGGTGTTTCGAATGAAAATGGGGTCGCAAGATTAAACTACTTAAGAAACCATGTTCTAAACTTTTCTGTTTTCGCTTCGTAATATACTTTTCAGCAGTTCTGTCATAAATAAACAGCTTTTGTTGCGCACTAGAGTACAAACCAACACATATGAATGAAAAAGTGAAGGGAATTTTGAAATATTCCTTACGTTTTACAAAGTAGAAATTCTCCAGTTCGTGGTTCATTTTAAAACTGATTGTTTTATGGTTACAGGCTAATATTATGGTAGTTCCTCTGTTAGAACAGACGTGACAGATGTACTTCATTCAAAATTACCTTCGTAGTTGTAAAGCATATAAAGAACAAGCTGCTAATCAAATTATATACACTATTTTTCTGACTTATTTGATATAAAAAATGAATTAAATGTCACGTTTGTACTAGCGAATAATGCATCGCGAATGGTCACGGAAGACGATTGAAAAGCTGCAGATGTCGCAAACCATCTGTTCGCTTGTTGGGATTCGTCTACGATTCGATGTCTCGATGCCGTCTGTTCACTTCATTTTATTACTATGCGAATGAAGAGTCTGCATGTGCTGAAGAAATTTGTGAACAGTGAAAACAAGTGCGCCAAAATACAAGTATACTGTACACAACAATCGTTGTTAACATTGTGACGGCGCTGTTTTAATCTGTTGGTGATGGACATTTAATTTCTGTATTCTAACATCAAATATCTTGGCAAATAAGAAATTTTTTTGTTCAGTTATAATGACAAATATGTTTAATATAAACAGGACACAACAGAATAAGAAAAGACGAAGCTTTTTTTGATAGGCATTTATTTTTGCATAACTGAAGCATTCTAAAGTAACGACCAGAATTTTTGAAAAGCAGACGCATTCTTTCTATTTAGTCTTTCTAAATTCTTCTGAAAAAGCCGGTACTTTGAAAAGGAACAGAAATGTAATGATACTGATAACGATAGCTTTTCTTCTTTTATTTAACTTCATTTTACAGTGGTTGTTTTAATATGGAGCATGAAAGTTTTCTGCTATTACAATTGAACTCTGCAGACAGCTAAGCATGATGAGTACTGCCAACAAAACTGGTTATCCTGGATGGCGGCTAATGCAATATTTTCATTTTGACTAGCAATAGTTCCAACGCCTTCCACTAGAAAGCATTAATAACTATTAGTTTGCCAAATATTTGTTATCCTGAATGGTGGCTGATGCATCTTAACACATTCACGCGAGTAGACATGACGATTGACTGTCCCCTGCACTATACAAGCCCTTTATAAATAATTATATATTATACACTGTGTTATAAGAAAAGTTACAATGCAGAGGACGAATATAAATAAAAATAATACACATTCGATAATTCGTACATATTAACAATATTTCGTTACTAGAGTTCAGCGAATATTCTTGATGGACGAGATATCTCATCCGTAAAGACAAATATATTTAAATCGTATAAAGTAGATGCAAGAGTGGCAAGTATAAATTTTCGTTTAGATTTATTTTTAGACTACTTCATATTGTTTTCATTTAACTTCTGACTACAATAGAAATGTTACTCCGTTAACGAGGCACCTCTTGTTAGCAAAATGCAACCCGTGAATTCCTTGGCCTTCCCCTTTCAGTTAGACAGGTACTCATGTGTTAAATAATACGTCTAGTGCAAACTGTTTGGCGTGAAAAACCGTTAAATAATAACATTTTCATCCTGAATGAAAAGAGAAGCAATTTTTTAAAATTTATTTTGTACATGAAAACGAAATTTTTCCTTTTCATTCTTTCCTTTTTCGTTCTTTTAAGAACACTTGTTCAAAAATTTCTTCTTGTTCTGTTACATGAGAATTTAAAACAAAAGGCTACAAATTAGCTGTTATTTTCTGTCTCTGCTATTTAGATACGTATTCCTTTTGCATAGCTATAGGTCGAGGATTCTGGACAAGCGAGTATAAAACTATTTCATGCCATTATCCTATCGGGTAATAACATGAAATCTGAGTATGGTAAATATCTAGCTGATAATGAAGTTCGATTGTGAGTTTAATATAATAATTTAAAAAATTAAAATTAAAAAGGACTAAGGGGAAAGATAAAAATTTTACAAGTCAGTTCGTTCACTTTAAGAAAATTGTAAATTAAAATGTTCATAGCATTTAAGTATACAAATCCATTTTCTTTAATAGGATATTCCAAAAACATAAAATTTAAGGGAATATTATCCTAAAAACTTTACTTTCATTGAAAGCACTTAAAAAAAAGGAGAGTTTAATATTGAAGTACAAGTATTGGAAATTTTTTAGCAGATTGATAACTGTTGACTACCTTTATTTAATGTTGAAATGCGCCACTTGTTCTATTATTTTCATAAATTGTTTTTTATGAGTATAAAGTAGAATATATACACTATATGACCAAAAGTATCCGGACACTTGCAGATTTTCACATTTTTTAGAATTTCTCCGGAATGGTTTAACTGACTGCCTTTAAACTTCGGACATGTAAAGAATAGACAATAACTCACATTTTACATTGAAGATTCGGTCCTGAGTGCAATTAGGGGGCCGGCTACAAACTGATGAACACAAAAAAGCTTTTGGCCCACCCCGCTTCACAGAATACTGATAACAAGATGACACTTTCAGAAATAGTAATGTTTAATGTGCATAATATTTACAGGAATTTTCGTAAACTCAGCTCAAATATTTAGGAAGATATAAAGGTTTTCTTAAAACATTTCAAATTTTCCCACCTGTTTTTTGCTTATAACATGCAGAGTTTTCTGTTATATTATACGAAACTTCCAGAAAAAATGACAATATGTTAGAGAAGCATTTTGTAAAAATTTGGAAAGGAATTGTTGAATATTAGAGGAATTATGAGTAATTTTAGTAAATAATGTTTTACTGCGCATGCGCGAAACATAGTGTAATTTTTCTTTCACAACTTTAAAGCCAGATACATAGGGCAACTTATATGAAAAATTTCAGTTCAATATCAATAGTATTCAAAAAGATATCGGCATTACAACGAGCAGAATTTTAGCTCCTGTCGAAGAGGAGCTAAAAGATGAGGGGTTGTACACAAATTGATATTTTTAAACTTTTATCTTTTAAATAGTTATATTGAATTGTAAAATGGTTAGAATTTGCTGCATACCCATGAACACTTATCAATTACGTGCATAACTTAAATTCCAGCAAATTAGGCACTATAAATAACAAAAATTTTATTACTTTAATTATATTATTTACATGATTGTTAACAAGTTACATATTACAATTTTACTACCAAACGATATTTTTAAATATATTTATTTTATGGCGAAACGATTTTTTATCTAATTAATTTATTTTCTTAAAATATTTTAATAATTCTACATATATATTTTTTATTCATTACGAATATTATATGTGTTCATGGGTATGCAGCGAATTCTAACCACTTTACAATTCAATATAACTATTTAAAGATACAAGTTTAAAAAATATCAATTTGTGTACAACCCCTCATCTTTTTGCTTCTCTTCGACAGGAGCTAAAATTCTGCTCGTTGTAATGCCGATATCTTTCTGAATACTATTGATATTGAACTGAAATTTTTTATATAAGTTGCCCTATATATCTGGCTTTAGAGTTGTGAAAGAAAAATTACACTATGTTTCGCGCATGCGCAGTAAAACATTATTTACTAAAATTACTCATAATTCCTCTAATATTCAACAATTCCTTTCCAAATTTTTACAAAATGCTTCTCTAACATATTGTCAATTTTTCTGTAAGTTTCGTATAATATAATAGAAAACTCTGCATGTTATAAGCAAAAAACAGATGGGAAAATTTGAGATTTTTTAAGAAAACCTTTATATCTTCCTAAATATTTGAGCTGAGTTTACGAAAATTCCTGTAAATATTATGCACATTAAACATTACCATTTCTGAAAGTTTCATCTTGTTATTAGTATTCTGTGAAGCGGAATGGGCCAAAAACGTTTTTGTCTTCATCAGTTTGTAGACGGTCCCCCAATTGCACTCAGGACCGAATCTTCAATGTAAAATGTGAATTATTGTCTATTCTTTACATATCCGAAGTTTAAAGGCAATCAGTTAAACCATTTCGCAGAAATTCTAAAAAATGTGAAAATCTGCAAGTGTCCGGATACTTTTGGGCATATAGTGTATCTCTATATACAAAAGGCAATGTTTGTGTGTGCGTATGCGTGCGTGTGATGTTTAGACCAGGGCGGTACCGAGGTGATCCTGCGCCCTTGGCGGAACTGGCAAAGCTGCACCCCCCTTAAGTGACACATTTTCATTAATTTTTCATCCCTTCTATAAAACTCCCACTCGGAAAAACTACATTCCTGCAAATATTTTTATAAACAAAGTTAAGAATATTTTATGATTTATTCAATATATATATAGGTTTAATAAAAATGACGTATTCTTAAAAAAATACTTTAATGAACTATATTCGTGAAAAATTCTGTACACAACAAAATAAATGTATCGTCAAATAAATTACAAATTGCACATATTTTCTAAAAGAAAGAAAATAAAACAAAATCTATATAACTTATTGCTTACTGCACCTATTGAACACTGGCTTTTGTGTGTGCATTATAAAGAAGAGAATTTATTTGCTTCGCACTATGTATAGTGCATAGTACATAAATTCTTAATTAGAAATAAAAGAAATTAGAGCTGAAATTAAGAGTTGAGTTCATATGAGCTGAATTCAAATTTTATTAATATGAAATGACTTTTTCGAGATAGAGGTTCCCAACCTGTAGTACGCGTACCCTTGGGGGTACGCGGGGACAAGTTAGGGGTAGTCAAAAGTGATTTTGGCAATGGCGGAAAACGCAAAATATAAGAATATTCTAGACAACTACGACTATTCTACTTTATTGTATGCGGTTGTGTTTGTGTGATTTTTTGCATTGGCTTGTTCCACTTTCAATTTATGATGATTACAACAGATTGTAACTTTCTGAGCTATTCTTCTAGTTTCAGATTGTAGTCCTTTTAAACTAAACAGCCCAATTTAGGTAACTGTTTGTGGTCCAGTTTAAGCAACTTTTAGACAAAAAAATTCCCTCCAACCTTACCTTTAAATTATTTTAACAAAATTTCTGTAGTAAGTTGTAGTTTTCTTATCTTAGGATATAATGACATATTTTACCATTTCTTTTTAAAACAGCGTAAGGGTTGTTAGTCTTTTGTTAAAATATTTAATTGATGTTCTCTAACAGGAACCACTACGTTTTTTCTCTCAAAAATAATTTCTTATACTACATTTATGTCATTACAACCTAACTTACATATTTTAAGGCCCAAATATATAATAGAATATAAATTTTGATACCAATCCATTCCAGGAGCTAGTTCAAATTCAGCAACTAATCTACATATTATTGGAAAAGTAAGATATAAATATAATTTTTGATTTAATTGTAATTAATTTTTCGCTTGGTGTATAAGGAGCATACTGTTATTTTGGATATTTTCAAAGCCAAACTGAAAGTAAAGTTCGTACAAAAGTTGCCAAATTCTGGAGAAAATTCAGAAAAGAAACTGCATCTACGCAACATTTTGTTTCAGTTAACACTTAATTCAAGACATGGGCATAGTATCATCTATGAACCTGTTGATCTGCCACATCAACAAGTTTACTTTGTAAACCATTATTCTGCTTATGGTATCTTCTGTTTATAATTTTAATATATTTCTAACTAACTACCTTTGGAGACCAGCTTGTTCGCTCGGAATATCCTGGTTGTTAAACAATTAAGACGGAATACATAATTATTTAAAATTTTACCTTTAACGAAATAAAACATTTTAGTGTTAATTGTATTGAGATAAACGTCTGCGAAAGGCCAAACTGAACAGCAAAAATTTAACAGATGGGAAAGTTGTAAAATATCTAAACGTCTTATTACATATCGAATGAAAGAATAATATGATGATTTGAAAAACCAAAAGAAATAATCTTGAAGTAGAAACTAAATTTCCAAAAGTAGTTTCAAGAAAAATGTTAAAAATGTCATTTATAAAAAAAGATAACTACCAGAATTTTCCAAACAATAAATTTTGTGAAGATATAATTCAAGTTAATTTTCATTTTTTTTTTCTTAGTCAAGATGTCAAAAAAAAAAAAAAAGAAACCTGACTTACAATAATTGCGAAATTAAAATTAAACTAAGAATCTGTAATTCGATAGCAAATGAAAAAACAAAATGCATGTGTGTATTATCTCATTATAATTGAAGAGAGAAAATATTATCATTAGTGGCGAAAAAGAAAATATTTCACTGTATGAAACTTATCAAATGAAATAAAAATCACTTTATTTAATTAGCTTGAGTTGAAAAATATATTTCAAAAAATATATAAGAAAAAACTGTGGGTAAATGAAAATTGACTTTGGAGCTAGAGTAGTTAAATGTAACAAAGAGAGCAAATTTTGTTCACCATAATGTTAACAATGGTTAAAGGTCATGTGATTAAATATCACAAAAAGCCATCACCTCACCCTTTCTTGGCACCCGGGTCTTCATTGAATGCCCGGCTGCCACGACTTCATCGGGCACTGTGGTCCCCGCATAATATCCCCCATTACGAGCGAGTCATGCGACGACCCCCCATTTTACCGGGGTACGACCCGACATCGGAGATGGACCCTAAGAACCACATCACCATTACTGCATCCACCAAGGGAGCGAGAACATGCTTACTTATTTTGCAGCTTCTCATAAGTGACCTTCATCAGGCTGGGATAAGGTGATTAAATATGGGATTATATAAAAATAAGGAAATTAGTGATAATGTGATTACATAAGGAAATTAGTTTATCATTTTAAAATTGAAGGGTATTGTTGCAAACCATACATTTTTTTAAATTTCATTAAATTAAAGAAAAAATTGTACAGTTATTAAATATATATATATATATATATATATTACCCTGTTTGTTTTTTCAACAACAATAGTAACAGGGATGGTTTGTACAGCAAAATTAATTTAACCTGGCTAAAGCTTGTCCACAGCCAAGCTGTTATATTAATTGTTGAAAACTCCATTTACTTGGATTGCCTATTTCATTATTTTTAATACCAACAGTGTTCTTTCACTTGTTGACATATAATGCTTAAACTTGATTTTTTGTTTATGGTATCTTTAGTAATTTCAATTTATTAGATTTTATTTAAAATTGATGTATTGTTCAAATAATGACTTTTTAGTATAGGATTTGATTCTTGATATGTTTTGTTTACTTTATTTCTGTATGCTTATATACTAGTTATATTTGGATTGATATTATATATATATATATATATATATATGTGTGTATATAGAATTTTAAAATAACGTAAAAAAAGTCATTTTTTTTAGATGACATTTTTGAAAAACACGGCAAAAAATAAATACAAAATCTCGCTTACTTCTTATTAACTGAAATTTTAATTATCTTTTGAGCGTTGAAAAGTTGATAATGATTCAACTCTTGTTTTGAAGAGCATATGCGCGAAATTTCATCAGCATGAAGCAAAAATGGCGATTTTTAAAAAAGACAAAGAACATTCATCTTTATATGCATTATTGTGAAGTAAAATTTTATGGTTAAATCAGTTACAATGATCAAGACAAGTAAAATCAAGGAGATCATGATTTTGGTGAAGAATAGTTGCATTAGATTTTTTATGCAATAAACTCTAACACGAAATACTATAATGTTAATTTTATATTTTGCTTTTAATCATGCTTTTGCATGCATATTTTTACTACTAATAAAAGCGCATGTATGCATAGGTGACTGTCTGTTGGCGTTCTACAAGACAAATCGTTGAGCCAAGAGTTGCCAAATTTGGTACAAACCTACTATGAAAGGTGGAAAAGTACACCTCAGTGAGTTTTTTAAAACTTTAATGCATTACACCCTCACCCCCCCCCCCCCCCCCCCCGCGGCTGTTTCAGTGATAATAGCCGGAAATATTATCATTAAAAATAATTTCTACACCATCTTATATTTTTTTTTAAAAATTATCTTTCAAATGATAACAGTCTAGTTGTCGTGTAATTTTTTCTTAAATTTGACAATTTTTAAAAAAAATATTTTTACTTATAATTTACATCAATGCTGGATTGAAAGCCAAACCAATTTCACTGATTCATCAAATCTTTAATTTAATATTTCTCTTAATGTATAATTTAATGTTTCTCTTAAGTTAAAAAACGTAATATAAAAATTTACTTTTATTATTACAATATAAAATCTTCTTTTGTTGTAATAAAATGCTGCAATTTTCGTTGTTTTTCCAGTTTTTTTTAGTAAAATTTTTTTATTAAATCTTTGCTACTTGAAATAAATTTACTTTTTAAATAGATTTACTTTTTAGCTATGATCTAGAATTCATTTTTTCAATTACGGCAGATAATCTTCAATGGAAACCATACCATCTATTTATATGTAATAATTTGTTAAAACATTCAAGTTATAGTCAGATAAATAAAGTATTATAAATGTAAATTAAATCTGAATTATGCTTGATCGAAATAAAAATTATTTTTCATTGAATTTAATGATATTAAAGAGCCATTCTGCCTAAGACTTTTTTAACAATTGAATGAAAAATCAAAGTAATTAGTTTTATTAGATGCAAAAAGTATTGCCTTAAATTCAGTTCAAATTAACTTTCGAAAAATTAAATAAGTTGATATTTTAAAATTGGTTGGCATAAATAATATATAATTAATAAAATACTAAAAATAGCGTGAATAAAATAGATAAGCGTAATAATAATAATTAATAAAAATAGCGTGTTTCGGTGTCTCAACAAACCATCTTTTTACAGCCAAACTCTGCTTTAACATAAATTTATAGAATATCATTCTTGAAATGTGATTTTCTGAATAATTTTACAATTTTTTGTTCCCAGGAACCAAGTATAATTCCCGGGAAAACAAAAAGTATGAAAATCTTACGATTTCCCGGGAACCCGGGAAAAAAACCCAATCCTGATTCCATGGGCAACGCAATGCGCTTACTGCTAGTAGTAGATCAATATATATATATAGTAGAATAATAACTTATGTGGATGAAATCTTCATCTGATTTTTGTTAACTGAAGAATAATGGGTTTTTTTCCCCACAAAAGATTTAAAAACTCAATCACATTTAAGAAAGCCTGCATTGTAAGACTTCTAAACTGAAAATTCTTTCCACAGTTATGCAATTAAGTCATGAACGACTAGAAACAAATTCGATTTACCTCGCGATTAGGCTATTTTATCAGTCCAAATTCATTGTTTCTTTCTCTTTTGGTCCTTTTCTTTCTTTAGCTGGCTGTTTATTGAAAACAAAAAAGCTGCTTCCCGATTTCTGCCACAAAAATTTTGCTGCGACCCCGTAGTAGGAATATAAATGAGAAAATAACATAATAGTTCAAGAAACCTACAACAACCTTCAATTAAAATTCCATATGCAGCAATTATTAGTAGATAGATAAACTAATAGGCAAATTTTCTGAAGGACTTGATATTTTTAAAATGTCCTTTAATATTTTTAAGATCAGATGTATATAACTTTTTTGTCTATAGCGTTTTTTTTTTTTAATGATTTGGGGTTTTCAAAACTTTTAACTTCTAAATATGTTTCTTAATATTTTTATGATTGACTGACGACTTTTAATTTTCTACTACGATTTGTAATGCTTTTAGAGTTAACTGCTTATAGAGTGTTTGATGTTTATTTTATATCATGCTCTTTGTTAATTGGAGTTTTCTCTAGTAGGCATTTTCTTTTTAAACAAATAAATAAAAGTTTTACTGGAGTCTTTTAATCCAAATTTTTTTTTCCTTCCAATTTAACTTCTTTAATTAATTTAATTTTCTTTAATTTTATTAATTAATTAATTTTAATTATTTTTCCAATTTTATTCATTGGAATTTTATTAATTAATTTTTATTTCCTTAATTTAATTTGAAATAAACAAACAAACAAAATTCTGCCAGATATTTCGCGATCCAATATCTTTCTACGCGACCCCATTTGCGATAATGGAGCCCAGTTTGCCCTGGGCTACAAGTAGGGCAGTTTAAGCCTTGCAGGGGCCCTTAGGCAATACTAGTTTCCAGGGCCCCTTTCCCCTCCCCAACTTCCCAAACCAGATATTTTTATTGGTTTAAATTTAATCTATCTATATATATACATACAAGATTTAAGTAAGACATATAATGACAAACTGAAATAACAAAACATATAAATTGTGGATCACCCTCAAGAGATTTGGTTTTAATATAAAAAAAATTAAAAATTTAAATCGCTTATAAAAATTTAAACTTAAAAGTGATTTTTAACAAAAATTTGATATTTAAAAAATATGCAAAACATTTTTGACATAACCTTAATATTCTAATTCATATATTTCAAGGGTTGTTGGGCACCTGCGAAAAATATAGGGACACGCTGATCTGTAGCCAAATTTGAAAACATGAACAAAATTCTATAAATAATGTTCTGAATTCCCTAGAAAGTATCAAGAAAAAAATTCGCGAAGCCTCGGGGACCCCCAGAAGTTTTGGGGCCCATAGGCCTATTTTGCTTATTTAGTAATCCGGCCCTGGCTACAAGAAATTTTCCAGGTCTTCATCTAAGAAAGGAACAGGATCGAGTTCTCTGAAACACATGTTCCGCTGTCTCTAGACTTATGAACTAAAGACTCGCACATTCCCAAGAGTCAATTCGAAGCAAAGGTTTCGACTATAAGCAAATTTTCAGAATGTTTAGCTCATAGTTTAACCCTTTAACTGCGTGTACTTTCTTATATATGTGGCTTATAAACCACTTCCGTAGTTAAAGGTTTAAATTTAGTAACGTAACTGCGAAATGCTACTTCAGAACACTAGAATTAAATATGAAAATGGTTAGGGAGTTTGAATGAGAAGAAAAATGAAGTTACCATGTATACATGTCCGATTTAAAAGTCTAGACATATAAAAAAATCTTTAAGAAAGTTCAATAGTTTAGGATTAAAAACCCCATTACTACTTCACCATTCTTCGTCAAAAAGCTTAATTAGGGGAAACGATGGA
Organism: Araneus ventricosus; assembly: GCA_013235015.1. NCBI lineage: Eukaryota > Metazoa > Arthropoda > Arachnida > Araneae > Araneidae > Araneus > Araneus ventricosus. The sequence goes on from BGPR01000073.1 coordinate 522,360, forward strand.
TACTTGACCCTACGCGATTTTCTCAGATTATGAGATAATTGGTAATTTGTGTGTGACATTTTTATTTGACCTTTGGTCACATGGTCTATTGGAGGGGTTTTTCATTCCAGCCTGAAAAACCATCATAATGGTGTGTAGGTAAATATGTTTTGGGGATCCAAAAGTAAATTTTCAATTTTTCATTCCTCAGTGGATAGGAAATTTACTATTGAAGATATGATGAATTAAAATATTTCTGAGTTTTAAGCATACTTCTAGCTATAATTTTATATAGGATGTTATGCAGAATCTTAATTCTAAGTGGTTTAATTTTTAGATTATTTAGAAAAGGTCAAGTTAGGGCCACTTGACCCTAAAAAGTTAGGGATATCAACCTAGCCCCTTTTGATAGGGGACCCTATCAAAAGCTATTGCAGTTTCGATGCCGTAGCCAATCGAAGCACATTGGTTGGATCAGTTTTCTGGTGCGTGGAGTTTGTCGGCAATATGGCAACTCAAATATAAAGAATAATTATTTAAAATTGTTTGTTAGTAATTATTTAATGAATAAAATTTAATATGATAATTTCAAATAATGCAAATAATTATTTTAGTAAGAATTTAAAGAAGAATTTAAATTTAAGTAATCTATTTTTTCCTCGCCTGATAAAGGAAGATTTATTTGTTATTCAAAAAAAAATCTTTTGTTCGAACTATTAATCATGGTTTGGTTTTACTTAACGTTTCGCAATTTCTGTTGAGTTTGTCTTTGTTCCTTGATTTGAATTTTCTCCTAAAATATATTTTTATTCTTTTGCTTTGATTTTTCTTTAAATATTAGAAGAACCGAGTAAGTCTATTGAGCTTCTCAATTTCTTGGTTTTGTACTTTTTTTTTTTTTGCGTCTTGATGCTATTCTGGTTTTTTTTTTTCCGAAACTGGCAATTCTTCAACACGCTAATGACGTTGCTAAGTTTCCAGTTCCATTGCTGTAATTTTTTCATTTAATGAAATCAAAGTTTTAATTGTTTATTAAATTTCGAACTAATTTAATTTATTAAATAGATTTAATTTAATGACTTAACTTATTTAATTTATTAACTAGATTTTATTAATAACAACTGCGTTTTATAGTAACCATTTTATTTAATTTTTATTATTAGTTTCATTAATATTATTTGATAATAAAGACATTTTTCTAATTCAGTAGTTTTAACCTAATATCTGAATTTCGCGTACATACAAATTATCAAAAGAATTTAATTGCTCTTTGCATGTAAGGTCAAGCATCCCTAAGGTTAGGGATACTTGACCCTAGGCGATTTCGTGAAATATATTTATTTTATTATTAAATGAGATATCAGTTTAGCATACGTACATTTGTCATTCTTAAAAGCAAATTCTTCTATGATGCTGGCATTTCAAATATTCGAGAAATATAGGAAAAAGTAAAAGTAGGGTCAAGTATCCCTGGTTTCCCCTACATTTGAAATATTTCTGTTTGATGGAGTGTAAAATGAAGTTTTCTATCTCTACAAAATCCAGAAAAATGATAGGGTGCAGGGATGTTCAGATAGAATGAATTCATGCTCACGTCATACAAATCAAGTGTCCCACGCCAATTCTACTTTCGTATCCATTGCGCATCTTGTATTTGCTGCTCGTAACGTTAAGAACAATTCTTTAGTCGTTTGAAATATTTATTTTTATATTTTGTTTTATGTTTTAATTAATAATATAATTATAATTTTTAGATTCTGGCTTCGGATATTTTAATTAATCCTTAAATTTTGTTTAATTTATTTACTTTCGTTTTTTGCTTATATTTGAATCGTTCTCTTTGTTAGCACTATTAAAGTTAGTTTAATTGAAATTATATGTTTTTTTAATATTTATAGTAATATTTAATTCGTTTTACTTAAATAATTTATTAAATAATTATCTTAAAATCTCTTCGTTTTTATAATTATTTTATGATTTTAGATTTTTATGATTTAGTTAAAAAATATGTCTTCCGTCGCATTGGACAAATCCTTAATGCCTAAAAGATCACAGTAAACAGTGCGATATTAATTTTAAAACTTTCGCTTCGAATTTTCACTGTCCATGCTTTGAATAACTCAAGTTTATTAAATGGAATCTTGAAAAACATTTTCGTTCGACAATCGTCTTTCTCTTTTTCGTTATAACATCCAAAAGTTTAACAATAAAACATTTTTTCCATTAGAAATTTTGCACAAAATGTAAGGAATGTAAATCGTTAGTGACAACTGCATACGCAATGTAACATACTGACATTTAGCCGTATGACATACGCAGTAACGTTTGTCATGTGACTGCGACGTCACGCGAATTGACCCCACTAAATTATAAACCGTTTAAAGAAACAAAAGAATTTTCCTCCCGACTCATTTGCAGAAGAAAGCGATTTCGTATTTACGTGCATTCGAGTTAAGATCGCCATTTATTATTGCAAAAAAGAGAGAGAAAAATGATCCGCCAAATATATAGTTCTCTCGGCCAATGGAACTGAAGTAAGGAAGAAAAAAAAGTCAGACCGCCGCTAGTTCCCGCGCTGAATGCGAGATAAGACGGCAGCAGATCGGCGGTTGGGTCAAGTGTTTTCCCATCTCAGTTCAAAGCCACCGCCGCAGCGGTAAATCTCAGCAAGAGATTTGTTGAAGCATCTTCCCCACAAAACAAACAGAGATGGAAAATACTTCGATAAGAACGCCGAAGGAACACAGCTAAAATCAATAGGGAGACATCGGCCAGCATTCAGAAACGTCTACAAATCGGTTTGCAGGAAAAAAGACTGCGATTCGTGCGCGCAACACTTGATAAATATTTCGCTCTTCACTCTGAGTCATAAATTATCGAATTTTATAATTTAAATCCCCACATCAAAATTTTATAAATGTGTCCACTTTTAGATTCGAAACGCAGCACGGAAATGATCATAATTATTATAAAAGTAAGCGCATTATAGAATGCTGTATGAACAAGCAGTAAAGCAAAATGTATCATACAAAATACTACACACAATTTACACCATACTCGTCTCAATTTGAATCACAATTTGGCTGATAAATCAAATTTTTTTGCCTAGTTGGAAAATAGTTCTATTTATATTTACTTCTTTTGCAATCTTACCATTAAAACTATAATAATGTATTGAGAAACAGCTTTTTAAAAAAAAATTACATATAGATATTTTTGAGAAAATGTTTTCTTTTTATTACATACTGTGTACATATTGTGTAGATACATATGCAGCTATGACCATCTGGCAGATGGAGCTTCTTATTGTGTTGGTAAAACTTCTTTCTCAAACAGTGTATCTAGTAGGTTTTTATTTTTCTGCCCCTTCTTCAACATTTGCTTAATCGTCAACTACTTACCACGAGATACTCATGATTTTTCGATTCTTCAAAATAAGCTTCTAAGTCACCACATGTCAAACATAACGTTATTTAATGCTGCTTGTGGATCCTAACCAACTCACAGGGGCCAGTAAGCCTCCTTCTGGGTAGGCTGCTTCATTATATGAGCTCGAAAGATCTAACTACTCGGATTCCATCGCGATCAAAGGGAGCGACCGGGGGAGGAGGTGGACTTTAGCACCTACCCAGGATTACCCCCCACGAGCGGACTCAGAAATTTGCGTATTCGAATCGGATCACCTACACTGATTAGATATTAAGCGAAGCGTAAAAGGTTTTCGAATCATTTGCACTTTTGGCCTATTTTCCCGAATTCTAGAAACGTGTGCAACAAGGCTTCTTTGTTTTTAATTAAGTCAATACCTGATTTTTCCATTATCTTGTTTGTCTGAATTGTGATTAGGCTTTAGTCTTTACTATATTTAAGCCTAATCAGGCACCTCGCGGCGTCAAACCACACTAACCAATCATCCAGCTAGCAAAGTTTCTTAAAACTTTTCCATTCGCGACCCCAGTTTCGTCCGTGAAAATGTCCTTAAAACAGAGCGATTTTTGTCACCTAGGTTAGAATGTTCCGGCACTGCTTATTTTGCGACTCCACCACTACAAATAAAAAAATATTTAAAAAAATCAAACATTAAATTTTTATGAAATGCTTAAAATTAAGATAATTTGCGAACTATTTTTTAATACAAATATTGAAGAGCCAGAAAGAAGAAGGCGCTGCGAAAGATTTTTCAACCCGCATTATTTTTCTAAGCGACCCCAAGGGAGATAGATGTTCATGTCTAGAAAAAATAAATTCGAGAAATAAGTAGCAAAGTGATCCGAGTATTGAAACTCACATTAATGAATTATGAAGTTTTTATTACGCATGTATTTAATTGACTTCGATTGCTTCTAGCGTGCTTTTTAATTAGTTGTAAAGAGCTCCAGCTCTACAGTCTCAAAGGAAGAAAACAAAAAATGTTGTTAGGAAAAGAATATGTCCCTTTATATGAAAGGAGTTTCCATAAACTTCTTTGGAATGCTGTCAGCAAGAAGAGTTAGGAACGTTAATTAACAATTAAGCCCAATGGCAAAGGCTGTAATATTAGTTCTTCACCAGACGTGGTTGTGCATATTAAATAGTTTGCAGAGAAGAAATCCTAAGCTCATCTAGAAGGGAGACGATGCACATTACACCGAAATAATAAGCTTGTTTGAAATAACGGATTGCGAAACACTAAAGTAAAAAAGGAAAATTGCCAAATCCAAAGATATTGTTGTGAACACAAAAAGGAGAATGGCTCACAGTCGAACAGGTAATTAGACTAAATCTCATTGTAAATAGGGATGGGCTTAACGACGGCACAGAAAGAAAAGAAAAACTTCTTGAGTATTCTACTATTGTAAAAATACCCATTCCTTTGTAAATTTCCATCATATTTCATTTCAAAAAGAAGGTATCAAAAGTAAATTGCAGAGTATTGGCAATGAAACCATAGTTTAGTTTGATTACTATTAAAAAATAACAAAGACAAAAATGCTTAAGATTTTTGTTTCAATGCATTTTTGATTGATATGACATCGATGACATTTTTAGATCGATTCAATTCGAATGGTCGAGTGAAGTCGATGCAATTGAGAGCAAAGGACGCATTCTAGTTTACAGGGAAAATGTTGCCCATACTGAATCAAGATTCCGTCAAATTAACTCAATTACTGTGTATCATTAAAGAGAAGGGAGAATCATTATTGCGATAAGCATCTCGAATCGAGCGTCTCAATATTTATTTAATTGCTCGAGAAATTTTCCTCCTGAATCAGGAACTGATTAAATACACAGCTGAAGGGTACAGTGTGTTGAGATGAAGTTTCAGTTGGCTTGGCTTTAGCTATCATTTTCATTTTTAAAAATTGGTCTAGCTAATTTAATAATGCGCATTAGTTATTCGTTCTAGAATGGAATGAAAACTTTTTTCTTTAACCCGAACAGTTCTGTATACTTTATGCACATATATATATATTTTTAGGTGCATAATGTTAAAAAAATGTTAATATTTGAGAATATCTGTTTTTATTTGTCATCAATGCTACTTTCTAAAAATGTCAAGTGTTATTTCATTTTTTTCAGACACAATTTATTGTAAATTATCTTTACTTCTAATATAACGTTTATTACTTGCGTTTGAAGCAATTTTGACTCGGGTGTTTTAGACAGAAGTCTTCACGTGGTAGTGGAAGTTGAATGGCATTTGAGAACAATTAGAATCTTCACGAACTGCGAAATTTGAGCAGATGTAACAATTTTCTTAGAACTCGTTAGGTTAAAAGTCAACTGCAGAAATTATTGGCGCAATTTACTTGCATACTTGATTAGCTGTTATAAGTGATTTTTAATTCGCACGCGATTAGCAGTAATATTTTGAATGCTATTACTATGCTACCTTGTGATCGAATTGCTTCTTTATTTATACTAGACTGATGCTTGTGAAATATTTATACAAGATTACAACGTCTAATTTTCACAATTTTTTTTCCTAGTGTAATTTTTTGGGGTCTTAATTATTTAGTGCAATACATGCACATATTACATAATTTTCATTGAATTTAAGCTCAAAATTGAAAAAAGTTTAATTCAAGCTTTCATTAATTTTTTTACATATACAATTTAATCTAAAATATAATAGCAATACACTGATATATATAAATCTTACTCAAAGTAAGCGGCTGTTTTATTGATATAAAGAAGATTAAAGTAATGGCTAACTGGTTCATTGAGCATTTTTATTTCGTTTTGTCTTGTCTTTGTGTATTTAAAAATTTCCGTTTGATGGCAAATTAGAGATGTAACACTTTCATAGCAACTCTACTATACCCTACACACTTAACGAATCTGCTATATATTTTTTTTCAGCTCATGAAAATGTTCACTGTCCTCGATCGCGTTAAGAATTTTAGAGGGAAATGCAGCAATCGGTTGGGTATGTTATGAAATTTTGAGTAAATATTTCGAAGGGTATGAGAATAAGAATACCGGATAAGTTATGACAATTTATCGCTCGCTTTTAATACTGTTTGGGCAATCATGAAGTAACTCGTCCTGCCAGATTTCTGTGTGCGCAACATCCATCAACCTGCAATGTATCAAAATCATTCAAAGAAAGCAAAAAACTAAGAAAAACTCTGAGATAATCGAATTAAACAAACAAGGAATCCATTCTAGTCCATTTTATCAAAGTTGTTTGTCAAAAAAGTTATGTTATGTTGTTTGTTAAAAGTTTTTATGGAGGCTTTTATTCAGCCGGAAGGCTAAACGTATTTTTAAATCAATCTTATTAGCGTTTTTATACTTGTGTTTGATTTTCCTTTTTCTTTTAAAATAATGCTTTTTAGATGGTACTGATCTCCTTTGTCTTTTGTTGGGCAATTTCGGGCTAAGAGAAGCTATATTTGGCGTAATGCAAGCTTCTTACAGAAAAAATTTCCCAATTATTTTGAATCCATTTCGAATATAGTCCTTAGCCCTTGATAAAATGGACTAGAATGGATTCCTTGTTTGTTTAATTCAATTATCTCAGAGTTTTTCTTAGTTTTTTGCTTTCTTTGAATGATTTTGATACATTGTTTTTTGTTTTTTGTATGAAGCTGTAATTGCGTGCTACTTTACATTGTATAATTTTTATTGTTACATTGCTAAATTTTATGGTTTAAATTTTGTTGTTTCCGTTTAAAGTTTAAGTTAAATTTATTTTTAAATTTATTTTACTTTTTCTAATTAATTGTTTTTAAGCATCAACCTGCAATATGTACTCGAAATGTGGCTCATTCACGCGAGCACTCATTCTAGATTTTTATTGCTCTCGGAGGTCCCGTCTAGGATAGTTTGTAAATGCTAAGTACAGCTTCTTCAATAAAGAAGCATCTCCATAGATGCCCCTCTGAAAATGATGCTCTTCATATCGACGTATCGTCGCTGTTACATCACAATGTACGTCAAAAACTACACACAGCAAAACATGCGAAATTTTGAAGCAACAGCTGGAAACACTTGCGACGTATGGCATTTTGTGACAGTATAAAAATATCACATACCACATCCAACAATTTTTGAGCAGATGTAGCTAAACTATATAAGAATTTCGCACCAATAAAGCGTTTTGGTAATTTTCACATGCGACATTTTGATATAACAGTAATGCTACAATTAAATTTACTTTTACAACGTCTACTCCTCGGACTTATCCAAAGTGTAAAAGTTTGAGGGCAAGTGACTGCAGATACGAAGCACTTGGAAACAATTCGACTAGAGGTGTGCTTTAGTATTTTATGTATTGCGGAGAAGCTCTGGTTTCTGGCAAGTGATGTATTCTGGGGAATGCCATCCTTTACAGGACGTTTGTATTCCAAAATTGTTTTTATCAACTATTATTTGAAGATCATAGTATAAATATTCTTTCCACCACTTTTTATACTGTCTAGAGACTACATATTCTTTCCACCACTTTTTATACTGTCTAGAGACTACATATTCTTTCCAATGTCCAGAATCAATAAATTGACAAGAGAAAGGTTAATGCCGAGACTGGATGAAATGCGTCATTTAGCATCCAGAGCTATGCGTGGTTTAAATAGAAAGAAAAGAAGAAATTGATTTTTCTTGTGCGTGCCTAACTTAACGTAAAAAATGACTGATATGAAAATTCATAAATTGTCACTAAAAACAAAACTCTCAAGTGTCCATGATTGTCCATGAAATTCCTATTCTTTCATTCCTGAGACTCTAAATTTACAAATGCTTTTATAAACTAATGATTTAGTATTGCTTCTTGAGAAAGAAGTGAACAAAATAAAAAGTGTTTTTTCCTTTGTAGATAAAATTACATATCTGTTTGTCACGCGAAATGGACAAAATTCGTCTTGAAAACAAAATTTGACTTCATCAGAATTATGTAAATAAATGTAGTTACTATACTTGTTGTCTTTCGATTTTTCAGAGAATCTTCTGAAATCTCTTAAGGGCGCAGTTTGTGCATCTGCCCTCATCTGACGCAACAAGTTTTCCAAATTAGAAACTCGCTTTCTTCATTGGGGAAAGAAAACCCACCTGTATAGTTAGTTCCACGATGAAATGTTGAAAAGGCTGCACCGCCTTCTTTTCCCTCAGCCAAGGGAATGATGTCTGCCCGAACGAGGCTTGCATTCTTATTAGCAATTAAGCAACGCGTGGGGGCAAGAAGCACAGGGGAAGCAGCCCTGAATAAATAATAAAGCAAGAAAAAGAATGAAAGAATAATTAATGGAACCGAGCATAGCAATTTAAAACCAATTTAGGATCGGAGCAAAGGTTATGCCTACATGCTTAAAAAGCAAATTGATAGCGAGTGGAGGCAAAGTTGCATGTTCTCCGATGTTCACGACAAATGGTCCATATTTTGAAGTAATTTACCGCCGCAGGCCACCTTCATCCATCATCGGAGGAATTAGTCTTTGTTATCTGGCCGAGTGTGTGACAGATTCGTATGTATGCATTAAATTAGGTTGGCTTAAGATTTGTGGCGCTTGTCTTCCTCTCGAACTCAATCAGGAAAAACAAATATCTTCTTTTTAGAGAATCCTCGGTTGGTTATCGATGGCGCTGTTCGCTTTGTAGACAGAATGAAGAATTTGAATTATTTCTGAACGGCATTTTCACACAGCTGTTGATAAACCATGTTTAATTAAAAAATTAGGTTGCTTTAGGATAAAGTCTTTGTTAGCTGATGGAATATGAGATGGATTCCTATGTATACAATAAATTAGGTTAGATAAAAACTTCTTAAACTTTTTTCCCACTCTCCACCCCATCTATAAACAAAATATTTTTCGCGAGCCTAAGTAAGACCCATAAGTTGGACAGTGAGGCATTCCTTAGCGATTAACAGATGGTTTGTAAAGTTTTGTTTTAAACCAAGACATACTTCTGCATTTATTTCGTTTAGTAATCTTAAACAATCTAACACAAGCATTCGCTGTCAATGATTCCTCAACCTCAAAACTCGGCTATACGACCCCAAGTGGGGTCGGGGTTCACATTTTAAGACGCTCTGGGTTACTTGTAGCGCTTGCTTCTTCTCAAACAAAATCAAAGAAAAACAATAATTTTTATAAGAATCGGAATCTTGAATAGAGTGCAGTTGGTGATCGATTAGACTGTAATGTTAATGGCGATTACTTAGCAGTCATTTAGCATGAAAAAAAGGAATCTTAATCACTAGTGATAAAAATTAGGAATGGTACTTTTGCCTCCGTGTCACAGTTGTTGTGTGTGGTGGATTTTTATGGCACAAGTGCCAAATTTGGCCATGCTGCGGCGAATCATAGTTATTAAAAATCGTGTTCAAAATGACAACTACCTATAAAGAAAAGCACGATTTCAGTTCTTTATGTTTTTAAATTTCTCTGCGTGATGTTAAATTAAAATAGCAATCAATGCAATTTTCTTCAACAAAATTTAAATTAAGAGAACATAAATACTTCGGCAATATAACTTGAAAACTAAATTTTATCTAAGTTTAACATTAATGGTGCATTTTTGTTAAGGCTGCTATACGAATCCCAAATCAGTTTGATTTCTTAATCAATCAGTTTCAAATTCGTTGTAGCTGATACATCATCCTACTTGATTTTAGAACTGTTTACCGACATGATTCAATGATGTTTAATTAATAGACACAGCAAAAAGGAATCTACAATTTCTCCTCAACAATTTGAAATAATGCATTCCTTTAAAACTACAAAAACTTCAAACTAGTGATTGAATTGAGGGATCCAATTACAACTGAGGTCGTGGTAATAAAAGCCTTCTTCTTTCAAATTCTAAAATATTTGAAGATAAAAGCAGTTAAGAAAATTACCTTCACTTAAAACGTTTCATTAAAATTTGATGAATGCTTATTCTAAATTGAATTTCTTTTTATTCTTCATTGGTTCATTCATCATTTTCTTATTTGTTCTCCCATTTTAGGGTATCGTTTTTTTTTCCTTCCGAAAATAGATTATGACTAGAAAAAGTTTAAGTAGTTCTGAGGTAGAGCAGGCTTCTTAAACTTTTTCGACTCGCTTACCCTTTCTTGACAAAAATAAAATTTTACGGTCGCGCTCTAGTCCAAAAAATTTTGTTGCGACTCCTAAATCAGGACTGAACATGAAAATGAGACATTATTTTATGATAAATAAAAAGATTCAATTTAAAATAGTAATTTAGTAGATCTTGATAATTTTTTAAGTCAATTTTTTTTAAGCATTTTTCTGTATTTATGAGTACAAGTCCTCCTCAACCTATGCCCGAGTTCCGTTCCGTCTGACAGGTCATAAGCCGTATATTTTTCCCAGCACTATTTTCATTGAAAAAGGTTAAAAAATTTTAATATAAATAAAAGTTATATGGGGTATGTATGTTCCACATCTCCTCCTAAATCACTAGACCGATTCCAACCAAACTTTGAATACTTATTATTTAAGGCGAGAGAAAGTTCACTGTCGACTTTTCAAACTAGACCGATTCCAACAAAACTTTGAACACTTATTATTTAAGGCGAGAGAAAGTTCACTGTCAACTTTTCAAAGTCTAAAAGTTGGTTAAAATTTCAGTTAATTAAAAATTAATCAAAATTTTGGATTTTCTCTGGGATATATTCAAAAATATTAATTCACGAAACTAATTTCAAATCTTATTAAATTTCACGAAATTAGCTTATCAGTGACACAAATTTTGTTTTCGTACAATTTGTTTGTCTCTTTTTAATAAATTTTTCAAAGTTAATTTTTTACACAATTCTCAACAATATTTTTTATTATTGAAGAACAAGAATAATACGAAGAACTGTTGCCAGAATACATTAGCAGAATTCCGGAAGAACACTAAAAGGAAATTTTAAAAATAAACGATTCACAACGACGATAAATCATTTATATCAGGAACAACTATTGATTTGATTTATTTTCATGCTTTTAATTAATGAAAAATTAACTATTTAATTAATTGTTTCAAAATATTCATTAAAAACATTTCTTATACTTCAGTATTTGTTAACAAAATTTGAAATATGTATATAACAAATAATTAATCATTTATGAAGAAAATTAACTATTGGCGCTTTTTAAAAATCGTCTGGTTCAGTTGATATTTTCATTTTAATTAAAAAATGTTCCAGATCATAAAAGGATTTTGTGTATTATAATATTTTATACGATCCTCCCCAGCTAAAAAAAATCTGCAGAAAAAAAATTTTTTTTTGAAGTTTTCTTAAAGATTTCTGCAGATTTTTTGAAGACAGAAAAAATCTGCATTTTTTCTTCAATTTAATCTGCATAAAATCTGTAAAAAAATTTCTTATTATATTTTTCTATAAATATTCTGCAGATTTTGTACGACAGCAAAAAATCTGCATTTTTTCTTCAATTTAATCTGCATAAAATCTGCAAAAAAAATTTCTTTTAGTTTTTTTCTTTAAATATCCTATAGATTTTTTAAGACTTTGCATTTTGTCTTCAATTCAATTTGCAGTTATTGAGCAGATTTTCACAAAATCATTAAACTTGACCAATATCTGTTGATGTTTTGAAGATTTAACTGCAATTGCATAATATCTGCATTTCTCTAAATACATATTTTGCACCATGTTCTCTAATATTGCAGCTTTATTTTCCTAAGGATATAAAACAAAATTAGAATGTATTTATCATTATTGTTTAATTCTACGGCAGACAGGATTTTCAAAAAATTTCCCAATCGAAAATTGTCTTAGGCACCAACTTTTTTAAATATGCCACTGAAAAAAATGAATTCTAAATTAATCTTTAAAATAAATATTTGAGGTTTTACCATTTTAAACTTTTCCCCCATAAATTAATTAATTTCCAATTAGTTTTCCAACTGTCTTTCTGACTAGCTATTTTCCTCCAAAAAGAAGGGAAAAGTGGAGCTTGCGCCCTTTAGATGGAGAGAAAGCTTACCAGAAAGATAGAAGGTGAAAACGAATTTATTGCAACAGAGACTCTAAATTATTGAACAAAAATATTACTAATCTCATCTGTTAGTCATCTCTACGACTTTGACCACGTCTGACCTTGGTTGATTTTTACACCGCTAGATGGCGCCACGAGAGCTATGGTGACGCTAAAACTCAAATAGATTAATTTATCCCCATCTCGTGTGTTCCGGCGCGGCGTTGTGGTTAGCGTTCTTGCCTGCCAACTGTAGGAACGCGGGTTCGAATCCCGGGCAGGATGAGTTTGAAGTTCTGTCACAATCTGAATCGGCATCGTACAAGTAAATTGAATCACAATTTAGATTAATTAAATTAATAATTACATTAACTGAAATTAATAATTAAACCTTGACTGTAGAAAAATCTACCGAAAATCTGAAGGTATTTGGAACATATTTTTTTTTTCAGATATTCTACATTTTTTCTGCAGAAAATCTGAAGAAAACATGTTCCAAATATCTTCAGATTTTCTGCAGATTTTTTTTCGCTGGGTCATAGGCCTGTTTCGGGTCTTATACCCTCTTGGGTAGGCTGGGTCAGTGTGGGTTTTAAATAATTAAATTAAATTAAATAAATATTTTATACAATAGAAGTTTTTACATTACAAATATTAGACATAAAAGTATTTTAATACGGAGCAACGCCGGGCATATCAGCTAAATATTTATAAAACTTAAAAATTTAATCTTTTGCGTATAATTACTGTGCATAATGTGTACTCTATTGCACGAACTGTAAATATAAATACAGCCGGAAATTACGTTTCATTTTATAATTTATTTTTTGTGGTCACGTCGAGGAGAAAGTGCACTGAAATAACAGCTTGAAAGTTTTCGCGAAACCATTCGAGGTCGCATCTCACGGTTCAAGAATCCCTGAACTCCAACAATAGAACTGGCATCGATTTCTGTTAATTCTCCTATTTTATCGAGAAAAAACCCCATTAAACTCAAAGATTTCTTTCTTTTTTAATTTTCAATGAATAGAAACTCTGTTGTTTAGAGAAATAACAATACCCAAAGAAACATATTAGATCATTTCAGACGCCAAGGTTTCGAGGAAATACAACACACTTTTGTTACAAAGCACAACTTGAGAGAAAAAAGTGTTTCATTCTCGGAGCTTTTACTTATTTTCCTTTTTCGAAATATGTTTTGAGCAGGCAAGTACAAAAGGCATGTTGTATCGATGCGAAAGTAACATCGATGAGAGATTGTCTTGGAGCCTGGTGGCTGTAAACACGTGTGGTTCAATATCTGAAAATTTGTCAATTTGCTTACATTTGGGAATGACTGAAATCGTTGTTCAACACTTGAAAAGCCTCAACTGCTTCTACTTAAATTTGAAAGGAATGAATTTGGTTCTTATAGAATAAGTTTGTTTATTCGAATCGAGTGCTTTTAATCTATGTTGCGTATTTTGTAAACAATACGTGTTTAGTGGTGCCACATTCGTAATAGGATCGGATGGCCTCCCAACTCCAGTTTCCTTTCTTAACCAAAATAACAATGCAGTTTGAAAATGTAAGGCAGTTATTAATTTCTTAACGATTTTGATCGAACTTTGTAATAATAACGCGTGTTAATGATGGCTGCACAAAACTTGATCTGCTACTTAAATTATTAGAACAAATAAAAGAGAACTTTTTAATCGGTTCTATACTGAAGATCATTATCAGAATAGATTTAAGTAGTTGTAAAGCTCGTTTTATATAGTTTTCCTTAGTTTGTACGTTGGTTATTTTTTTTTTCGCTGCCAATATATATATATATGAAATGTATTCGTTGTTGATTTGGAGGTAGCTATTTTGGTCAGCCATTTTTTGTTATTCCCATCACTCTCCATTACGTTGTTTTTTTTTTTTAATTTTTACATATTTAAATTTTTTTCCCCGTGCGGAACAATCATCCTACCGACTCTTGAAATGATTTCTTTGTTGCAGTCGTTAAATAAAAAACAGGCCGAGTTATTAAGTAATTTTCCTTTATTATGGGAGAGTGACGGAATGTAGGTACATCTTAGTTGAAGTTCTTAAGCCAAAACAGAACAGAAATCCCTGCTTTTTCTCAGGTAGGGATTCAACAGATAGACACGTGATAAAAGTGAGGGGAATAATAGCTATTTTTAGTATATTACATAAGTGTTTTAGGGAAAATGCATGGCGGCAATAAGTCGCTGATTTCGAGATTTGTGTGCGCGTCGAAACTATTAAAATATTCTTTTAGTAATAAATATGCCAAAACGAGAGATTTAATATACCTCCAGTGCGGGAAATAGAGCGAAACTGGAGTTTCAGAAAAGTGATTTTGGAATACATTAAGGCTTTAAAATATATAATATTAGAATTTAAAGCAAAATTAAGTGAGATTATTACATATATATATACATTTCGAAAACCTGTTTTCTTTTATTATAGTTTTGTAGTCAAGCATATTTTTGCTAACCATTCGGACTACAATGGCAGGGGGGTAGAGCTTTGGTATTGGAGGATCATGGGTTCGACACCTGATTTCTCTGAAGATCCACCGAGTATATTATTTCGAAGGACGATAACTCTCCCTCCCATTAGTGTGGAAAGTGGAGTGCTGACTGAAGTATAGTTCTCTTCATCTGTCCTAATAACGAAGTTCAGCCCAAAATTGGCATTATGTCACTTCAGAATGGGCCGTCAATCTAACGAATCAAACGTTTCTTGCCTCTACTGTATTCACCTATAGGTAAATTAAAAAGCCAGGAGCAAGAAGGTTAATTCCCTATAAAGTGACATTCGAAATAAGTTTCTTTAACTGTGTAATATACATTTATATTTCGATTTGCAGCATTTCTAGAAATGATTTTATCTAATAAATGTTGCTTATTCATTTATGTTATCGATCAGTATGTAATAATTACTATTTGGGTCATAATACAAACGTCAAATCGGTCCCATCCCGTCCTTTCATTTTGTTGTTATGATTAAAAAAGTTCCAATTTGAAACTTATTATCAACGAAATTCTTTTGAAATAATTCTCCTTATCTTTAAAAATTAGATTTTATAATATTTTATTAACATTTAGAATATTTGAACTGATATTGCATACAACTACAAATTCTTCTCTCTTGAATAGGAAACTTACGTCCTTCGGCCGGGTGCGTTATTTGAAGCCAATATAACCAAGAAGTGTGCCTATTAGATAGATTGATACCGACGGAACGTTGAGAAATTGTGACTTTTAAATTACCCAATGCTTGTATCCGATGATTCCCTTATCTCGATATTGGTTACTAGTTATCTTTTTATAATTTTTGCTGATAAGATTTCCTTCAAGATATTTGTATTATTTTTCTCTGAAGAATGTTACAGATACACAATACTTAAGATGTTGCATAGAGAATATTGTTTATTCTATTTCAGAGTGGAAATGCAAAACATTAGCTTCACTGTCTAAGAATAAGATGACATATCTCAACTATTTCTGTATGCAATGGAACCAATTCATGCTCACATGCCGCCAATTCAAATTTTAAATATACTATTGAATATCTAAAGAGACAAAAAGTTAAGAATATCTAAAAAGAGAAAGAATAATAGAAGCAATTTAGCGTCACTCCTTTGTTCCAAATATGTTATAAGAGGTAAGATTTTAGTCCCTTCTTTTTACACTTTGTTCTGGAGATTGTCTTTAATTTCTTCTTTGTGGATAAATGTTTTTCTTTCCAATACATTCCGGTTTAGGTTCAGGCCAAAAGAGGATATTAAATTCAGACCTTAAAGTCTTTTTCCTCTACAGAAAACCTATTCCACTTTTGAATCTGCACGAATGTCTGGCCTCTGATGAAGTCATTCACCAAATTCTTACTTCTTGTCGTTGTCTACTACTATTTTTTACCCTTCCACCTTTTTATTCCCTTTTTTTAATATTTTTATTTATTTTAAATATACTACGTATGGAGTAACCGCTGTTTGTAACGGTAAAAACAATTCTTTTGCCGTTTAAAATAATTGTTTATTTTATGCTCTATATTTTCTTTCTTAATGCATTTGGTTTCTATCACTCGTGTATTATTATGTTATTAGTTATTATTATATTTAATTTTAATATTATGTAAAATATTTTTTAAATTGCTTTTTATTTATTATAAGTTAGTTGATAAAAATGTATACCAGGGTGTTGGAAAAACATTTAAGCCTAAACAGAGACAATACTCACAGTATGATATGTGCTTTAAAACTTCTCTTCGAATTTTAACAGTCAATGCTTTTAACAGTTCGAAAATGTTTAGTGGAACTTGAAAAAAATTTCGAACGATAATCGTATTTCTCTTTTGCATTACCAGCCATCAATAATATTATTTTAGTAATTTTTTAGAAGCATTTTTTGGGGAATAAAGTATATTTTATCCTCAAAAAATCTGCACAAAATTCAGATACAGCATGCGATGTTAGATAATAAGCGCATACGCAATGTGTCACGTAGTGCAACATTTAGCTACATGTTTGGATGACATGCGCAGTTGCGTTTTTAAAGTGATTGTGACGTCACACAATTGACTTTTTTATTATTTAAATTAAAACATGTCATGAGTTTCAGAGAACTCTGATGTAAATTTACTAGCAATTTATAGAATCCTTTCCTTATCAAATTCTGAGAATCTATTAAGAATTAACTACTCTAAAAAATTATGAAATACAGTGAGTTACTACAGTCGACGCTCGTTATAACGACCACACATTATAAAGACCATTCCATTATAACGACCAGTGATAAGATCCCAACTGTGTTTCTCTATGCCCTCTATGTTATTTTACTTCCGGTATAACGACCGTCCAGTGTCGTCTAATCCCAATACAACGTCCGAATTCAGCGGACACTCTTCCCGGTATTTTTCCAAAATTCCTTTATTTTCTACTTTAAAATATCAATTAAAAATATATTTCTAAAATATAACATTTCATTTTTAATACCAATGATAAAAATAATTTGAGTATTTAGTTGGAATCTTTTTAAAAATAGCCTATTTTTACGGAACTGCTGAGCGTGCATGTGTACATTTTTTTAATTATATCCACTATAGCGACTACTTGTTATAAAGACCTTTTGCTGTGGGACGCAGAGGGTCGTTATAACGAGCGTCGAGTGTACTAGTCAATTTTAAAAAAAACTTAACTATATCGAATGGTAGGCTGGAGAGGGCGGCAAAAACTCATGAAATTTTGGCAGTAAGCAATGATCTGAAAAAGGGCAGATTGCTGTTTGAAATAAAAACTGCCCCAAAGAGAAAATATTGGACTATCTTTCGGAGATAATGTCAAATGCGAAATTCTGAGAACATTTAGTCTAAGTTTCAGAATTTTTTATTTACTATTTAAGGTGCATTTAGAATCAACTCTTTTTAACTAGCATTTTTGAAAAAGGCTGTTTTAATTTACTCTCTCGAATTAATGGCCTGTTTTGAGGCTGAATGTTTTGAATAGACATGGCAGTTTCAACGCACTATCAGTCAGGACGAGTCAGGAAAAAACCAAGAAGAATAAAGGAACTACAGCTCATAACAAGTTAAACCGAGATCATTACGAAAACACTAGATGGATTACACTGCTGAAAGATGATTTCATACGCTTCTCAACTTTTCCGAGAGTTACTCTCTGTTCAAACTTGACATTAATTAACGATAACATTTTTCTTTCTTTTTTTTTTATGTTGTATATCTCCTTCGAGTATCACGATGCTACGCTTGCTAACAGTCTCGACTTCATTTTTCACCGACTACAGAACTGGAGAATCTTGATATTTCAAATATGGTTCATTTGTAGATACAAATATCGCTAAATAGGAAAATCACGAAGTCTCTTTACCTTGTATTATTTCAATTTCAAATTGTAAAAGTAATAAAAATACCGAAGACATTTTACATTAAAAAGATTTCTTTAATTGTATGCAACCCGGAGGAACACTTGAAACTGTCTAAAGATAATTTTTTCGAAAAGGAGGCGGTTTATTTTTTATTTAACTTGTACGAAATGACAGCAGTTTATTTTCACTCACACACGAGCCTCATTAATCATTAAATAAAATTAAATTAAAATATTTCTAATGATGAATAGTTCCAGGAGTGATAGTAATAATAATGAGATAGTTATCTATTATAAATAATACTTTGTATAATCTATTTAAATAATCTATAATAATAACCATATTTTCCAACATAACGTATGATGCATTTTCCAAAACTCTTTCCCTAAAATAGGGCCCTCCACTCTCGAATCCTTTTTTGGTTGGAAAAAAAGCGGCTTCTAGAAAACATATCTGAGTACTAAAACAAATTAAGTCAATACAGCATAACAATGATAATAAGATAATGAAAATTAGGAATTTCTTTAATTTAATTAAATTTTGTTAAATAAATTTTATCTGGAAAATGTTCGTCAATTTTCTCAAATAAGGGCGACTTTCTGAATAATTTTGCGTATTAATATTGAAGAATCTGTCACTGTTTATCTCTAGATATTCACGTCTCCAAACTTGGGGTCCAGACTCGTAGTTAAGAAGCTCTCTTCTGAACAGTTCTTTGTTAATAATTAATTCACCTTAGTATTTGTTCAAGAAGGATTATTACTAAACACTACTTCCGAATTGCTACCACATGACCGAATTTTTAGTACCATTTGCATTTTCTTGGTTTGCATCAATTATTCTAGTATTTTACCCCGCACTTCTTTCATTTAATTTAAGGTTTCAGTCAAAATTGTTGTTACCCTTTGAGAACTTATTTTTTGAAAAATTACACTACTTACCGTTAAAATATGTCTCGTCAGGCTTGAAAGTGTTAAACTACAATTTGAGGATATTTTATTTTATTTGGGCAGCGGGCAACTAAATAGAACTTTTGGAATACGACATGATTCTTAATGAGAGGAAGGATTAAAATTTATTTTATAGTTTTAATTGAATTAGAAGAGCAAGAAAGTTTAATTAATATTATGAGGGAGCATTTCCTCGTTAAGAGTGTTTTGAGTTAATTTGAAAATGACTCAGGAAATGCATGCGATTGCAAAAATAATAATTTGGGTTTGAAGAGAAAACCTGATTTAATTAAATATTTGCAAAAATACAGATCTATGCCACAAAGAAAACTTCCAGGATAAAACAAACGGTTCGACAGGAAAAAGGGTTAATTAAGAATTCACGTGAATGATCGCGCACAAAGCAGAGCGTTTTAAACTTAATCCCTTGACCCCCCAAGAATTTATCTAACCTCCTAATTAGATGAAACATCCTATTTAGGATATTTATTGGTATTTCAACCCGAATAAGAACGCAATAGCCCCTCAAGATACTTCAGCGGTTGATTTTTGCCTTTTACATTCATCGCTAATTTGACTTGGTCACTGATTTCAATATCAAAAATCGTCATTGTATGCTAAGGGGTTGAGACGAGGAACAATTTGGGAAGATTCAATGCTCAGATTTCCAACATCCATTTACTGATGGAAACTGGAATTTTTTTTTTCCAAGTTTATATTCTGAAAAAATTGGTCTTGATAATCTATAAACACATGAAATATATTTATACATATATTTTATATATATTTATACACAGAATTTTGTAACAGAAAACCCCTTTTTCAATTACGAAATTTATTTCACTTCTGGATACAAAATAAAATATACGAAAACAAAATTTTTTTTTTCATGTGTAGTTTTAAACACAAACTAGTGTAATTTTCGTTTGCGTCTCATTGCACGCTGGATACCTGAGCTAGTCATATCATACAAAAGCCAGGTGAAATTAATTTTTTAAACACTTTTATTTAACTTGATTTGCTTCATGTTTGTAAGGATGGCATTTCGTAATCGATTTTTCCCTCACTTCCTGATGTGCTTGAGTTTTGAAATTTTGTACAATTGCGTGTTCTTGATTAAAATACAGTCGGACCTCTATTTAACGAACCTCTATTTTGCGAATTTCTCTATTTTGCGAACTTTTCCTTGGAACCAAGAACATTTTGCGAATTTCTTCGTAAAATAACCTCCAAACAGCGAAGTGCATTCTCTATTTAACGAACTTTTTTATGTGATCCAATATTTTTTTCTCTCTATTTCTCAAAATATTTCCGAATATTTCAAACTTATTCTTTCCTTTAACACATTTTATGGTGATCAGTGATCTTGAGCTGGTTTTACCAGTCTGAATTGGATATTTTTGACAGTGTGAAAAATAAAAACAATACAGCAATGAATTGCGATGAAGACGATGATGATGAAGATGGAAATGATCATGATGCAGAAATCAATAAACCTTCGTGAAATGCTAAAATTATTTGAAACAATCCGACGCACAGTTTGAAGAAAACACGCCTGAAGGGGGGTTTTCGTGCATTGCAAAGATGCGAGACGTATTATGAGAGAAAACACTTTTTCAAACAAAAAACTCAGACAAAATTAACAGACTTTATTAGTAATTAAATTTAAGGACGTATGTGGTAACGTATGCTTATAATTACTTGTTATAAAAAATGCGATAATGTCACTAAAATTCATTAATTTTAATATAAAATTATTTTTCTAAAATTGAAAATACAGCGTATTCCCGGACAATGTTTTGTTTTATTCTTGTTTTCCTTGCAGATTTCTTTTTGATGGGTAAGATATATAAAACAAATAGATATTAATTTACAAAATAAAGGTATGATTAATTACTTTTTTTAATAATATTTAATGTTTATGAATTTAAAATCTGTTTTGTGTAGTTGAAAGTATTTTAAAAGGTGAATCTCTATTTAACGAATTTTCCATATAACGAACTTTTTTTCGGGATTTAGCGACTTCGTTAAATAGAGGTCCGACTGTACTCTGTTTCAATCTTTTCAGAACTTAATCATCATTTAATCGATTAATTTAATTAAATTTTGCTTTCATATCAATGGCACCAATTAGAGATGAATTTCAGGAAAATTTGATTTCAAAACTCCGTACTATTAATAAAATCAATTATAAAATAATTGTTTAAGCCACTAATAAAAGTGTTTTATTAAACTGAATTTTTTAGGGGGGGGGGGAGAATTATTAAAAGAACGGTTACTTTTTTAATAAACTGTACGAGTTACATACATTTTGTATCCACTTTTAAAGTGAAACTTCTAAAGCGAGGGTTGCGAGTGAGTAAAAACGGAGACAGCAATCTCAAAATGAAAATTTGAGGGTAGAGACCAATCATCTCTTTCTCTCTCTACCTTCTCCAAAATGATTTTTCTTGGCATTACTGGTTTTCTTTTGACACTTTCTTATGAATCATTACTTATTCACTAATAGGTTTCTGTTAAATGGTTTTACACTGACCACAGCAAAATGAACGTAAAAATATTTGGATGGCTTGCATTAAAAAAGAAGGAAAGAAAAAAGATCGCTGGTGGAAAATGCGATGCTTAATTTTTCATTAGCCATCGTGCTTTTTAAAAATAGTTTTCTTTTCCTAGTGAAACGATAGGGGGAAAATACCTACAGCGAAAAAAAATGAACCAGAACGATTTATCTAAATTTTTTAAAGGCTGTTGCTTCTAATTCCGAAAGCGATCGCGTTGATGAATTTTGGGGTCGGAAAGCTATGAAAGAGCATGCGTTTGTATAATTCGTAAAGAACAATTATTAAGAAAGACACTTTCATTGAAAAGATTTTCCGAAATTTACAAAGTAAATAAATAATGGCTTTTCTTTCTTTTTCTTTTCTCTTTTGGTTATCCTTAATTGGCATTTCATTTGCCTACTTTTTCCCTGCATACAGTACCCTGCAGATGTAACACTATTTCAGCTGTGGATTTTAAAGATATTTATATTTTCCTCTTCTTTACGCAGGATTTTTAAAGATGACGGCAAAACAAATGACTGAGTTTTTAAGAAAATAAACAGAATGTTTTCATCATGCATAGTAAAGTGCAATACATGCTAAATTTAGCTTTTTGTACTGTGCAGTTTTTTCTAGTATACGAAATGTATACAAAGAGAAAGTATTGCAATCGCCAAAAAATTCGATCTCGATATTTTGATGGAACTCCCCTTTTTAGACCTCCCTGAATCCGAAAGAACTATTTTCGGAATTATATCTGTCTGCGAACACGATAGTTCAATAATGCAACAAGAATGAAATTTAGTATGTGGTCTCCGCACCGAAGTGGATATTTTAAGAAATTTTGAACGAAATCTGTCAAGGGGACATTTGTTTGTCCATCTGTATGTGAACACCATAACTCAAAGACGCAGAGAGCTAGACAGATGAAATTTGGCATATGGTTTTAATTACTAGAATTGTAGGCATTCATCACATATTGGTCCAAATCCGTCAATTGGCTGTTTGTGCGCATGAGAACGCGAAACGCAACGAGCTCGATGGGTGTTGAATTTTAATTGATATTTTTTACCCCCAAATTGTAGATCTGTATCATATTTTGGATTCAATCGGTTAAAGGAAGAGGTCCATAACACATACTCCATTTTTACTTCTCGTATACGAAGTATACAAAGAGAAAGTATTGTAATCGTCAAAAAATTCCAACTCGAGATTTTGACGAATCTCCACGTTTTAGACCTCCCTGAGTCCGAAAAACACAATTTTGGAATTATGTCTGTCTGTGAACACGATAACTGGAAAACTATTAGAGCTACGGGGATGAAATTTGGTATGTGAACTTGACACATAATTTGTAGGTTTCTATCAAATTTTGGACAAAATCCGTCAACGAGAAGTCTGTCTGTCTGTATGTCCGAAGTCATGTGAACACTATAACTCAAAAACTTGAATAGCTAGACGGATAAAATTTCGTACACAGATTTATCGTCATGAATGTAGGTTCGTATAAAATTTTGGGCCAAATCCGTCAAAGGGTTGACTGTCTGTCGGTCTGTATAATTTACTATTGAAACCAATCCTTTATCTCCACGTGCATGCGTACTGGAAGCAATATTCTGTGCACGCGAAAGGAGCGAATTACGTCAGTTTGTCCTTGAGGCGGCAAGAGTGAAACCTAGCAGTGTGCGGTAGATGCGTTTTAATCGGTACGCATCGCTTTGAATTTGATTCTTTACCTAGATATTTTTCAATCAGTATAATGAAAAACCTTCTGAGAGTCATTAGATTCTGGATAACAGTAGGTTCGAATTTTTTTAGCCACGCGGGGGAAGGAGAAACGGCACCTTTTTGGGGAAGTATACGAGAAAGTTTAGGGGAGAACACTCCCGCTGGTTTTCACTATACTACGAAGCTAAACACAAATCACGTCGTATTGTCCGGGGCAAAACACTTCCGCTGATTCTGTTCAAAATAATCTAAATATGTTCTGCTCTGTTATGAATAGCATTAAAAATATACGTAAACACAGTTATAAACACTAAACATGTCAAATGTTTTATGTGTGTATACATACGTAGCTTACAGCATCCGCTATAGTTTCACATCCACCGTGTACTGATATGGGTCAGACTTGCACTTTTTAAATTTATTTATTCTTGCTTGAAACTTCATAACAAATAAAAATTTCAAAGGTTTCTTAAAGAATAGTATATTAAAAGATATGGGTGAAGATTTCTTTGCAAAAGACGGGATTTCAAAATATGAATCTTGTCCATGTTCAAGAAATACTTTTGCCCACCAACGCATCCTCAATCCATTAAGTTGTCGTAGTAATAGATATTTATTTCACGGGGGAAATAACAAGAACAAAAATAGTCCCCAGATGGAGATGAAATGGAATGAGTGAAAAAATGTTTCCAAGAACTGGTCTGACAGACGGAAGAAATACGACAGTCTTAAATCAAACGACAGATGAGTTATATCTCGTACATATACCACTCCAAACCAGCTGATTTCAAAAGCTAGAGCTCGTATTTTCTTCAGTTACAAAATGATCTGGTAACCTCTCGACACTTCGAGTAACAAATGACAAATTGTAAATTATCTGATAAAAGGAGTTGCAAAAATAGTTTCGAATCGTATTTCTTCCGCTAATGCATTTGCACTCAGTGCTTTTCACAACTTGTTACGTTTTCTCTGAGTGGAAATAAAAAAAAATTCTATAATAAATGGAATCATTTGACAAATCAGGCACCTTCATTTAAAGAGAAATCATTCGTAAATTTGATCTGAACAGTGAAGTAGCAGTTAAGTATTTACCTCCAATACGAATTTTAAATCAACGCAAATTTTCATCCATTTCATTTTCAATAGAGTCAATGCACTTTTGCTGAATTAAATATTTTTGTCAACTTGAATTTCATTTGTTCAATTAACTTCTCGTTACGAAACTAAGCTGTAGATTAATAGGAATAGATATTATGATGCAAGGATGAAGAATACAAAACCTGGAATTTTGTGTAGTTAGATGAACGTCCTGCTTTGAACCAGCAACAGGGCTACATTTGGACGAACCTTGAAATTTTGAACCTTAGTCAGATGACGACACCTGAGGCAGCAAACCCACTCTCCAAACTTTCGCACCTCACCAACCTGAGCACTGTTGACCCTCCATAGCAGATTTCGGCTCCACTTATCATGTTCACCTTATGTGAACTATCATACATGTTTAAATTTAGAGGGCAACAGATGTTGATTTAGAGTGCTTTGTTATTACTGATTAAAATTGCCCATCTTAAATTCTATATCATCTCAAATGCTACTAATTTAATGGTATGTGTACCCACTGACATTACATCTATGAAATTTCATAATAATGAGTTGACATATTTTATGTGAAGTAATATTTGATGCATATCTGACTTGAAAACATGTGCTATGTTTTAATGAGTAAATGCATATATGTGGAAGGGCCCTATCCAAATTAAAATGTTAGATTTTGTTTTGTGTGTGTAAAATGATTCATATATATAAAATGTATTCGTTATTGTAGTCGTTAAATAAAAAACACAGACCGAGTTATTCTAAATTTCATTTTTATTATCTGAGAGTGACGGAATGTACGTACATCTTAGTATAAGGTTTCAAACAAAAGAGAGCAGAAAATCCTTGCTTTTTCTCAGGTAGGGATTTAACAGATAGACACGTGATCAAAGTGAAGGGAGTAATAGCTATTTTTAGTATATTACGTAAGTGTTTTAGGGAAAATGCATGGCGGCAATAAGTCGCTGATTTCGCGATTTGTGTGAGCGTGGAAACGATTAAAATATTCTTTTAGTAATAAATATGTCAAAACGAGAGATTTAATATACCTCCAGTGCGAGAAATAGAACGAAACAGGAGTTTAAGAAAAGTGATTTTGGAATACATTAAGACGTTAAAATATATAATATTAGAATTTGAAATAAAATTAAGTGAGATTATTACAATTTTCCCTCTCCGCAAGACGCGTGTGTGCGCCAGGGCCCTTGACACACACCCATATCTTACAGGGATGCCCAAATAAGAAATTAAAATTTAAAATAGAATTGTTGTAAAATTTTCCCTTCACTTTATCATAAATATGAAAAAAAATTTCAAATGTACTTTATAACAACATTAATATGAACAAATGTAAACTCTTGCACTTCCTGTAAAAATTCTTGAAGATTCTTGGTACCTGTAAAACTCTAACTGTAAACAAATAAAAAACATTGATATATAATTCTAAAATATAAATTGTTTCAATTTTTTTTTTCTTTTCTTTTTCAGAAATCAGGAAATTTAAATGTTATAAGTGTCGTGATGGTAGTATGGAAATTAAAAATTATGACTTAATTTATTTTTTATTTAGTGAAGAATTTTCTGTTTAGGAAGAAAGATACGATGGGACATTATAGCCTGCAGAGATGAGCATTTCTGGTTTTGATGGTCAAACTCTGTGCTAATCCACATCGCAAAATCTCCCGAGAAAGCTCTTTTTGTTTATTTTTTAATAACACAACTCACTGACAAACTGTTCTAACAGTCGAAAGAGTACAAGAACTGATCTCCCGAGGCCTCAGAATGGAGGGAGTTGGCGTTATTATTCATTTTTATTTTGTTCATTATTTATTTTTCTCTGTATAGTAAAATTTGTTTTATTTATTTTTCTTTTAAGTCATGTAATATATATTATTTGCCATACTCAAACAACACATTTGAACCTGATTTTAAACAAAATTAATTTATGAAGCAATTAAAATTTATGTGAATTACAAAATTTAAAGCATTTTAAACTAAATTTACTGTATAAATATTTAAGGTCATTTTTTTAAAAATAGTATTTCCTATTATAACCATAATCGAAAGATGTTATTTTCAGATTTGCATGGGATTTCAGTTCAAAATATAAGAGATGTACAAAAACAAACTATGTATAAATAAATCAAATCTATGAATAAATCAAATTTGCAACTTAAACTTTGCAAAGTAATACTCAAAATTTTTAAGTGAATATTTCTTATTCTTAATAATACCTCTTATACCTCAACATTTATTTATAGCATTGATATCAGCAAAATAAATTTCAAAACCAAAACAAGAATAATTTCACTTTTTAAATTAGTGTCAAAATTATATCAAATGAAACATATGATTAAAAACA
This sequence comes from Araneus ventricosus, assembly GCA_013235015.1. Classification (NCBI taxonomy): domain Eukaryota; kingdom Metazoa; phylum Arthropoda; class Arachnida; order Araneae; family Araneidae; genus Araneus; species Araneus ventricosus. Next base: position 549,306 of record BGPR01000073.1, read on the forward strand.
TAATAAAACCAACTTTTAAAATTAATATTTCTTTGTAAAATATCTTATATTCAACACGAATACCTTAAATTTCGAAATTTAATATGGACACTGCAAAATTAGTTTCAAATCACAAACACTTTAAATTTTTTCAAATGCAATTTCATATCAATTTATAATCAATCACAAAATATAAATTAATACAGAACAACACCAAATAATATTTTTTCAAATATAAACTTAAAATCAATTAATAATCAAAAGTAAATAATTAAACAATCAGCGATAAAAGTTATATTTTTTGGTGCAACATGTCGATTCATTTTGGAATAGATTCGTAGATTTTATTTGAATCAGCTGCAATTTTTTGAAACCGATAACACAGGGAAACTGAAATTATGCAGATCTTGGCGAAATTAGTACATTTTTTTCCTTCTTTATGAAAACCGAAACAGGAGCGTAAAACGAAATGAAGATTTGAAACACAATATAGATACTCCTTTAGAACTTTGAGAATTAAATCACATTTTTCCTGAAGCAGATAATAAACACAATGGTGAGGATCACCTTTTCGTCGACACTTTTGAAAAACATTGTAGATGTTGATTGGAGTTGACGCTGCATCAGGAATTTCCTTGCTGACAGCTGGATTTCAGGACATCAGGAAAGGTACAAAGAATCCGGTGTTGATTTGGAGGCAGCTATTTTGGTCAGCCATTTTTTGTTATTCCCGTCACTCTCCATTACGTTGTTTCGTTTTTTAATTTTTACATCTTTAAATTTTTTTTCCGTGCGGAACACTCATCCTACCGACTATTGAAATGTATTCGTTGTTGTAGTCGTTACATAACAAAACAGGACGAGTTATTCCAAATTTCATTTTATTATGGGAGAGTGACGGAATGTATGTACATCTTAGTTGAAGTTTTTAAGCCAAAAGAGAACAGAAAATCCCTGCTTTTTCTCAGGTAGGAATTTAACAGATAGACACGTGATCAAAGTGAAGGGAATAATAGCTATTTTTAGTATATTATGTAAGTGTTTTAGAGAAAATGCATGGCGGCAATAAGTCGCTGATTTCGCGATTTGTGTGCGCGTGGAAACGATTAAAATATTCTTTTAGTAATAAATATGCCAAAACGAGAGATTTAATATACCTCCAGCGCGGGAAATAGAACGAAACTGGAGTTTAAGAAAAGTGATTTTGGAATACATTAAGACGTTAAAATATATGATATTAGAATTTGAAATAAAATTAAGTGAGATTATTACATATATATAACCTGGACAAGTATAAATAGATCTTTAATAAATTGTTTTATTTTTCTAAATATGCTTCTGTCGTCATTTATCTCACAGCACACTGACTTCAGGAGAATTAACCCGATCTGACTTTTTCTTATTTTTTTTAGAGCCTGGATGTTTAAGTTTAAACCATACACAACGCAAATTCTTCTCTTTTGGCCATTGGCTTAAAACCTATAAATTAATCATGGTGTGGTGATCTGTTACTCAAAAATTCTAATCAATTGTCCTTTTATTTCAAGTGTTTTCTCTCAATGGTGTTTTTTCAAGTTAAAATTTATTGTAGGCATATTGTATTATATTTGATTTTTAAATCAAAACTATTGCATAACAGACACCACTACCACATATTTTAATAATAATAATAAACTTCTTCATTACACCCACGATTACAAATCCAGACCATACCCCCAGGTCACCGTGGCCCATCGAAACCTGAAGTTACTCCTAGCTCTTTCAGTTTCCACTCCACTCTGCGTGTATCAAAACGTAGAGACTCAAACCTGCAGTCCTCCAACAACAAAGTGAAGACAATTACAGTAGATCATTTCGACTCGATTTCTTAGATTTATGCCTTCTTTTGAAGAGCTATTCCATCGATAGTAGCATTTGTTGGGAGAGTCTGGGTCAGTGATCTATAATCTCCAACCCATAGGCTTGCTGGAAATATAATTGGCATAACAAAATAACTTTGACTTAATAATACTGTGCCAAGGAAGTGAGAAGTGTGCAGGAGTTATTTAAATACAAGAGGGCATTGGTGGTTATAATGAGGATAAGTGATTAGAATCCTGATAAACAGCATTTTTAAGATGGTCAGGAGTAAGAGAAAAAAAGAAGATATTGATTCCTCTTATAAGAGATGGAATGAATTCGCTATTGTAGTCCAGTCATGTAAGCAATTGACAGTCCAGGAGGAAGGGATGCTGAGAAGGATTCGATGTTCAAAACAGATAACGAGATGGAGAAGTGTCTTGTCCTTCACAAAAATGCAGTAATAAAGAGGATTATGAAAGAGTTCACGAAATTATTTCTGTTGTGTACGGAGAGCTTCCGCAAAAATGAAGAATTTGTTTTCAATATCAATTTCTTTGTCAAGTTCATTAAGGAGATTTTTAACGTTGGGAGTGGCTTGGATGATACTTTTTAGATGATTAAGTTGTCTGAAAACATGAGTGTAGTCTTCTTTCAGAAGGCTGAGGTTAAGAAGTTCGTTGTTCTGGTTGTCGTCGGTTGGTGTGGTGTGCTGCGCTGTTGATTGAGGGTTTCATTCTGTGTTGTTACTTCTAACCGCTGCTGCATATGAGTAGCCTTTTTTTACTGCATTATTATTGATTTTGGGATACTTTGGACATCCCCTGTGAGAGGCACTATGGAGTCCTCCACAGTTGGCACATTTCCTTACTGGATTTTCCAAGGTTTTTTTGGGGAGGGGGGCAAGTTCTAGAGTCGTGGCTTTCCGCAAAGATGACACATTTTACATTCATCTTACATTTAGATGCTACGTGTGCGTATGCCTGGTAGTGAAAACACTGGCCGAAAGTTTTTCTTTCATACTTCACAACAGTAATTATAAAGTACATGAGAGTTGTTTCGTAATAAATGTTTTTTAAGTTTTCAGATGGTAGTAGTTGCACTTTGAAAAGCGGCAAAGGGTTTTAATTCTGAATTTTTTAAGCTTATGAACCTTATGAACTCTATAATTCTTTTTTGTTAATTCTTCTTGGATTTCCTCACAAGAAGTATCGATATCCGTTTCTCTGATACAACTTTGATTAACTTATCAAACTGAGAAGGTATTACAAAATATTCCAATTTTTGCGTGTCAAGATATTCAGTAAGAGTCCTGTGGTCTTTTTCAGTTTGCTCAAAGAAGTTGCAAGCATTCTCCAAAGGGTTTAGCGCGACATTTCATTTTTTGAAAATCAATTATTCTTTGCCGGATCTGTTTGCAATTTTCTTAAGGGATATTAGTACTGATGGTTTATCTGATTGAATTTCTAGTCAAATAAATCTATTTTTCAATCCAATAGTAGGAATTGCAGCATTTCTAATGTTGGGATTATTAGGTTCCTGGTATTTTTAGTTTCTTCTAAGTTAGTTTTTGATTTTTTTTTTTTTTCCTTTTCCCATTTTTAACTTGTTGAAATTGCTGCTATCATCTGTGCATGAGAGGATTTCGATTTCATTCAGATTTCTAGCATCAGTCGTCTCCACAGTTATGTCCTGAGTTTGGTTAGTAGGAGAATTTATTGAAGAGCTGTTGGAGACGAACCCAAAGCTTTTGGGGGGCTATTCTTGTACCCCCGGTTGGGTTCCGTTGTTAACGTGCGGAACCCAATCCAACTCCCAACCCAACCGGGGGTACCAGAATAGACCCCTTTGACTTGTGTCGTGACGAGGACGATTTACTAAACGGGTAATATATCGTCACCTAAACTACTCACTTCCATATTACATCAACGAGAGGAATTTTGGCAACACAGTTCAGATTTGATGTACACTTGTCTCATATATGCACCCTTCTGTGTCGAATTCACGATCCTCCGAGCACGAGATCCTAACACCAGGTCACAGTAGCCTTGATCACGTAAATAAAAGTTGACATCGTGATACTTCGTGGTCTTTTAGATTTTGTATATAAATGAGACAAGTCCTTTCTGAATTTAAAATATTGAGCTAACAGTTATCAAAAAACTGTACAAGAATTATTCTTTTCATATATTATTTATGAAGATCATGTTCGTTAATTTTGTTTTCATGCGTACACCTGTGTCTGAAACCCAGGTGAAGATGGAAGGGGTCGTGGAATTTTGGTTCAGCCGAAAATGGGCGGCATGTGGAAGAGATCCGATCTAGACACCCGGGTGAACTTCGACTAATCAAATACGTCGTAAATTTTAAGAACATCTGTGTATTGTGTGCCCTCACTTTTATTAACCGAACTATCCCCTTTTCATTATTCAGATGCCCGAATACCTTGCTTCAATTTAATTTTCTGGACTGTCAGAAAAGATTTACGTCTCACACGTGCGAATGCGAGTGATTGATCTTGAGAATGGGAACTCGAGTCGCTGAAAGAAAGAAAAACGAGTTAAGAAATTCACCCCCACCGAAAAGGGGCAGGGGAAAAAAAGGAAATCAACTTCTCGACTGGCGTCTCGTTCGAAAGTAAATGAGCCCATGATATGGCGGGCGTGATGCTTGACAGCGACTGCCAATCAGACCTCAGTTGCACATAACAAGGTACATATTACGTTGGTTTTAAAAACCACGTGATCCAAGTTTTCCCAAACTGATTTCCGTCCGTGCGCAGCAGGTTGTGCCGAGAAAAAAACAAAAAAATGAAACGGAGAAAAAAGAAACATGCGAAAAGAACAAGAAAATACGGTTCTCCTTTCTCCGGCACTCCCACTGCCCACCCTGCGAGGATAAACGTTTGACAGGGCTGTTTGTCATTCACTAATATTTGGAAAATGTTCTTTATGTCTTATTTATTTGTTTACTTCTTGCATGTCCTTAGAACGGTGTGGGAACTGACGTGAAGCGAACTTTTCGAGGAAGCATTGAATAGAAGACAGGCGGAGTGGAGGGGGAAGGTAGGGTTTCAGCGAAAAGAGCTGTCAGAGGATCGTGGGGGTTGCATCCTAATCTAAGTAGGTTTATCAGAATGAAAACGAATAAATATCATTTTATGTTCAGTCCCTTACTTTTATTTAGTTATCAGTGATGGAAAGTCACGTATAAAATAATCTTGTTTACAAATTTTTGAGTAGCAATAATAATTTGACCTTAAGAAGTCGTATGAGAATTCATTAAATCTGCTAATATTATTAATTTTTACCTTTCCACTGAAGCTGCTGTCCCCGAAGCAAGTTTTCTTACGAAATTTAAAGAATAATTGAATACATTGTTTTCTTTCTCAGAGGAAAGAGAGACCGCTTTAAAGTATAGAGCAGATCTCAGGTTATTGGAGCAGTTTTGCAAATTACTTGTATTGTAAGGTCAGAATGCGCTTTTGAGCTGCGATATTTTATGCGTAGCGAGAGAAAATAGAGGAACGGGGTCCCTATCATTTTTTCGCCCTAGTCACATTTTGCTTTAAAAAGTGAAAAAAATGAACAGTATTTTTCCTCCCCGATTGATACTGGTGGCAGATATGCCTCCTTACCTTCCTGTCGCTACGCTGCTGGCAATGGTGTAGTAAGGGTACTTCCCTCATTATATTTGACATTATAAAGTGCATGCAAGGGAAAGGAGGGTAAGAGTACGCAGGAATTTTTTTTCCTGTTGGCAACAGTGCAAGCAGAAGCAAGTGTGATCATATCAACATGTGTGTTTTCAGCTATCGCAAGTGACCGCCATAATTATTTTCATCCTTGCTGTCTTTCATTTATCAGGTAATGATTTCGTTATGTTAGCATGTAATTTTTCTGTGAAGAAATCTTAATTTTTTTTTTTTTTTTGTAAATAAAGGACTAATGCTTTCTTTCAAAGTAAATATCATTATGAGGTTTGTCCCCTTCCGAACAACGTGGCCACGTTAGAATTTAACTTTAGTGAATTCTACGGCCATCTATGGACGATTTAGAGAAGCAATACATCGGCGGCTAAGAGTACGCACAGACCAGATATGCTTACTTTTATCCGTTCTGTAATTTGAAACAGCCATTCCAACAAAACTTTGCATTTTATTTTATCATTTTTATTATTATTATTAAAAAAATGAGATTGGGATAATAATCTGAAGAGCCGTTGTCTGGAGAAAAAGTTTCCAGTCCATAGAAATCCAAATAATGAGGGAGCAATATGACTAGACTGCGAACAAACATATGATGATGATTGGATCCAGTGTGGATTATGTCAGGAGTGGTGGCATGAGGAATGTTCCAGTTACGAAGGCAGTGGAGCATTTGTATGCGACTACTGCTAAATTTTCAGGGTGAATACTCTTGACCTCATGTCCTGCGTACTCTTCCCGCCACGTCGGGTAAGAGTAAGCATTTGGCAATTTTTTTCTTGCGTTTCGTAATATATATATTTTTTAAAGCTAAAATTTTCATTTTTTGTACCCTTCTTCCTAAGTTAATAAACTATGATTCAGTATATTTTCGAGACTCTGACTTTTCAATTCTCATTTTTATAACGAAAAATCCACTAGGTGCGTACTCTTACCCTCCTTTCCCTTATGCAATGATTTAACATTTTCCTATTTTTAAAACTGCTTCTTAACTTGAATTTATAACTAATTATATCTCTAAGTTCTAATATCAGAATAACTGTCACTGTAACTCGCTGAGATCCGGATTCAACCGGCTGCAGCGTTCGGGGATTTTCCCGTTTCTCATCAATATAAAAAGGCTTCACCACCATATTTCTCTTTTGTAACCATGTAATTCACTTTACCAGACGTGTTGCCTTTGCGCGCACTTTCCGAACAACGGCTGTGGTTTCGATCTACCTAAAATATCATCGGAAATGTTAAAATCATCTCTCATGCATTGAAGATTGAAATAGGAAGAATTCCAAATGAAGATTCTTGAGATGTCAGCGATTGCTACTTTTTTACGTCTGCCTATTCAGCTCAACTAAAGAATGATCTTTCATGTATTTGACCTTATAAAGCGCGTATCTTTGACGTTATAAAGTCTATGTATGCTATCAAGTGTATGCTATCAAGTGTAGTAATGAACTATTATTTTGTCTTCCATGCACACCCCCAACGCTGGTGACCGGAATATCTATATCCTCTTTCTCCTCTCCTATCTCTGCATCATGGGTGATATTAAAATGTGACACTGGGTCCTAAATCACATTTCTGATTTTTTTTAAATTACTTTTTGATAAGACAAGATTTTATATTTTTATTTTGATAACATAAAAATTTCCTTTTATTAAACATTACATTCGATTCCAATTCTTACTCGATACAGCTGCATACAAACCTTTGTCATCTTCATGTTCACGAATAGTTTTTTGAACAATAAATTTGAAATAAAATTACTTACGAAAAATGGAAGAATCGTTTAGAGAATTCATTTAGTCAATAGAATTTAATCTTGGAGATAAGTATTATATAAGTATTGAAGGTCTATGGTTAGAGTTCCTTTTTATTTTCTCGTACACAAAACGCATACAGAGAAAATTTTATTCTCATGTAAAATTCGATGTCGAGATTTACA
>BGPR01000073.1:556781-601564 GCA_013235015.1 Araneus ventricosus
CAGACTTTTTCCCTGAAACGCCTACGTAACTTATTAAAAATACCCAATATTCCCTTCACTTTGATCACGTGACCATATGTTATTCCCTTATCCGAGAGAATACAGGGATTTTTCTGTTCACTTTCGCTTGTAACCTAAACAGAGATGGACGTATATCCACCACTCTCCTATTGATAATAAAATAATAGGTAGCTTTGCTCGGCCTGTTTATTCTCGACGACTACAACCATATATATATATATGATATTACCCGTAAAGAATAATTTAATCACAGTAAGAAAATGTACGAGCCAGATTAATTTGTTTGGCGATAGATGGAACCACAGTCCTGCTGCAAGCAGCGCCATCTTTTTCCCTAACAAAACTGGACTGCACGCTGAGAGCAGAGCAGCAGCACCGCAGGCAGCCGTCATGTAAAAAATCTCTAAACTCCTCTGTTGACAGATCATTCTTGGCGCAGTTAAGCCGCCCGATCTCCCGGTTGTAAGTAACGATGACCCGTCTAACTTTCCTTATGGCTCTCTAATTTTTAATCGTTAATCTCTAATCTTTAATCTCTAAATCGTTAACCCGTAACATCTATCCCTTATTAATCTGGCTCATCTAATAAATATGACTTCATGTAAATTATCAGCACTCTCATATATTTTCTGTGTATATATCTTTCCCCCCTGTAAATTCTCCCTATAGTACTTTAATAAATGTTTTTGTATTTAACTTGAAGTCTACTTGTTCATTTTATGTAATATTTTGTTCCAAATTTAATGTAGTTAAAACCCTTAAATCCCCTAGACATAAACCCGAACTATTTACCCCTTATAGGTAACCCTTCCATGGGCATTTTGTTCATTGAACGAAATCCCACACATATCTATATATTGCATTTGTTTATCAGCCTGTTAGCACTCACGTCACCAATTATTTTGACACTCAAGGGGAAAAAATTATATGCATTTTTAGCTTTTACGCTTCTTTATACGCGTGTTGCCTCACCGCACAATTGAAACAATAATTATGTTTGTACAAATCAGACAACTAGTAGAAATCAAAGAAAACTAATTCGGAGATAAAATTGTCATTTTTAAATAAATATATATTTTGTTTTGAGTTGATGAAAAAAGATTGAGATGATGATTTGTTGAGTTTGAATGATAAAAAGAAATAATTTCCTTCTGATAAGAGTTTCCGAAGTTATCACCGAAAAACACCAAATTGCGTAAAAAAAATCATTGATAATCCGACAATGAAAAAGAGTAATTTTAGATACTTTAAAAAAAATTGTTGATATCAATAGGAAAAATTAATTTTGACCATAGGCCAGAAATTACATGTTTATGTAATATAGCAAAATTTGAGGATTGATTCCGTATTTTTTTTTTTTTTTTTTTTTTGTCGGAACTGAACGGTTTTCCTTATACACTATATGCCCAAAAGTATCTGGACACTTTCAGATTTTCACATTTTTAGAAATTTCTTCGGAAAAGTTTCACTGACTGCCTTTAAACTTCCACCATGTGAAGAATAGAATGTAACTCACATTTTACGTTGAAGATTCGGTCCTGTGGGCAATTAGGGGTCCGTCTACAAACTGATGAATACAAAAACTGTTTTGGCCCATCCCGCTTCACAGAATACTGATTAACAAGATGAAACTTTCAGAAATGGTTATGTTTAATGTGTATAATATTTACAGGAATTTTCGTAAACTCAGCAGAAATTTTTTGCGAAGATATAAAGGTTTTCTTAAAAAAATTCCAATTTTTCCCTCCTGTTTTTTGCTTATAACATGCAGAATTTTTCTGTTATATTATACTAAACTTGCAGAAAAAATGAAAATACGTTAGTGAAGCATTTTGTAAAAATTTGGAAAAAGATTTTGAATATTGCAGTAAATATGAGCATTTTTAGTAAATAATGTTTTACTGCGCATGTACAAAACATAGAGTAATTTTTCTTTCACAACTTTAAATCCAGGTATATAGGGCAACTTACATAAAAAATTCAGTTCAATATCATTAGTATTCAGAAAAATATTGGCATTACAACGAGCAGAATTTTAGCTCCTGTCGAAGAGAAGCTAAAAGATGAGGGGTTGTGCACAAATTAATATTTTTTAAGCTTATATCTTTGAATAGTTATATTGAATTGTATAGTGGTTAGAATTTGCTGAATACCCATGAACACTTGTAATATTTGTAAAGAATAAAAAAATATATTTGTAGAATTATTAAAATATTTTAAGAAAAGAAACTAATTAGAAAAAAAATCGTTTGGCCACAAAAGATGTATATTTAAAAATATCGTTTGGTCGTAAAATTGTAACAATATGTAGCTTGTTAATAATCATGTAAATAATATAATCAAAGTAATAACATTTTTGTTATTTATGGTGCCTAATTAGCTGGAATTTCAGTTATGCACGTAACTGATAAGTGTTCATGGGTATTCAGCAAATTCTAAACACTATACAATTCAATATAACTATTCAAAGGTATAAGTTTAAAAAATATCAATTTGTGCACAACCCCTTATCTTTTAGCTTCTCTTCGACAGAAGGTAAAATTCTGCTCGTTGTAATGCCGATATCTTAATGAATACTAATGATATTGAACTGAATTTTTTATATAAGTTGTCCTATATATCTGGATTTAAAGTCGTGAAAGAAAAATTACGCTATGTTTTGCACATGCGCAGTAAAACATTATTTACCAAAAATCCTTATATTTTCGGTAATATTCAAAACAATTTTTCCAAATTTTTACAAAATGCTTCTTTGACATATTGTCATTTTTTCTGTAAGTATAATATAACAGAAAACTCTGTATGTTATAAGCAAAAAACAGGAGGGAAAATTTGGGATTTTTTAAGAAAACCTTTATATCTTCCCAAATATCTGTGCTGAGTTTACGAAAATTCCTGTAAATATTAAACACATTAAACATAACCATTTCTGAAAGTTTCATGTTGTTATCAGTGTTCTATGAAGCGGGGTGGACCAAAACAGTTTTTGTCTTCATCAGTTTGTTGACGGTCCCCTAATTGCCCTCAGGACCAAATCTTCAATGTAAAATGTGTGTTACACTCTATTCTTCACATGATCGAAGTTTAAAGGCAGGCAGTGAAACCTTTCCGGAGAAATTTCAAAAAATGTGAAACTCTGAAAGTGCCCAGATACTTTTGGGCATATAGTGTATGTTCTAGTACATGGCCTTTGTAAATCGAAAGCACAAAATTAGATAACCCTGCAAATACCGTAAAAAAAAAGAATCTCGAGGCCTCTGGGCCCTCCAATTTTTGGGGCCTATACGCAGATGCCTATTTGAAAATCCGGCCATGTCTTTGCTAATTGTACGTTTCAGAATTTAAATAGAAAAGCTTTTACTCGCTCCCTAATATTTAACTGTACTTTATACTTTGCAAAAGCCCAATAACATTAAAAGCTTTTACTGCGTCTATTTCCTAAAACTTTTAAGCAGTTAACTTAAATATGGAAGGATTTCTTTTGTTTACTTTCAGAATTAAGTTAAAAGTCCAACTCAAATTCGATCCATCGACCTCCATGGAGTGTACCTGTAAACAAGGCCCACCGACGACTAAATGATCTTTTTTATGATGTTGAAACTGCTGGATACACTCCATTTCCTTTATTTGACATACATTAATATTATTATTAAGCAGTTCAGTCATATGCTAATATGGACGTATTGACCGATAATGACGGCACTGTCTGGCTAATAAATTTAACTGGAGCTTATTTTTGTAGTACGGTTTATATGATGAACATTCTGAAAAAGTATATTAGGCTTATCTTGTAGCTACGTCTTATTTTCCGGAAAATATGGTACCATAATGGCACTGAAAAATTTGTAACGAAACTGAAAAATCTTCAGCTTGCTAAGCAAGGATTTTCTACCACGGAGATTACAAAAAAAATATTGTGGTAAATATATTTATTCAAACTCTTTTACGCACAATTTACTTATAACGATTTTTGTACTGTACATGACAATTAGCAAGCAACCATGTGAAAAGTAAGGATGTCTCAACAGTCAATTATCCTGTCAGCAGAAAGTAATCCGTCTTGTGAAAATCAAAAGATAAAACCGCAGCTTGAATCTGACACTGAAAGAATCTCTACTACAAAACTTTGATGCGGATAACTGAACTGCTGGACTTCGATGTTTATCTCTAATGACGATAAAAAAAAGAAGAAAGAAAGTGAAAGGGTTTATTTTAAATAGTGAATAACATGCCTCGCTTGCAAGTAGAAAAATCAAAAGCAGTTGAGTTTCAAAAAGACAAAAAAACAGTTGCTCCAAAATCTGTCTTGAGCTCACTTCGTATATTTACACCACTTAGAAGCGTGATTGTCTTCTCTACCGGAAATTACTTCTTCGGCTACTCAGCAGGCAAGAAGACAAACGAACAAATAGACTTTCCTAATGACTCTGAAAGTACAAAAAAGTACATCGTGTTTTCTTTAAGTGCATATTAGGTAGTAATCAACCTTTCTTTTCTTTCGACGCTGGAAGAATTTTTCTTTCGTTTAATGATCACCTCGTTTTGAGCGCTTGGATTCGAAAATAGCTCCGGTGTGTGACTGTTGTTGCTTTAAAATCCAGAGAATTTCTTTCAAATGAAGAATTTTCTTTCTGGTTCGTGGTAATTTAGAATCTTTCTTTGTGGAACATTTTTGCGAGAAAATCAGTTAGTCTAAAACACGCCCATTTCTTAAAAACTGAATAGTACTCAAATGTAAATAACAATTATTTCTGAGAATTACATTCTCAATTTTTAAGTTTGACCTTGTGAATAAAAAGATTTAACCACTTCTTTGTTTACTGCGCTTTATATATATATACGCTAATTTCATCAGCAAATTTTTGGGATAATTTTTTTTTTTGTAAGAGGAAATAATTATAACCAGTGTTATTCTAGCATATCAGAGAAGTATGTTGACTCCAAATGATCTGAGCTCTTTATGCTTGAAACTTCTTTAATAAGGTTATAATTAATAGGAAAAAAAGAAACTATAGGAAGGTGATTGTTTCCACTTCATCAAACTAGTTTTTAAAAAAAATTCTTAGGAATTTTATCAAGGACATAAATAACAAGAAAGTTTGAAACTGGAGAATTCACTTGAAATTTCAAGCTTCTTAAATTACTTGCATTTTCAGCCCATGTGTTTTCTTAACTTCCACACATCTGTTATCGTTATACATTATTGTTTGCACTTTTTGTAATTATATGTTCTCACATAATCGGGTTACAATTGAGTCAGAAAAGTATATAAATATTTAATCTATTCAATTATCGCGCTTTCGTGATACACAAATGCTCGTCTAATGAATTTTAGCATCCATTTTGCAGGAGAAAAAACAACTTGACATCAAAGCACAACGTAAAACCACGTGCGCTTAGAGGTTACGTTTTATTATTATCAGACAAATAGGGGAGAGTAGCCGAGTTTGGTCCACCTAGATATTTTTTACTGCACAGTGATAGAGAAATGATTTTACGAAAAACAAGTAGTAGAATTTTTGTTGTTTATTTATCTCCAGAACAGTGTAATTAACTTTTTTTCAATTTCTACTATTAGTTCACGCTCTCCCTATATTTATGCAATCGATTTTAAACTAACTTCCCATGAGCTGGAGACTTTAAACTTTAAACATAGATCAGAACTAGATGACAATGCAATATTAATTCGCTTTCTTGTGTGTCTGTCTGTCTGTCTGTCATTTCATATTTTGCATGACGCATGCGCAGTACATTTTTCATTATATCTCGAAAACTATTAACACTACAGACTTGGTTCTTGGATATATGGTTGGCCCATGGGATCATCGAAGCGCCCCCTTATTTTAGCCCTATCTTTGCGCATGCGCAGAACGTTTTTCATTATATCTTGAAAACTATTAACATTACAGACTTGGTTCTTGGATATATGGTTGGCCCATGGGATCATCGAAGCACTCCCATATTTTAGCCATATTTTTGCGCATGCGCAGTACGTTTTTCATTATATCTCGAAAACTATCAAACTGTTAATTATTAAAGTAGGAATTGACTTAAACATTTTTTTTATATTACTTGTTTATGAAATACAGTTTAAGTTAGGAAAAAGCAAATTAAAAAAATTGTGTCATGGGTCCAATCAAGGAAACCGGTTGCCTAGATTGAACCACCAATTTCTTTAAGCACAATAAAAAAAAAAAAATTTTTTTTTTTATCCTCAAAATCACAGCTGTCCAAGGGCGGATCCAGGGGGGCTTTGGGTGCTGAAGCCCCCTTCGGGTCTTAAATCACAGAATGCTCAGAGTGATAAGTATTGTATTTTTTTTAAAACTTTTCTTATCTAGACTTTTCAGAAATTAATTGTAATATAGTAACAAGTCAGACACAAGTACGTATTTACAAAGCCCTCTTCCTCCCCTCCTTCCAATAATGGCGGACAATTGATGTATTTTCATTTATTTATTTTTTCGTTGTTCTTTCAGCTGGGCGACTAGAGACAATTCAAAGGGTAAGAGGTTTGTTTGTTGCAGGGCTTTCGGGAGCACTCACTGTCTGCCCCTGTCTGTATGCAAGTACTGCATACCAATACAGCAATAATGCATAACTATGCGGTGATCAATTTAAAACAACGATTGGTGATGCAGTTTTCATTGGTAAAGGAAACTTCCTTATCGCGCACAGTGGCGAATCCAGGGGGGGTCTATCGGGCTACAGCCCCCCCCCAGAGCCAAGCCAAAATTCTTGATTTTATTTAAAATAATTACAACTATTTTTTCTTAATTTCCCTCTTTAAAAAAATAATAAAAACGTTTCAAAATTGCTTTCTGGCTTGACAGGCTCGAAAATTTTTCTATTTTTGTAGTCATTCCACTTGTATTTGTAGCTTTGACGCGGTCGAAGACATTTTTTGGCTAGTTATTTCATTGAAATTTTTATTAAATTATCGAAAGTATTGTATTGTTCTTTATGATTCTTATTGCCAGGTGAGTAAAGTCTATACAGTTAAACAGTTTTGGTTTACTTTAGCCTTGAGGTTTGACATTCGTCACGACGATACAAAATTTTTATGCCCTCAGGCGGCCCCCCCCCCCCCGACCCGAATCCTAGATTCGCCACTGATCGCGCATGTAATCAACTGCCATTTTGTACAAATTACATCTACACTGAATGCCTCCTTTCCTCATTGCCCCCTCCTTAAACTGTCCTTTATTGTCCCTCTGTGAAGCAAGCACGTTTGAGAAAAACATACTATGAATAACAAGAAAGAACAAATAAAAGATAAAAACTTTTCATTACATCACTAACACTTGAAAAAAATCACCTGTAGGACCAATTGCCATTTTACTTTCTCTTGTAGAGAAAATATTGTAATCGTCAAAAAATTCGAACTCGAGATTTTGATCAATCTCTACGTTTTAGACCTCCCCGAGTCCGAAAAACACAATTTTGGAATTTTGTGTGTCTGTGAACACGGTAACTCAAAAATGACTAGAGATAGAGGGATGAATGCTAGAGGTATGGTATGTGATCTTTCACATAATTTGTAGGTTTCTATCAAATTTTGGACAAAATCCGTCCACGGGAAGTCTGTCTGTCTGTCCGTGTTCATGTGAACAGGATAACTCAAAAACTTAAATAGCTAGATGGATAAAATTTGGTGCACAGTTTCATCATCATAAATGTAGGTCTTTCTCAAAGTTTGGACGAATTCCGTGGAAGGGTTGTATAATCACATGCTCGTGGACGCGATAACTCCTAAATGCAACGACTTAGAAAAATGAAATTTGATATGTGGTCTTCTAATCTTAATTATCGATCTGTGTCCAATTTTAGTTTCAATCGGTTGAAAAATAGGCGTTCAAATTTCATATTCGGTTTCTTCACCATTCTACGAAGCAAAAAAAAAAAAAAAAAAAAAGGCGCGTTTTCTCCACCTGTGTTAGGAAATGGAGCCTGCTACTCCCGCTTGGTACATTTTTCCCCACCCGTGTTAGGGCGTTATGCGAGAAAGTTTTGGGGAGATCGCTCCCGCTGGTTGTACAAATAACGCTTTCTTTCAGGCGTTAAAATCTCCCTTTTCTGTTCATTTGAGTTGTTCATGCTGTTTCATAAAAAAACATATTTTGAATAACAAAAGAAAAATAAATAAAACGAAAGAAACAACTTTTAATCACATCACTGACACTAAATTAAAGTCGCTTATATGACCAACTGCCGTTTTGAACGAATTACACTTTCACTGATTCCCTCCTATAATCGCCCTTTCTTCTCCACCTGAAAAGTTCAGACTGTTTGATGAAAAGCATTTTATGATAATGACAAAAAACAACAAATAAAAGAGGAATAACTTTTAATGACATCACTAACACTAAATAAAAATCCCTTCTGTGACCATCTGCCATTTTGTTCAAATTACACTCTCACTGAAGCGTTGAAATCGCCCTGTTTTGTACATCTGATTAGTTCACGGTGTTTAATGAAAAACATAATCTGAAAAAAATTAATAAATAAATAAAATTAAAAATAAATAAAACTAAAGAAGCAACTTTTAATCACATCATTGACACTAAATTAAAGTCACTTGTGCGAGCCGCTACCATTTTGCACGAATTACACACTCATTGAGATGTTAAAATCGCCCTTTTTCGTCTATCTGACTACTTCATACTGTTAAATGAAAAACATATTTTGAATAACACAACAAAAAAGAAGAAGAAATAAAACAAAAGAAACAACTTTTAATCACATTATTGACACTAAATTAAAGTCACTTGCGCGAGCCGCTACCATTTTGCACGAATTACACACTCATTGAGGCGTTCAAAGCGCCCTTTTTTTGTCCATCTGAATGGTTCGCAGTGCTTGCTGAATAAGTTGAAATATTGCTTTGCTTAGTTCTTTAATAGCTGGTCGTGAGTTAACAAACAGGAATCGCGCATCTGCTAAGCAAAGAATTCTTGTTTCGTTAGTCATGACATTTGTCTTGTTGATTTCCCAGAACCCTTCCCCCTCATGTCTATTTTTCATCTGGTTCCTCCTGTTTTTCCTGAATGTTTACACAGTATGCGTTAACCCGCTGGGATACATCATCTCCGCTTAATGTCTTAATTTATATCACTTTATTTCTCGCATCCGTTATATCCCTCGCTGAGAGGGTCTTAAGTTAAGTTGTCTCCCATTTAGTCATCTATGAAGTCTTTCTTTTTTCTTCTCTTCTGAAGACGTGCTACAAATTGACAAACTTCCTCATACATTATTTTGCTATTGTGCTTTTCTTTTCATCTGTGTGTCTCAAAGACAAAACGAGGCAGAAAAAAGATTCTCTTATTTTTCTCCCGTTCTCCCTATATTTAACGAGGTGAGTTGTTGATAGGATAATTCATTCCAGAGTTTCTCATCTTGGGGATTGCGTAAATATTGTCAAAAGACATAAAAAAGCATGTAATTTTTTTTTCCCTATCCAACTTTCAGTAAATTGTTTTTGTTTTTTCACTAACTGATTGTAGCTACTTTTCTTGCTAAAAACTTATTTTTCAGATTTCCAATGATCATCAAAGAAAAAAACCGAACACTCTTGGAAGAGACTATCAGTCCTTTTTTTTTCCATCGAGAGAAAGCGACTAAGAAGTATCATGCTATTTCAGACGAGTCTATTTTGATGTGTTAGCAGACGTCGACACAGTCGTATTTATTTACAGCCCTGTTATTTCACCGTCACCTGCTCTCCGTTTCGTACTTTTCTCTCTCTCACCACATGCACTCGTCTGTCTGAGGTCAAAGGTTAACCGCCTTCTCATAACAGCCAGGGAATATCTAACCCAGCTTTCTTAAAATCAACCTACTTGCGACCCCTTTTGGAGCTGAAAACTATTTCGCGACCTGTTTCCGTCAGATAAACAAAAAATTTGAATACACCCCAAAGATTAAAAATATTTTTTAAAAAATGATGTAATTAATTATGACTGAAAGGGACTTCGATAACATAATTATTTAGAAAATTTCAGTGAAATCTCTTAAAGTCAAAATTCTTTTTCTTAACTAATTTTGATTTCAAATGTTGAAGAGTCTGAAAAGAAATCCCTTGTAAGGTCCCACATAAGGTCACAACAAGCCTGAAAAGCAAGCACCTCAATGCTAATCAGCAAAAATAATCACTCTAATGTGAACCATTTTAAAGAAACTTTGTAAATGACTAATTAATATTTCATTAAATTGATGCTTCACTTAGTTAATTAAAGGTTCATTTTCTTACTTAATTTTCTTTGGGGCCTGCACGCTGGGTGCCGCAAAACATTTTTTTATCTGGAAAAGGCATCATGAAAGAAAAATATTCAAAAAGAGCCGCATAGAAGAATAATCTCCAAAACTTTCGTTGATCATAAACCTTAATGACTATTTATAACCTATAAAAGCCTGGGCCTTACTATTCTTTATTCAGAGGATCCGGTACGACAGGAAGGACCTGTGGTCCAAGTTTGAGCTAACAAATGGATATATAAATATTTTCATTTAACAAAGCTTTTTAAAGTCGTACAGACAAACCAAAATTTTTTTTCTTAAAGTCCATCCCAATAACTTTTGTACGCTACTTATGTGCATGTCTTGAAACGCTCAGTGTCTCTTACTGCCTCAATGCAGGAATGAAAAAAGAGATAAAATTGGCTTTTAATAAAACTGAAAACCTAATTTAAAACATTGCAAGTTATATGCAGCAAATCGACCCGCAAAATGCTTTTTAATACTTTAAAAGTCCTTGTCTGTGAAGGTCGCTATTAGATAAAGAAAGAATTAGAAACTTCCGTGGATTGTGTCTTTTTGTGAAAGCTGTAGTCTAACAATATTTGATATTTGAAGGGGGAGGTGACTTCCTCGTGAAAAAGTGGATGTGGTTTTAACCTTATGAATGATTTCAAAACATCAAATTAATTAAGCTGTTCCGCTCAAATTGCACATTTTAGCAATTTTATTGTTTATTCGCCTTTATTCTTGTATCTTTTACTATTTTTTGAAATGAACTGGGACAGAAAACAATGTTTTTTTTTCCCCTCAGTATCATGAAGAGAAAAACCGGTGAAGGATTCCAGGAAGAATAAGCAATATTAATTCGGATAGAAAGGAAATCACCTCTCATAAAAATGTTGTTTTAAAGCCAGTAAAGCAAGATGAGGTTCCAGTGGTGAAATAACAACCGCATTCCATCTTGTTTAAGAAAATTCTATTGGTCAGCGAGATTCATTAACTTTTTTGACAAAAGGCATGTATTAGTATAGTTTTCCTGACACCAGCAGGTCTCCATCCACCTGAAATTCCTCCAAAAATTTCTGTCTTTATGCTAGAAAAAGATCAAAAATGTTTTTATTCAGACAGCTAACAAATGCAAATAGCCGAGAATAATTTGATGATAAGGAAACTTTTCAACTGTTTATTCGTCCTTTAAAAAGTAAATTATAATGCTATTAAAGACAGGAAGAAAAAATTGCAAACAGGATGCAGCTTAATATCGCAATGCAAACACATTTTGTTGAGAAAGGGGTTACGTTACCCAATCAAAGAATGGGAAATCTGAAAGAAAAATTCCAGTTACTGCTTGTTTTTTCACCATTATTTCGCATACAGAAGAAAATTAATTTAAAAGGGCGTTTAGCTCTTCTATTTAGCAACTTAATTTATTTGAAATTAGCTGCATTTCATCATCTACAGTTATTTACAGTTGAAACGTAAAGTGTTTTGTTCTCATTTTTTAATGCCTCAATGAGAAAAGTTGGGTTCCCCCTCCCCTTCTTTTTTGCATTATACACTAGATCACAAAAGTTAAGGAGCAATAACATCTTCATCACACTTTTTGATGAACTTTATCCCTCAAAAAAAAAGTAAAAATATCAGAAACAACAACAAAAAAGAAAACATAAATTTCTTTACTATTCGTATCAGTGCAAAAGGCAACAGAAATGTACTTCCTCTGAAAATATATATAGAAGAAGAAAATATTGTTTAAAAAACGCCTCGTAAATATTGATTAGTTTTAATAGTCTTAATTAGTAGTGGCAGATTTCAGATCCCTTCCTCCAGGGTGAGAGTGAACTCCGTATATGCAAATACGAGTGTTAAGAATTCTCTTTTAGCTGCTGGGATATTTCACTCCTCATACTACAAGACACCCTTTGTGTGTCTTGAGTTCCCCCTCCAAGAAAAGGCAGGATTCGGAGATTCAGTTGACCATTTCTAACGCTCTGATGTCTTACTTGTTTTGTGAGCATTAAACACTTAAGAGTCGCATTTTCTTTGCTATCTAATAAGATGACCCCTCCTGTTTTGGAAAGGGGCTGTCGTTTTCAATTATCTAAGAAGGCATAGAATACTTGACAGTTATAATTAACAAAATTTAACACAGATATTAAATATATATTAATTAAATTAATTAGTCAAAAATTAATTAAAACTCTTTGTATTATATAGAATGGCGCAAATGCAGCTATTTCTAATAAAATACAGATACAAATAATAGAAAAACAAAACAAATAGTTAAAAAAGAAAAAAAGTATAAATAAGAAACAGAAGATTTAAACAATAACGATAACAATACACCTTTTTGCGCGCTCAACGCAACAGCATTAAGTGATTGCATCAACAAAAATTAAAACGATTAATATTTAAAACACATAAAATAGAATTTAGAAAGTAAAAGAAAAATATTCAAAATGGAAGGAATGAATGAGAACCTGAATGACGAACTTTTTCAAAGCCCACTCGCCATAGAAGTTCTAAAATGGACAAAATTTTTTCTGTCAAGGGTAAGATTATAAATCAATGTCCTTGTCCTTGTCCTTGTATGTCTGGCGTCTCTTGTCTTCATTATAATTTCGGCAGAGAGGGTAAAATATTTTACACACTCCAGTATCTTTTGGATTTTCATTGAGGATTTTATTTGCCTCTTGATTTTTTCAAAGGGAAATGTTTCTTATATTGCGGTTGGACAGAATTCAGGCCACAAAGGGCATACTTTTTGAAGAAATCTTATAAAACAGTGGCGAGAATTCTAATCTGTACTATTACATAAATAAAATTCTATAAATATACTGCTCCAATCTTTATTTTTAAGCTTTCTGCAAGAAGACTTTTGACATTCATTCCAACGAAGCATCTGCTTTTCGATTTTTTAATATGACAGTTTCTTGCTATTTTTCACTCGCAGGATTTTCATAGAAATGGAGGATAAAGACAGTAAGAGAAACTGTAGAAAATTTAAAATTTCAGGAAATTTAGATCCTAGACATCTAGAACCGCGTTGATATTATTCATTTATAAGATAAGAGCATTTGTTCAGATTTCATTAGTTCTGAATTTTACGGTATTCGAATAACAACCGAGAATCTTAACCTTGACGTTTTGGCGCCGTTATTTTCATATCAGCTTTAAACGCACTTCTCCTTCATTGAATTTAAGATTTTAAACCAGAGGTTCCACACCTGTGGTACGCGTACCCCTAGGGTACGCGAAGGACCAATTGGGGGTACGCGAAATCAAAGTTGTTAATGGCGGAAACAAGAAAACATAAGGGATTAAAAAAGTTAAAGAATTTTGTTTCTCCAAGTGAATACTTTCTATTTAATAACTTTACCACTTGAATAGTTGGTTATTACGA
Source organism: Araneus ventricosus (assembly GCA_013235015.1). Classification (NCBI taxonomy): domain Eukaryota; kingdom Metazoa; phylum Arthropoda; class Arachnida; order Araneae; family Araneidae; genus Araneus; species Araneus ventricosus. The sequence continues at coordinate 570,442 of BGPR01000073.1, forward strand.
AGTGTAATTTTTATCTATCCTTATAAATAGGATTAACATAATTTCTTTCATTGAAATCCGTACACAGCGGGGGGGGGGGGGTGAAAGGTATTAACATATTATTAAATTATATAATAATTATTATTTAATTAATAACGTGTTATTTATTATATATTAATGAATAATAATTACTTATATAATTAAATATTAGTTATTAATATATAATTAATTAGAGGGTCAAAGTGCAACATAAAATTATATTGTCTACCAACGGCCCTTTTTCATAACACCATCACAGAGTTTGAGGAAGTGAAATAAGTTAAGACTTCAGGAGGCAAAGAAGATACCTTCTTTATTTATGCTTGGTAAATCAAAATGACAGTAATTATAAAAAGAATAAACTGCATTTTTCAGGTTTTTTTTACTTTGTTTTAATATTTAGTTTGATTTTTAAGTATTTTATTCTTAAGTATTTTTAATAAAAATGTTTATATTTAAATAAGGAAATGCGTTTTCTTGTTTGGTGAATTTTCATAAGGCATTATTATAGAGACAATTATCTATGCAATCACAGAAATTATGGCCTAGGCCAGGGGTAGGCAATCTTTCAAGCCTCGTGGGTTACACTGGGGCCGTGCGCAAAAAGTAAACAAACAGTTCTCTTCAGGCCTGAACATTGGATTCGTGACGTCAGAGTCGAAAGCCTCTGCGTAGCTCTGTTGTTGATGTGGGAAACGCTTATTCCTATGCAGAAACGCAACAGAAGCGCAAAATGTTCGGTAGTTACTGATTACTGAGTGCTTTTTTAATATTGACGATCAATTAATATAATAGTTGGTGAAAATAGAACATGCAAAAAAACTTATATTTCATTTTAAAAAAAGCTTTGACACAATTTTCAATTGCAAGAAATGAATTTTGATAATAGATTATCCAGTGTTTTGAGAAAAAGTGTCAGAAACCGATAAACATCTTTTTTATTTCATTTTCATAAATAGCACATGCAAAAAAACTTACAATTCATAAAAAAAAATTACAAAATTTTCAATTTCTAAAAGATTAGTTCAAAGCATGAATTTTAATAATGGATTATCTAGTGTTTTGAGAAAAAGTGTGAGAAACCTATATTTTTTTATTTCATTTGCATAAATTTCTAATTAAATTTTAATGTTAGAAACAAATTTCCGCATCACCCCTAGAGCTACTGTTTCAGGATGCACTACCCCTTTTCAAAAATGTTATGAGAAGGCGGAAGGATTAATATCCTAAAGTTGATAATTTTCGTTTCAAATTTTTAGCCCTAAGCTGGTCATTCTTAATTTTAGTATAATTATTTAAAAATATATTTGGTGAAATGGAAATACATTGCTTTACAATTAGGACAAAATTATTTTTACATTCACATGAAACTTCAGGAGTAGAACTTAACAATTCCATTTTTACAAACACCAGATGTTCCAACAACTGCTTGTGGTTATTGGCTTTCAAAAATTTATCTTCAGATTCTTTACGAATTAATTTATTGAAAATTTCGTAACTTTCCACTAATATTTATAATGTGTATTTAGTAGGCCATTTCAAGCCTCCTCGATTTAGAAGTGATACTTATTATAAGCAGTGTCAATTTCATATCCTAAACCTTTTGTTGTAAGAAATTTTGATGCACAAAGATCGCAATTTAATTTCTGAATAACTTTCTTAGCAACATACCCTGAAATATAAATGAATGCTGGCATTTCCTCTGGTGAAATTTCAACATCAGCAGTTGTGTCGAAAACCTCATACAATTCTCCATCTACTTCAAATTCTACTTAAGTTTCTGAAGTTGCCTCAAAAATTACTAAAGATTTTATGTGAAACTCCCCTTTTTTTTTCTGAATGAAAATTTATCCATTCTACAATTTTTAGCTTTTTTTCAGATTCAAATATTTGAAGGCATAAAGATGTTATCATGAATGCTTGAATAGTATTAGATTGTTGATTGGCATTTTCTGCTTTTCCTAGAAGTTTTCCTCCCTTATAATTTAATCCCAGATTTCCATAAATTTCATCTATAAGAAGGCAGATAAGTTTTTCATGGGGAGATAAGATTTCATTCTTTTTTTGAAGGTGCATAATGTGATTATTATTGGAAACACTACTTGGGCCCTTCAAAGCATTGGATAATTTTTTAATGTATACAGGATTAGGTAAATTAAAATTTTTGAACTACGTATAAAACTATAAGCAGCAGGATAACAAAAATAAAATTTTGCTGCAAGTAGAAGAAACTCTGTAGAATAAATGTGCTTAGAGGATAATGTTAATATTAGTTGTTCAATCATTACACTGAAGAATAAAGTCTTATCACTGCCATCTTGCTGAGAATATGCATCTTTTATCAAATGTATTGCATTTTCTATTTTCTCGTTTGGTTTAAATGCAGCTAACCAACTTAACAAGCTATCAAATTTTATTCATCGATCACATTTATTATGTTCTCCCAATATAAAATGGTAAGATTTGGTCTTTAACAACACAGAATCATGCCAAATTTCTACAGTTAAATCCTTTTAAATTTTCATGGGAACAATAATACTAGGACACTGGTTAATGTCTAGCCTGTAACATAAGACGAAATTATCTGTTCTTATGTTAAGCTATCCATCACCAAGTTTCTTAGCATACGTTTCCTGAAAAATTTCAAAAGAATTAACGGTGTCCTTCGTGCACCATTCTGCAAAATTTTGTTCATCTCTCAGTTTCAAGGCAGTTGTCCGTTCAGATGGAGATTTTCTACTAGTAGATGGCTCATGAGAAAGGTAAGAAGGTTAATTAGGAAATATTGATGAATATGCATCATTGGTTAACTTCCAAATTTTCCTCAGTACTGCCAACTCGCTACCGTCATCTCTAACAACACTATCTTCTTTAATAATGAATTGCGAGCTAAAATGTTTTATGCAAACTACAGCAGTTGAACTAGGAATAAAATCTGCCCTATTATTCCCTTTCCCCTAAAACCCTTTACCCACTGGTTTTTTCTCGTTGCATCTTTCGGAAAAGTGAACGACGAGACATAATTGTCTGTATTGTTGTAATTAGAATTACAACCAGGAACGAAAAATTTTCTTCCTTTGCCCATAATAATTAAATCAGTGTTTCCTAATGCGGGGCACAGGTTTCACAGGGGGGCAATTGAATTGTTAGGAGGGGCAATTCGAAAATGGGGGAAAACCCGAATCGGATGGATAAAATACAGCTGGAAGATTTAAGACTAAAGCTAACTAAATTGGAACCAAACTTAAAATCTCTTTGCAGAAAGCATCGAGTGAAAGGGTCTCACTAAATTTAAATTATAAATAATTACTAATAACTAAAATAGTATAAAAAATATTTCAATAAACTATTTTGAAGTTAAATTTCAATTCTCCATTTTATATGTTTTGAAAATTTACTTACCGTGTTTCTCAACAATTTCCTAGTGATTTCTTCCTAAAACCTATGAATTAAGTTTCTTTAGTCAACAATTGAATTTTTGAAAATTAAAAATTATGTATATATTACATAAGGAGCATAAAAATTTAAGAAAGGCTTAAGTGGGGCATGGCACAAAAAAGTTTGGGAAACAATGAGTTAAACGGAATGGAAAAAAATCTATAGCTTAAGAAGTAAAAACATTTCCAATCGGATGCATGCTACTTTACATTTTCAGTATATCTGAAATAATTAGTTATGAATTGCTTGTTTCATTGCTTTGAGAATGAATAATAAATTACTGCATTAGATTTATTTTATTTGTGTTTCAAAAGTACGGTAAAATATGAGCCGAAAAATTTCGTTTTCCAATACAAGCACATACCGAGGGGAAAAAGGGCCCTTCGGTAAGAGAGTTCATTTCCTCCGTACTTTAGGCTTAAATCGCAGACCGACTTTAACACTGCTTTGTACCTATAATTCTATACTAAAATTCTAAAGAAACGAATGAAATTTTTAGTCTCTAGTATACTCAGACATGCATAAATAATTGACAAAAATATTACTATGAAATAAACGATAATATAGAAATACTAAAATTAAAGCCTCGAAAGAGACTTGTCACCACATGAGTTAAATAAGACAAAAATATTCCAAATGTGCAATTTATGCAATCAAAGTTAACATCAAGTTATATTTCTTCCATAAACCTAACATAAATGCCAAAAACTTACTTCAATATTAGTTCATCTATTAAAATCCAGCGAAATTCCTTCAAAAAACGCACACACTACATACACAATCAACACGAAAAGAAGGCTAGACTCTGTGACGTCACAGTAGTCTAGATTTCTGAGTGTTATGGTCTGGAGAGAAAAGACTTTTGCACACGGCTTCGGTTACACTGAAATCCTACACAGCATTTTAGTCTGTAAACAATTTAGAAATAATTACACCATATTAATATAATTTTAAAAATTGAGATTATATTTAATTTAACATTTAAGCGTATATAGTGTTTTATTAAAAAGATTTTAAAAATTATAATACGTGTTTTTGCAACACAACTAATTGAAATATGTTTATGCTTTTATTTGCAAAATAATAATAATAATAATAAGCTAGTTTGTTCAGACTATCAAATCAAATAATCTAAAAGGAGGCCCGCAGATTTTTTGCAGTAGCTTAAATTTTAGTTATTATTTTAAATAAGCTCAGCAGAGATAATATTAAAGTAATTGCATTACGGTATGAATCAAAGGAAGGAAAACAACGAAATGTTAAAGTACTAATTTGTACTCACCCCAAAAAACTGGTTAAAATAAAAAAAATTTCACTCTTGATTTCCTGCTCAATCGCACTACAAAGAACGAAATGTACACAAAATGTGATGGTCAAATGTGTGGGACCCAAAAATATATTTCTCCGAAAAGAAGGGGCAATACTTTCCTAAAATATCCTTTCTTGCTTCCTTACCTCGCCCAATTAGATTCTTTTACAATTACGGATTGCAGCTAAACAGAGATCAAATTTCTTTTTTCTTCTATTGGTGGTGCAATGGGGAACTTCAGAATTTTTTAAAAACACGTGAAAGCCATCCGCATTTGTAGAAAAAATCATTCTAATTTCAAATATGCAAGTGAAATTTTACACAAAATTTTTTTATTTAAATATTGAGAGCGAAAGATGCACTGAAATAGCAAGAATCATGATGCAATCCGAAACGCACTCTCATTGGCCGAGTAGATTTTGACGTCAAAGTTGTTTTCTTTCGCATACTTCTCTTTCGCTACTTTTGTGCCCTGCTTTGAATCAAAGCGTTTGTATCAGCTAACATTTTAAAAGTGAAGTTTTTGGCTTTTCTACTATTCAACGTTCAATTTCATAATGGATATTGATTTTGTACAAGGTAAATCGGATAATTTGCCAAGGATTGATTCTACAATGATGGCAATGTATTTCAAGAAAAATTCCGATTTTATGATGGCTTAGATACGAGGAATAAAAGCACAACGGTAAATTTTTCCTTTTTTTTTTGTCTTATAATCCTCTTCAATGAAACAACATAAAACAAAAAATAAAATAAAATAAAATGCTGAACTTAGCAAAAAAAAAAACCCTGTCATAACTCAGAATCCAAACAGTATCCCATGGTGTGTATACTAATTTGTAGACAGACAAAGTGCTTAAAAAATAACAAAAAGCATGAAAAACAGAACCGATGAAACAAAATTAATTCTAGCTTAACTTCTTTTTAATGTTAACCGAATTCGGCATAAAAAAAAGAAAGGAAATCTTTAAACTCCCATAAAAAAAATCCATTGAAAATGAAGAAATAAATTAATTCTGGTAAGGCTATTAAATCATCACTATCCCCGTGTGGATGAATCAGCGTAAATAAAAAAAAAGCAGGAAACCGCTCAAGTCCAGCTACGTTTTCATGTATATGTCCGCGCTTAACTTTTCATGTGAAAAAATAAAAATAAACTTTTAAAAAATTAAACAAAACCGTGGTTTGAAAAGTATAAAATAATTTTCTTTTTAAAATCGGTGCCAAAATCGAAACAATATTAAATCTATTTATAAACCTTAATCAACATTGGAACCTTAAAACTACACGTGGCGACCACGTAATCTTTCAATACGAGCTCATACAGGTATTTATGCGTTTAACCTCATCTTATACTTATATCAAAAACGTAACAAATATGAAATTCAAGGCTCTTCTTTACAGTACTTCCTGATATTGTTATGAGGTATCAATGGTTTCTTAAAATGTAAATTCCATGTAATAAAAAAAAGGGGGATAATAGAGGGAAAAAACAAATTAAATTTAACTATTTGCTTTGAAATATCTATTGCTTTTTTCCTGCTAAGCTCATCTTATACTTCTTTAACTAACTTTTTGAAGACAAATTTTGATTTTAATACATTCATAGAATATAAAGAATTTATTTTGCATCAAAAATTAATTCTGCGAATTATTTTGTTGAACTACGAATTTTGTTGAAAACGAATTTCGTTATCAAACAAGTCGTGAATTTAAACTAATTTTTAAGATATTCTTATTAATTTTCAATAGTACTGTAATTTTTTAAAATATATAAGAAACATTCGAATTTCCACTGAAAAAATTTATGCAATAAAATAACAAGAGCAAGTTTTAAAAAAAAGAATCTTAAAGAAGGTGGGATCTTCTATATTGTTACCTTTAAAAGATAAATTCTATGTAATCAGACGGGAAAAAACTAATTAAATTCAACTATTTGCTTTAAAATATCTTTTTTTTTTTTTTGGCTGCTAACCTAAACTTATACTTCTTTTAAAAACAAAAAAGATATCGAATTCTGAATTTACTGTGCTTCATGATATACAGTTTTAATAGATATAATATAGATTAATAACTCACATCAAAATGATCTCCACAGACATGACGAATGCTGCTTGCTGATAATTCCGGATTAAGCTTTGGATCTCTCTTTATCGCTTTACACCACTTTTTGCGAATAACATAATTTTTTGCACATTTATAAATAATTTATCGGGTGCCGTTACAGTTGTATTACTACATTTAGGAACAATACAATATTTGCATCTTGCCGACATTACTTTATCTGATGCGATAGTCGGAAAATATAGATAAAACGAAAATCTGTATAGAGAGCGAACGGGAAGAAAGCGTGTGTCTCCCCTGTCAAGCAACTATGATGTCAGACCCGTTTCGCGCCAAAATGGATAGTTTTTCCCGCGTTTTCTGAGAGGCGAACTTTGATTGCCAATTTGAAAAAAAACAAAGCTGTCTAGAATTTTTTTTAATGTTATTGTCCGTTTCGAAACATTTTAAATTGATTTAAAAAATAACAAATAAACGCTGAAGTTCCCCATTGGAAGTACGGATTAACGGCGTGTCTACTCCCATCCCGATGGGGTCATCTCATCCACAATAATCTGCTATTTTTTTCATGCTGGAGGACGTCTGCAGAACAGGGCGCATCCCTTTTGAAGTACCTGTGATGTGCAGCATCATAATTAGCAAAGTTTAGCAATTTATTGCTTTTAAAGCTGTTGAACGCCGGAACCTAGTAGGAAAGAGCCTGCTTTCAGGCATGCCTCCATTTTTTTTTCCTACTGTATGAGCCCCAAAATGTTACCTACACCCACGATGGGGTAATATATTCAGCAGTGTCTTTACAAGTGTTTGAATGAAGTGTCATTGCAGGTTGCCAATGAACAGTGTAAAGGGACACCAAGAAAGAATATCTGTGAAGGACATCGGGGGTTTTATGACCAGGCTTTTGAAACATCCCCTAGGAATAACATTATTTTCCGCCCGTTTCTCTTTCTGAAAATCGTTAAACGGATTGTATTACAGAAGGAAGGTTGCACTAAGCGCTTAAATTATAGATTATCTTTCGTTCGGACATGATAAATTATTCCTAATACAACCAAATTTATCTCTCGCCGCATTGGCTGGCATAAATCCGGACATTTTGAAGATTCGGACGCCAGTACGGACGTGAGCGTGAAATCTGGACGTATGGTAACCCTACTTATAAGTTAAAACGAAATAATTACAATTTCGGTTTCATTTGCTTTGGCGTTGTACAAATACTATTGTAAAAATGGAATAAGATGTAAAATCAAAAATAAGTTCTGCAATGTTATTATTTCGAGCCATCTCACTTTTAAGCTAACCTTAACATTATTGATAAAAACTTCTTTGGATTGAGGGGTGGTTGGGAGGGAGGGATAGAGGATACGCGGCATCTAAAAGAATAATAACGGGGTATGCGAGGGTAAAATGTTGGGAAACCCTGTTTTGAACAATTAATATCTCAAAATTATTCTATGCAATTTTATGTATCTTATTTTTGTATTGACAAAGTACGTCCTTTTTATGACCGATTTCAATAAATGGCTTTCTTCGTGTTTTTTATTTATTTATTTATCAATTTTTCATGTCTTCGCGCCTGACAGCGTGAGAATCCTTTACAATAATATTAGTTATAAAAAAAACGCGAGATAACTTTTCTTACAATTAATTAACTTAAAAGCCAAAAGTTACCGTTTCTAACAACTAAATAATAAAGCGTTTAGCATTTCTAAGATTTAAGCAACATAAAGAAATAGATCTCGTAATAATAATAATAATAATAATAAATAGTTAACGTTTGTAACTCGATGGCGACTTCAGAATGACTTACGAATCAGATCAGATATGAAACATGATGAATAATCAGATATAATATGAAAAGAATCAAATGCAACTCTGAATGAAGGTACGATGAAAACGAATTTATAATAAAAATAAAGTTAATTAAAAGCAGTTTTAAAAAACACACTTTTATAACTATTATTCTACTTACTTATTATTCTTCTACGAAGCAGCGGAATTTTTTACATGAATTATTTTCTACTTTTAAATAGTGACATCAATTGTTTCTCAAAATGACAACAAAATGGTATTTTTAACTCCTTAATTTATAATTCCTTTTTCTAAATATTGTGGAATTATTTTTTCTCAAATTCATTACCAAGTAGCTCCACTGGCGTGGAATCAAAATTTAGTTGAATTAATTGACTGCCTGATAATAATTAAACATTGTGATTCTGAAAAAATTAAAATCGAGTATTATCATCTAGTGAACAAAATTTCAAAATTAGGAAGTGAGGATTAGGATTCACATTAGGAAGTGAGTGAAAAGTGTCTAAACAACACATTAATTGCCTTAAAAGTCAAACACTAACTAAGTTAATCTAATGTATTCCATTATATTTTGTTCTCATATGAACCAAAAGTGAAATCTCATCTATTCATTTTTAAGCATGGATCTTGCAAAATGCTCGCAAAAAGCATTCCATCTGTACTGAGAAAAGAAATCGAAACCACTTAACGGTCTAGGTTAATGAGAACATGAACCACCTCGAAACAGATCAATCTTGGAATCCGTAGAAAACTATTATCCGCAGGAAACTGTTCCTTTCCGAGAACTCCTGAAAGTCTGGGAACTCGATCTTCCTCTCCCCCTTCGTTAGCTGCTCTCCAGAGCTTGTTACTTGGAGCTCATAAATTTTTTTGCTTTCTGCTTCTTCAACTAAGGGTGATAGCGAGTCCTTTCTGCTCTTTTAACTACTATTCCTTGCAAAAACGGAAAAAGGTTAGGTTTGGGAGGAAACAGAATACCTAGAAAAGTAATATTTCACTCTTCGCCTTTATCTGCCTCCAAAAATTCTTGTTACGTTGATGCTAGGCAGGGATATGCATAGATAGGGAGGTCATCGCAGAGCAGAAAATATGGGGTGATGTCATAGGATGGGGCTACAAGGATCGTATCGAATTGCATTATTTGGGAAGTCGCTCTGAAAGATACGAAATAACTCTGCAAAAATTTCTTATCTTTTACATAAATATGTCGTCGCTGTGATATCAAAATGTCGTACGTTCAAAACCACACACAACAAAATATACGAAATTTTTATATAACAGCTGGAAGCACTAGCGACATACGGCATTTTATGACAACATACAACAATCACATATAATAATTTGAGAGCAGGTGTAATTAACATATACGAGTGTTTTGCATCAATAAAACGTTGTGGCTTACAACATTTTGGTATAACAATGATATATTCCTGGTATTAGTAGTTGAATGTTAATTTCATAAATACCGTTAAAAAGTGTTACATATCTAGACTTTCAACTTTAAAAAACTATTTACACTCAGTGGCGTAGCGAGGGTAAAAAGCGAACGGGGCATAATTGTTTATTTTGCCCCCTCCTCCAGTTTCATTCTTCGATTTCTGGCTGTAAAAGCATAAAATGAACTCAAAACTATTTTCTTCCATGCGCCCGCGTTGACACATTTTCACACCATCTGGTATGATCTCACTTCATTCTATGATGGATCATTTCTTTCCCACGAGTACTCGAAATAAAATGTATTGAGTCTAGATTATAATTAAGGCAAATTAAGTGGAATTAATATTGGCGGAAAAGAATTATGATTCTTTTCTAGACAGAAAACTGACAGAAGTTCTGTAACTTTTTTTGTTGCTGTTGGAGAAAAGACGATTTGTTCCTTATTTATGAGAAACGGTTAGTTCTAATATTTGAACATTTTTTAATCCACTATACATTCTCACAATCCTTCTAAGCTAGTTCAAGTACGAGGATCAGAAGCTGCCATATAAGTAAGCACTTCTCCGGCTCCCCTAACGGTATATTAATTGTGTTGTAGGTGGTTAACAGCTTCATTATCAGTGACGGGTAGGGTTACCATAATTTTTTTCATTGAAATCCGGGGTTGAGTTGAAAGGTATTAACATATTATTAAATTATATAGTTATTAATATATAATTAATAATATGTTATTTATTATATATTGGTAACTAATAATTAATTATTAAGTTATATATTAATAACTAACAATTCCTTATTAGTTATTAATGTATTATTAATTAGGGTGTAAAAATACAGTATAAAATTATATTAATTGCGTCCCAACGACCCTTTTTCGTAACACTAGCACAAAGTTTGAGGAAGTGGAAAAAGTTAAGACTTCAGAATGCAAAAAGATGCAATTTTTATTTATGCTTGGTATATCTAAATTACAGTAATTTAGAATAGAATAAACTGCATTTTTTTAGTTTTCTTTACTTAGTTTTAATATTTGGTTTGATCTTTAAGTTTTTCAAGCTCAGCAGAGATAATATTAAATTAATTGCATTAAGATATGAATCAATGGAAGGAAAACAACGAAATTTTAAAATACTAATTTGTACTCACCCCAAAAAACTGGTTAAAATAAAATTTCGTCACTCTTGACTTCCTGCTCAATCGCTCTACAAAGAATGAAATGAACACAAAATGTGATGAACAAATGGGGGGGGGGGGGGGGGCCCCAAAAGAATGTATTCCTCCGAAAAGAAATGGGAACAGTTTCCTAAAATATTCTTTCTTGGTTTGTCCAATTAGATTCTTTTACACACGTATTACTACACGTATGGTAACCCTATTTTTCATGGTCCATAGTTCCTGCATCATTATCTGGTCACTCAGGTTCATCCTATAGCCTTAAAGCCGTAGCAGGGTGATTCTTTCTGATTACCCTTTTACTTATCATACTTTACAAGAAATTTAAGATTATCTGCCTCTCATTAATCCTAATGTAAATTTAACACGGAACTTTAAGCTAACGAATCAGATCATTATTTCTTGAACAAAACGGTTTTAGCTTCTTCGGGTTTGATAAAACGGCGGTTTCTCGTTAAAACGTTGCAATCATTTTGAAAGCAAGGATTCTTCTAAATGATTTCTCCATAAGGCAGTAAAAGTCAAACTGCAGGGGAATAGATACATTTCATCAAAAATTCCCATTAAAATGGTACAATATCTTTGTGAAAGTAAGGATTCTTTTAAATGGATCCTCCATAGGGGAGAAAAAGGTCCCAGATCTCATTCCGCTAAAGTATTCAATCCACTCAGCATGCTTAATTGCTGGAAGATTCCCGTGGCTTGGAATCCCAGAGATTGCAATTAAGCGCAACGGCACCCAGAGGTGCTTGGAAGACACTTACGTTCACATCTTTTTTTCTCTCGGATTCGTTTTCTCCTTTTTTTCTAACGGGCGGGAACCTTCAGTATCTAATTGGTAATTATGCTAGACAAGGCGAATATACATGAAATATCTCCTATGCAGAGATTTTAACGGTGATTCACCTTTCACTGTATCTCTAATTTGATTTTGGAGACAAGTTAATACAGAGAAAGGAGCCAGAATATAAAAATGATTATGCGTAGGTTTTGTGCTTTGGTTTACTTGTTTATTTCGTCAAATCATTAGTTCCACGGTAAATGCGTTATGAAACTAATTGAACGATTTGATGGAGAAGGAAAAATCCGTCATCCATTGGTACAGGATTGAGTAAAAAGCTTGCATGCTCTCAGGAATTACTTGCTTTATGATGTCGACTTATCTTTCAAGGAACACTTTCTAAAATTGAAAAACGAATTTCAACTGTGTAAGGAATAGAATTTGAATCAAACGAAGCAGGAATAAATAAGTACAAAAAAAATTCTTAAAAATGAAATGAGAAATCCTTTGTAAAAATAAATTAATAATTCAAATGTGCAGATAAAAATCGTTTTCCATCAAATTAACGACAAATCAGAAGATTAATGCTTCCAAGCAATCCATAAATTCAGACTTATTCTTCCATAAGTCCAATACAATCCATATCTATATCTATGCGTATATTGGCGGAAAAGAATAAGTAGAAAGTAATGTGAATGTAAGTTGATGTATGCGCAATAAATTATTGTTTATTTGTTTACTTGTTCCCTAATTTTCTATGACCCTATTCAGGACCACCTCGAGAAAAAGCGAGGCAAAGCTCTTCCGCCAGGCCTTTCAATGATCAAAAAGCAGTTTATAACAATAAAATAATGGTTTAATGGTCAGTGTTTTGTTCCATAGTTATATTAGACAAATTTGCAATGCAAATCACTATAATTCTTTTTTTAAAATCATACCGATATCACTAATAGATTGGATATCAAAAAAGATATTGCCTTTTACGCTTATAAAACACAAACTCTAAATAAAATAGATTTATACTATATACAGCAATTATCAAGTAACAAGCATGTTGACTGTGTTTATTTTTTTACGGTTACTACATCGATAATATACTTACGAATTACTTTTTTAGTCAGCTCTGATTCAGTTAGATTGAATTTAAAAAATGATTTTCGAACCCGTTTTTCTAAATGGCGCAAAATTCTCCATTGTAAAAATGTGAAAATTAATGTACAGAGAAGAACGTTTTAGAGAGAAAAAGAATTTTGTTTCAGTTTTCTGACATTTTGCCATATTGAGCTCCAGATGTTTTGGCTAATTCGCTGTGAAAACCGTTTAAAACTGCTTTACACCTCGGATGATGAAATGATTTTGAGGGAAAAAATTTTATAGTTTAATTTTCTTCGTGTTATAATTGACCCTAACTTATTAAGCAACATATTTTTAACTATATTAGGTCAGGCTTATTTATCTTTCATAAAAACACAAAATATTTTCCTGGAATAAAGCTGATTTCTTCCAAAACATTTTTTTAAAACCTGCTTTGTAGATAAAAGAATCCAAGCTTGGCCTTAATATTACGTAATTAGTAAATATAATCACTACCTAGTAAAATAAAGTTATTGACCCAAGATTAAAAACATTTTTTAATTGGACATATAGGTCTTTATTTTAAAGAATGGACCTCGATTGGATATAATTAGATTAAGAACAGTCCATCACAGAATATATTTGGAGACAAAATTATTTCTTCAGCCAAATATCCTTTGATATTCCTCTTTAAATAAATTAAAAATTCTTTATTAAACTATGAAGTCAAAAATTATTTACCCTAAATTTTATGCAATTTTTATAAAATTGTGGCTACCACCTTGGGGCCGTTCAAATATTACATAAGCACCCAAGGGGGGGGGGGGAGGGGGTTTGAGATTTGCTTATTTTTGCTGACAAGGGGGGAGGGGGAGTATGAGTGATGCTTACGTAAGACATTAAAATCACTTTATTTCCGAAAATCTCTTGTAACTTGCTCAAATAATTTAATTTTAAAGAATTAAATTTGAAAAAAAAGTTAAATTTGACAAAAGAAAATTAAACTTGGTTTTTGTAAGCTTAAACTTGAAATTGTAAGGAAATTAAATTTACATTTTTTTTTTTTCATTTTAAACCGAGTTAGAGTTTGTTATTTGAATTAAATCCTAAAATTTTTAAAATTAGATTATTATTGTTATACGATTTGTAAAAAAAAGAACGGGGGGGAGGGTGCAGTTTGCATACGTAATTATAAGAGGGGGGTTGCGATTTGCTAATTTTTGCTGACAAGGGGGAAGGGGTGGGTCAAAAAATACCAAAAACAAGCTTACGTAATATTTGAACGGCCCCCTTCGAAGAAAACTTTTAGTGGTCTTACGTTTTAACCATTTTGGAACACGAACCCGATTCATTTCAAAACACCTATTTAAATAGAAATAATTATCAAAATTCCAATATAAATAATTAAAATGCTTTGTAAAACTTTCAAAATACTTCTATTTTCTTAGAAACTGACAGGAAAAAAGGGGGAGGGGTGTGTACGCAAACGCCAGTCATCTGAACTCAACTCATTTTGACCACGAACTCTCCAGAACTTAAAAATAATCTAAAAGCTCTAAAATAAATCACGCTAATAAAGTTTTAATTAATTAAAATTTATACAAAATTTCTTAATGCTCGAAGTCCAACTCTCACACCATCAAGTGCTCCTAAGTTGCTGCTGCTTACAAAAAAATAAGTTCAAAATCAAGAAATCCTAACTTTTATGGATAGTAGTGAAGACTTCTTATACATTAGAAGACATATTTTAACAATAAAGATTTCATTTCAGAAAGCATTTATTAATAATTTTTTTGTTGGTCATAGAATGAGCATCAAAAACACAATGACAGACGTTTTTTTTTTTATTTTTTATTTTTTTCCAACATATTTTAAGAACAGTTATTTTGTCTAGAAAGTCGGGGGAAAAATGCTTTTTCCAGGCCTGATTTTTAAGATAATTCATTGTGACTAATTATAAATTAGTGATTTCTTACGGAAATTCTCGACTTTTTCGTGATCCTGCAGAACATTCCAAGATGCTAATTTCTTGAAATTCGTCGAAATAGTTTTTTTTTAAAGTTTTTTTAAGAATAATAATTTTAAAAAAAATTCCAGACATATTTTGTGGAGAGCATTTGAGCGAAATTTCGTAATTTTAAATATTGAAAAATTATTTATTAGATTAGTTTTCGGTTTTGAAGCTACTCTGAAGTTATTTGAGAACAAACTTCGCAATTTTGAATCGTGGTGAGCTGATGAAGATGACGCCTACGGATTTAACGATGACTCCCACGTACACGGTCGATCATCGGTAGAATAAATTCTCGCAGCTCATCCACCAAGCAGACGCCACCCTTATGATTTAAAAAAGAAATAAATCCGATTTTTTTCACTTCTTAATTTTGAAATTTAATAATTTTATTTTTTCATTCTCGCCTTTAATTTCAAAATATTTCAAACTTTCTTTTTACAATCAATAGGATACATAATTAGGTTTCCCCTGTTTCGTTCTAAAGCCATCATCTAAAAAAAATTATCCGAAACTGATTGCAAAAAAATTAAGGAAAACCAGTTTTCTAAAAGGTATTTCATTTTTCATTCAATAAGATTTGAACGAAATGAAGCAAGGGAACACTTATAAACAAACACGGAGACTGAAAACAGAATTTTTCCTTGATTAAATTCTTAAAACGAATGTTTGAAAAACGAAAAATTGGGAGGAGAACCAAGTGCTGTCTCTCAGACGTTATTTTTCTTCACTTATATAAACTCTTTATCTTCCACGCTTCTTGGACAGGTAAACAGTTCCAAAAAATAGCCAACTTTCGCTCTTGCAGCGAGTTCAGCCTACTTGTTTACACAAGAACCGTTTATGGGAAACACACTTCCCACCCGCTGGGATACGCAAACTTTCAGAAACACATTAATCTCAAAAACAATTTTAAACGGCCAAAAAAAGGGGGGAAAGAAAAAAAAAAGGTGGGTAATAGATTTTCCAAAACAAACAGACCCGAGGTTGACCTAGGGTATAGTCTGTGAACTCTATTATGACGGATGTCCCCCCCAAAAACGTTTCAGACGAGGGGA
This sequence comes from Araneus ventricosus, assembly GCA_013235015.1. Classification (NCBI taxonomy): domain Eukaryota; kingdom Metazoa; phylum Arthropoda; class Arachnida; order Araneae; family Araneidae; genus Araneus; species Araneus ventricosus. Next base: position 586,617 of record BGPR01000073.1, read on the forward strand.
ATGAACACGTTCCCCCTGGCTCAAGACCTCGTATCTCTTATCTTTCGTTAAAGGAATGAGGGTTGAATGAAACAGGCGGGAGGCTGCTGCGTGATTTGGGATCTGTCTGTCTGTCCCACTGGAGGATCCTGCACGTGGAAGATCTGCTTTCAAGTTGGGTTTGGGGAAGGTACCAAACTGTGAAGAATTCTTCTTCTTTCAGGGGCATATTTGGAGAATTTTTTCTGAGGAATTTTTCCCCCCTCGCAGGTGACAAAAGTCAATATTGTCAGTGAGTGGCAAAAAAGAAATAATAAAAAAAAGCTAGCTTGCACTTTGAAGATTACCACTGAAAATGATATACTGGTGGCGCATAAACAAGTTTTATCCACATTTGAGTAAAAAGTAAACAAAAATACGTGCCGAAAAATTAGGATGGGTACTGATTGCAACTGCCGTATTCCGAAACTAGACTTGATTTAGGATCTGTCTGTCAGTCTTACAGAAGTATCTTCTTTCGAGTTGAGTTTAGGTTAAGACACAAAACCATGAAAGAATTTTTACCATTCTTTGGAGCTGGTTTTTTTTTCCGTGAGGAAATTTTTCGAAGGAGTGTTCACAGGTGGCAAAAGTCAATATTATCAGTTCATGACGGAAAAAAGCTAGCGTACATTTTGAACATTCTCGCTAAATATATAGAAGTGACTCTTTAACTCACATTTTTATTAAAAAATTATAGAATGTGAAGAAAAAGGAAAGGCAAATATTTCTTGTACAAGATGGTAAACGAGCATATTACTCGTTTCGGTGATAATGAATGACATGTTTCCAAAAATGATGTGCTTTGGGATCTGTCTGTCCAGTGGATAGTCAAGCCGATACCAATGTACCGGCAACAAATTTGTCGCCCTCGTTATCTGACAATGGTTCAAAATTACGAGGACTGTCTCAAAATAGCCATCGTGTGCAAACCGGGACGTCATCAGTCTAACTAAATTAAACAAGCGTATGGCCTCTTGAGACACACGCACACGAGGTTAAACGTTATTACAGGTAGCCTTAGGGCAGCAGAAGCTTCATGAATTCAAATGTTAAAGTAAACTCAAATACTCTGGATTCTTCGCTTAGTTGCAGACCAAACGAAATCACTATCAATATCAGCTTGACAACTGATAAATGATCTTTAAGTTCACATTTTAATGCTACTCATATAACTTTGATTATATGCCGTATCGTACAAATGATATAGCTATATACCGTATATAATTTGTTTTTGTTGTTTGAAACAGGAAAAGGTAAAATAGCAGTTTGAGATCTATTTCGTACCGGGTTCGATTCCAATATCACTTCAGTTTCCATATATTTTTACTTTCTTTTTGCACTTTCTCTACTATATTCTATTGTTGACCGTTTGCTCCCTTTGTATAAATTAAGGTTATGATAAAGCAAATTCGAGATAATATAAAACTTTCAAGAGTAACATTTTGCAGACATTTTGGGTTTTAGACCAGATATCATTAAAGCTGATCTCTGTGTTTGTGCGTGAGCGTGTGTATGTGTGCGGGCGGGTGTGTGGATCCTAATTACGTTAAATTTGTCATCGGTAATCAAATGTCCTCTGTTTGCTTTGGTGAAGAAATCTAAAGAGAAGGATGCCGGCTCATGTGTCTTCCACGTCATCTGACCATGATTCAAAGATACACAGTCTGTTATCAGTAGCCTTCGTGTAGCTTTAACTCTGGCCGATGATCCAGCAAATAAAAACCATTGCAGACAGCCACAATAATTGTATATTTTCAAATTATTTCCGATTTCCATCTTCTAGTTCTAACGATGGAAATATAAAAATTCGTCTAGTTGGTGATTAAAATATTGACTGAAATCGAGATTTATTTTAATACTCCTATGTTGAAGAATACATTGAGGATTTCTTTTCCATAATTTCTTTTCCGCCGTCCTATTCATTTCAAATTTCTAAACCGAATTTCAATTCTATTTCGAAGCAAAAGCATGTCATAAAAATTTAGAAACCAAACTAAATGACGGAGTTTAGCTTAGAATGATAAACAAACCAAATTGAAAAGCAATAGAGGAAAAAAGAAACATGTAGTGTGATGTATAGGAATCGGGTCGGATCAAAAATATGTCTATCTTATTTTTCTCCTAATATTTACTATCGCTAAAAATACACGAGGATATCAACGTTATCTGTTTTTCTTGATTTGAAGCAAGCTTTAAAAAATTATTTAATATGAGAGTATATCTTTTCTAATGTTTTCTCGGGTAAAGAGATTATTTTTTAGTCCTATATCTCACGGAAATTATTGGTGTGTTTTTGATCGAAAGGACATTGACTAAGTTGAAATCGATCTCGCATTGCTATCAATAATGCAATTTTCTGTTGTTTTTTTTAAAGCAACTGAACTAAATTTTTAAATATGACCGATGCAAGTAAGGAATTCATATTTCTCACGTGTGAGTGCTTAAATTATAAACGTCCGAAATAATTTTTGGTAATAAGGAATGCATTTAAATGTGCCGTGCTATTGGGGAGGAATATAATGGAATACTGCAAATAAATAAAACCATTTCGAATCTATGAAACAAGCCTTATAAATCGTGGATCGCTATCCTAAGTGGGGTCGAAAAAACTTTCGCAGTCCCTGCTTCTTTTAGATACTTCAACATGTGAAAGCAAAAATTGCCCAGAAAATCATCGTAATCTTAGACATTTCAATAAAGTTTGCTATTTATTACTTATTTGTTGCCTACTAACATATATGGGGTATGGAGCGTAATAAAGTTTGCTAGCAATAATGGGACTTTTTGAAATAATTATGAACTATAAAGAATGTTTAATATCAAATGGTCCACCGTGCCAAAGAATGGCGTTCGCTTACAGACACCACGTCTCTTTTCTTTAAGCAAGGCATCGCTAGTTTCACTGACAATGAGACTGACACATTTCACTGAGAATTTGTGCTTAGAGGAAAGTGACGGAATAATTTCCTAGAAAGGAAAATCGAGAATCATTACGAAAAATGTAGTCACTTCATCTACCGTAATAAATTGATCTAAAATATCACAATATATCCAACAATAAGAATTGCGTTTTACTGATTTATGATACGCGAGATAAATTCATGAAAGGAAAATGCATATATTACGATTAATGTGAGTGATCGGTCATTATATATGTAATAACAGCAAAAAAAATCCGGTTATTATATACATTTACCGCGGTGATTATATATAATAACCGATTTACCGCATTGACCGTAACATACGGTTACTCTAGAAAGGTTTCAGCAATAAGTGTTGTCACTTAACTTAATTATCACTTAATTTAATTATTTCAGAGTAATCCTGAATTTCTTGTACGCAATTAATGAAATAGTAATTCCTGAGCTTATTATAATATTAAAAAATTTAAAATTATTAATATAATCTGATTATTCTGCAATCTCTTTAAAAACTTGGGCAATACTATACTATTATACAGTAAGGCTAAAGTGACGAGTTTTCGCATTTTAAATCAAGACTCGATAGTCCGTCGTTTTGAAAAGGTTCCTTGAACGACATACTGATATTTAATGCACTATATTTGGCTGATTAGTTTGCACAATTCACATGCTGCCAATTCTCTCAGAAAGGAAATGAATTTCTGATAACTTAGTTAAAAATATTTACCGAAAGAAGAAATGCAAGGTAAAGAAGTATAAGAAATGGTAAAAATATTTACTCTCGCATTTCGCCTTGATTCAGTTCACTATTTGAACAAAATGACTAGATAACAAAAATATAAATGTAGGCCAGAGGTTCCCAACCTGGGGTACACGAAGGACCCATTGGGGGTGCGAGAACTCAAAGTCTTGAATGGCGGACACAAGAAAACATAAGGGATTAATAAAGGTACAGAATCTTGTTTCCTCAAGTTTATGTGAAAAGTGAAAGTTGTACAAGTCTTAAAGCCTACGCTCAAAATAACAATAAAAAAAACCGAAAAGAAACCTTGTGAATGATTCACCAGCCCATTATAACTTATACATGAATCTTCAGTGTCTTCGTAAAAGCTGTAGCTTTACTAGGCGCCACTTTTGTATGCTTTTTTATCTTTGTTCGAGTGTAGGCTTATAAAGAACAGTTCGGGATTATCTGAAATTTTCTTGTTTTCATTTAAAGCGCGATGAAATGCAAGCCTCATTAATTGCTCGATTGGATGCATAGTGAATAACGAATGTTCATATAAATGTAAAATCAAAAATAAGTCCTGCAAATGTTATTAATTCGAGCCATTTGACTCTTAAGCTGACCTAAGATTCTTAAAATTATTGATAAAAACTTATGATTATTGAAAAAGACTAACCAAGGAGTACGCGAGGGGGAAAATGTTGGGAACATATGCCCTGATGTAGACAAATCCTGATAATTCCATTTTCCTTTTTTTGAAATACCATTCCCTGTTGATGAGATTCATTGCTCAGCTACCCAATCGAGATTCCTATATTTCTAAGTCTTCCGAATACATTTCCAAACTTACATCTGAGTACAGACTACCTCGTAGCTTTTGAATTAATTTGTGCCCTTTTGTATGTTTTCAAAAATTTTAAAAAATCCATATTGCGAACTTTTTTTTATAACCAAATATTTACCGATTCATTGATTTTTTAAGCAACCAAGAAAGGCTGTATATTTTTGAATCGAAGATTTTCAACTGAGAATTTTAAACAATCATGCCCGTTTTTTCTCTCTCTTAAAACAAACAACAATAAAAAAATAGAATTATTGAAAAATAATTTTATTATTTATATTTTGACAGCTGGTTCATTATCTAGAAAGGGTGTAACGCGGAAAGGGATACTTTTCCGGATTCCATTTAAAACATCCGCAAAGGGCGTTTCAAAAATTTTGAATAAAAAAATACAAATAATCTCAGACAGAACGGGTCTCTTAAGTATATTCCCATAAAGGTGACAGACTCTTTTAATCCGTCACTCTATTCATTGTTTCTACTTCTCTCTAAAAACTCATCCAAAAGCAAGGTTATTTATCGCTTCCTTCAAAGAAAAAAAAAATAACACTCTTAATGCATCGTTTTTAGAGTTGTCGAGCATGAAAACTGTATAATGCACTTGATCCGCACATGAAGCCAACTCAAAGGGCCGAAGAAAAAAATAGCAAAAAATTTAAAGATTACAAAAAAATCCTAAGCTGCTCTTCACGGCCAGTGAAAAAAAAATTTTTTTTTTTTTTGAGTGTCTTTTTTTTCTCTGTTTCTTTGTGAAAATGGAAGTAAGATGAGAGAGAGAAATGTTTACACATGCCTGGTTGAGCCTCCAAATGGTTCTATAATCAAAGCAAAGGAGGGTCGCGAGAAAGAATGGCCTAAAGACCATCTTGTAAATGGAGACGCTGTATTTCCGTTTGGCCTTTTATCAAGAAGCAATTGTTGGCGCCACGAAGAGCAGCTTGGCTGTCATCACTCCACTTTATTTCGCCCCCTCCCTCTCCATCCTTGCACAAGAAACTTGTTGCACAGACTCTTATTTATTGTGACTCAGAGAGGGAGGGAGATTCTTATTAATTTTTCTTAAAACACTACTTCTTCATCCATTTATGCGAATTCTCACAGAGACGGGGAAGTAGTGGCTTGTCTGATAAGTATGGATTGGGCCGTTTCCAGCTTGTTTACAAACATTCTCTTCCTTCTTTGTTAACAGATGTTTCAGGGTTCATCAAACTTGTAGACCGGTAATTAACGTCTTGCTGAAACCCACTGCTGTGGTTGCCAGAAGTTCTGTTTGAAGAAAACATGCTCTACATTTTGTACTGGAAGTTTCGAAAAAATTCTATTTCTTTAGAGCATGCTAAGGCCTCCGAGATCCTTACTGTCTCGTTTACTTTTTTAACTTCAAGGCAAGTTCTAGAGCAGTTTAATGAAAGCTACAAAGCAAATAAAAATCAAGAATTAAGACATGTGCTTTCTAGCATTTTGTCAATTTTCTTTCATACATATATTTATACACTCGTATTTTCTCCATAATCATATCAAAATCAATTCCATAATTTTATTCAAATTAGAGTATGGCGAAATATCAGTGTATGCGATACAGTTAGACTTTTTTCTTTTCTCCTTTAATCTGTAAATTTCCTGTCTTCGGAACAATACGAAGAAAAAAATAAACCATCTTTCATTATTCAGAAGACTGGTCGCAAGAAAGGGTGAAAAAAAAATCACATTATGTCCCAGGCGTCACTTACCTTTGCTACGCTACCGTCTACCGTTTAAGATTACTCCCTCAGAAAGTTTTGTGCCTCATATGTAAAATCTCTTTAAAAGAACTTTATTATCGATCAGAAGCAAGTTGTTAGCTGAAGGAACGCCGCAACGATTTTTCTTCTATTTACAGGTTGATAACGGCATTTCCTTTCCAGTGAAAAGAAAATGTGTTTTTTTTTTTTTAAATATAAAACATGACTTTGAAAACTTTTTGGTATCAATCCGAAAACAAAAATTTAAGAAGTTATGATACCGTTTTCTGAAAAAAGAAGAGGCGTTACCTTAATTGCCAATATTTAAAATGATATTTAATGCAGCTTGAAATGTTATCTGCTTCTTGCAGCATTAAATGTTAAAATGAAGTGAATGCGTGCAACGTAATTGAAGATGAGTAAGAGATAATGCGTAAGAAATTCAAAGCCGAAAAAAAGTAAAAACGTATTTAAAAATTTTATCTATCTATACTTATAAAAGGAAATGTTTGTGTGTGTGCGTGCGATGTCCAGACGAATCTATCGCACTTACAGCCTTGAAATTTGACACACAGAATTACAAACAGAATTCAATCTAGAAAATTTTTTACTTAATGTTTTGTGTTGTTTTGGGTCATTTTCGGGACGTTTACGGCTGTAGTATATTTTCTAATGATAGTTGAAAAACAATCAATGCGCCATCGGATAGAACAAACAATTTTCGTTCTAATGAAGTTTGTTTTGAATTTCTAACGTAATTTACTGAATTTTGAGAAATTTTTAAATAATAGACACTTTTATGATAATTTTTGATAAGGATTTTTTTTAATTCTCGCATCTGACGTTCTAACAACTCTCTAATTTTCGTTTTTCTATCAGCTTATAACTGGAACGTTTTTGTCGGATTCAAAACAAGAACGGTTAAAATATCTTATTCCGGTTTTTTTAAATTAATTTTTCCCTGATCAGTTCAAACAGTTTTTTTGCTAGCGAGATTTGACAGCGAGAGTTTCTCCGGACGATCCCAGAATGCATTGTTGCAATTTCATTGGCTGGTGGTGACCTTCCTCGCAGGAGGTGACGTAATATGCTTTCTACAATCCGATTCCTTCCGGTGACGTCATTACATTCGTGTCATTGTCGAAATTCAATAATGTGTATCTTTTCTTTTGATTTTGTTTTCAAAATTTTTCGTGTCAATGTGTGCTTTTTCCCCCCTTTTTGTTGAAGTCCTGAATCCACGGGCAACACCGTGCGCGTACTGCTAGTAATATATATAAAAGAGAAAGTCACTCACTGTCTCATTAACGAATCTCCCAAACCACTGGGACTAGAAACTAGAAATTAGGTAGGTGGTTGCTTCTTGGATAGTAGATGCTCTCTAAGAAAGGATTTTTCGAAACTTTAATTAGAATTTTAATTAATTAAAAATTACCTTAAATGTTCACGTTTTTCTGCAATAACTTTGGAGCATATTATCGCATTTAAACCATTTTAACATCATCTTAATGTTCAAAAAATTAGCTTTTCAATGATACCAATTTTATCCATGCAATGTTCTGTTAAATTTTAATGAATTTTTGAAAATGTTTCCAAATACAACTTCCAACAATCTTTTTATCGTTATCACCTGCAGCGTTTTTTGGAGCATGCGCAGAATAGCTCCTTCAACGAAAAAAAAAGAAAGAAAATATTAACTAAGAACTGATGATGGCAAGTTGCGTTATGAAAGTTATTCCTGTCGATATTTTGAGACATAATTTGATAAATCTTTTGTAAATTATTTAAAAATAGGTCTAACGTCTTTGTATGTATTTGTATTATCAAGAAAATATATGAAACTCCAAACAAAAAACAAAAAAACCTGATTTTGTAATTCTTGGGATTCCGATGTAAAATCTCCAACTCATATCCATAACCGGAATTGCTACTCAAAAAAGAAGACTTCACTGCAACTAATAATATAAACATAATATATTATAGACATAGTTTACAGAAAAAAAAAATTAACGATATTCTAACAAAGAAAATCTAGCTGTAAATAGTGAAATACAAACTCATATTCTCCCATCTCGGACAATATTCTTACAATAAAAAAAAAAAAATATGAAATACTAGATTTACAAGATACAATATATAAAATTAAGTGCCGTTCGCGCGCACTTTTGCTAGCGCCGTCATTTCGTTACAGTAATAGTTGAATCTGGATTTCTGCTTTGTCTTTCTAAAAACGTGGCGGACATAGAACAACATCGTTTTTCGCTTCAAATTTATCCTGTTCGTTGAAATTCTTCTCCCCACGAACTCGAATTTCTTCTTTCCTTTCTATTCTTTTACGAATACTTTCTAATTTTGATGGTGGATGGAGATTTAAATGTGTTTTTGTTTCATTCTTAATGATTAATTTTGCATAATGCGTACTTAAGATTAAAACGATTTAGTTTTAACAGTTGCAATGCTTTAAAAATTTTATGTGATTTGAAAACAACGAACGTTTGGCGCAGTATGGCCAAACTGGCCCTTGTGGCATTAAAGCAAATCAAACAAGCAAATATTCTTAAGAAATTATTAATAACTTTTGAAAAAAATCAGCTTTCTGCTGTTTTTAAAAATCGTTTGGGACAGTTTTCAGAAACTACGATATCCTAAAAATCTTTCGTGTAACAGATTTTCTCATTTTAATTAAAATTAAAGGCACTGACAATTTTGTGTTGGAATTCCGTCGAGTGCTTATCTATAGAAATCAAACTGAAACATCAAATTGTTAAATTTCCTATCATTTTCAAAAAAAATATTAATAACTTTGTGAGACAATTAGCTTTCGGCTGTTTTTAGAAATCGATTGGTTCACTTGATATTTTCATTTGAATTAAACGTTTCAGACGATAAAAGGATTTTATTTATAAAATATTTCAGATTGAAATATCTAAATTATACCGCGCGAATGAAGTCGCGGATATCAGTTAGTGAGTAATGGAAAGGAGATTTTTTAATCAAATTTTAATAATTATTTCGGATGCAAGACGCAAAGAATCTTAATAAGCGTACTTCTCAGCACAAGATACAGTAAAAAAAATGCCAGTTGAGGAAAAAACCAAAACATTAATGGTAATTGTATATCTTATTTGAGTGATAAGTTAATATAAAAATAAATCTTCGCAATCTTGGCAATTTCATAATGATACCCTGAATTTCAAATAGTCTAATATACTGATACGGTATTCTGTAGAGGAAATGATTTGATTTTCGTTTCGTAGTGAATTCCTTGGAAGGTCAATTAGAAGTAAATTAATAGGTCTCATCATCAGTTACTCTAATTATTGATAATTATCAACTTTCAAATTTTCTTAAACTCCATAAGAAATTTAATTAAAGCTTGATTAACACTGATGCGTACCTAATACCTAATATAATAATAATGAAATGCCTAAACGGTGTTTACAATATCTGAAAGATGTGTGTCGTTGATATAAAAATGGATGAGATAGGTATAAACCAGAATGAAGAAATATGAGGAGTGAATCCGTGTATATAAAAGTTTTGAAGAGTAGGGCGCTCACTGTAAATGAGTTCATTGAGTGAAGCATGATTGTCATGGTTCTCAAATCAATATGCTAGTACATCCACATTAACAATGGAATGGAAATGAAAGACGCTAAATAGTGCCGAGCACAAGGAATATAATTTTTACCGTCATTAGCCGATAATTATACAAAAATTACAGTGAACATGAGTACCGATTACCATCATCAGAAAAAAAATGGTTGAGTAAAGGCCAAATCGCGCACACGATGAAATGCCGCCGTATCTCTTGATGACCAAAAACAAGAAAAAGAACAAATCCTCAAATCGTGGCGTGGAAGCATACTGGCACAAGCGGCATGCCATACGCGGGCCTCCTCAGTTACGGTCACAGACAATTATAATTCTCCCTACACGATGCAATTTCCTTTGCCTTCCCAGTACATAACCGGATAGATCGATATCTTGAGGAGCCAAGGCGAGGGGGGTAGACAAGATAGAAGTAGAGAGAGTATAAAAAAAGTTGCCCTGAGGGGGCTCTTCTGATGATTTCTTATGTACACAGTTCGTAAAAGGAAAAACTTAATGATAACTCGTTTATGAGTAGCCGAAACTCCCTTTCGAAGCATCCAACAAAGCCTTGATGAGTACCTTTGAGTCATGACAGAATTATCTCACTGTCCGTTTTTTGCCTCTCTTTTATAGCAGTGGATAAAGACAGTAAATGGTTCCACTTCTGAAACAATAAACTTTATGGACAGCTCTCTTTCCAGTTTCATTGTTGTTTCGTGGAATCCTAAGGGAAGGCCGTTTAGACGAGATTTATCGGATGGCATGGATTTGTTAGGGTGGTCTCAAATTATTTCGGTAGCAGGTCCTTTCGAGGAAAATCAATTGGAAAGGATAGTTCGAGAGGCCGTTAAGATGATGAATCTTTATATTAAGTTTTTGAATGACAGTGATTCAAAAATTCATTATCTTTATTTAATTGAAACATTAAGGAAAGGAAAGTACACGCTTGATACAAACAAGCTAAAATATATTAAATTAAAGCTAAACAATTAAAAGCCATTAAATCCATAACAAACCAAATGTGAAGAAACATAAATACAACCAGGGCCGGATTATGCCCGCTAGCAATGAAAGTCTTGGGGTCCACTTTTTTCCTCCCCAACTTCCAAAACCAGATATTTTTGTATTGGTTAATTTAATCTCTATGTAAACAGTTTTTAAGTAGCAAATTTTTATGAGCTGAAATAGTAAAACATTTAATTACGAATTACTTTAAAGAGGGTTCATTTCAGTATATCTCGTAAAAAAAATGCAAAATTTAAATTTAAAAGTAATTTTATACAAAATAATAAAAAAAAGACAAACTTTTTAATACAATCTTAATGCTATTTAATCATGGGATTGGACATTTTTTAAAAAATTATGTATAGAAAGCAACATTTTTTTAAATTTATAAAACAATATAATATAAAACTTGCAAAAGATAATTAAATAGGAATGTTGCTAGAATAAAGTTTCAAAATATAAATAATACTTGTTTTTAATTTGAATAATTTCGATTGCACGACCCTCGCAAATTGAATGAAAGCAGAAAATTGAATTATTCTGAAAGTACAGTAAAAAAACCAAAAAAAATATCGAAGGCCTCGTGGCCCTTTAAAGTTGTGGAACCCATAAGCAGTTGCCTACTTTCCCTATTTAATAATCCGGTCCTGAATACAAAACCCGGTAACGTTTTATTCTAAGGAAAAGACATTTATACGAAATTTATTGACCGGCATGGACTTGTTATAGCGGTCTCAGATGACTTTAGTAGCAAAGAATTTTAAGGGAGAACCAAAAAATTTGTTTCTAGTTTGAATCTAGTCCCAAACATCCGGCATGATAATATTTTAGGCTTGATTTATCTGTCTTGTATCTTCATTTCATCAACCGTTGCATTCTGGGCGTAACAGTTCTGTCATCATCCAGTTGACAGAAAGAATGTTGTGTTAATAAAAGCGAATATGAAAATTCTGCTTCGAAGTTGGTGTCCAAAGAAAACTTTTTTTTTTATCATAACATTGGCGAAAGCTCGCGAGTGAAAGATTTGTTGAACAAGAAAATTGATTTGAATTTCATTGAAACAATAAAAAAACATTGTTATATATTGTATTTCAAATTAGCCCTTTCAAGTTCACTACATGTTTCGCTTTGATAATTACTAAATTTAGTTCAAAAATGATTATTAGACATGTAGCTGATCATAAATATGTAAAGGAAAAAAATTGAGCATTTTTTATTTTCAAGAAATTTGTGGTTTCACAGTGAAACCAATGAACGGTAACGGGCCATTTTTCCTCCGAATAACTTATCATCGAAATGCAATTTAAATTATGCATTTAATTTATAAGTATACGTGAGTATTCAGGATATTCAACCTTCGTAAAATTCAATATTGGTTTCGAAGATCCAATTTTTGCAAGAACCCTCATCATTTTGTTTCTCTTAGAGATCAAAAGCAATTTATCTCTTGCAATGCCGATATCTTTGTGAATACTAACAGTATTGAACTGAAATTTTTATATAAGTTGCTTTATATATCTGGCTCTTAAGTTATGAAAGAAAAATTACGCTACGTTTCGCCCATGCGCAGTAAAAAAATGTTCAATGTGTGGTTTCACTGAGAAACCAATGAACGCGAAAGGGTTAATTTTGAAAAATTGGTCGGAAATAAAATTGATATCGCCCAAAAGCTGCATTTTTTTAATATTTAAGTGGTATTAAAATGTTTTTTGTGCAATAATTTGCTCCTAAATTATTGAGGAAAGACGTTGAAATTTCAGTTAATGTTTTATTAATTAGAAATCTAAGTAAAATTTTGAAAAATCCTTTCATACAGAGCACTTACTATCCAAGAAGTGAGAGCTCCTAACAATAGCCCTTAGTACGTGCCAAATGTGGTACTCTAGGTACAATGAAACGTTGCATTCTATGCATAGAGATTTTCTCATCACGCAATTTACAGATAGAATGTCAGTCTAAAAACATTATTATTTTTTATTACTAAAAATTAATTAATTTAGTATTAAAAAATTATTATGGTTTAATATTTAGATTTTTTATATTTTTTCCATGTTTTTAATGTTTTTATGACGACTGTATTCAGTTTTTAATTTTTTAATACGTTTTCTGATATCTTTAAGATTCACTGAACCAGCTTTTTTTATTTGTTTGTTTGTTGTTCATTTTGTGACTACAATCTGTAACAGGAGTTTTCGCTGTAGTGTGCTTTGCTTTTAAACAAGCGTAAACTCATAATGTACTCATTCTGTGATGAAAATAAAAATTGGCACAGTTCACACATAAAATTCCGTGCCTAAACTTTCCATCCGCTCTCTTAGGGGAGTCACATTAACATTCAGAGCGTTTTCTTTACGATTCTTTAACTTTCGTAAGCAAAAATGGTTAAATAAACTATTGTAACTTCAAAAAAATCATCACATTTTTTTGAAAAACTGTTTTAAATCGAATTTCTACTCATTAGCCATCGATAAAATATTTTCATCTCCTTTTCTTATTTGTTTAGCAATTTTGTAGAATTTTTCAATTGAAAATGGGATCGCGAACATTTTTTCCGCCTATAAAAAGATCGCAGGTGGAAAAAGTTTTACGAACTGCATTAGAGAATATATGAGAAGGTACTAAAATGTTTGTCTATTTTTTATGCACCTGCTTTGAATACAGACTTTAGTGACTTTAATGGTTGTTTATTCTAACGCCAAGTAATAATTCAGATAAATAATAGAGTGCGTGAATTTGTTCCTAACGCTTTTAGTCATGCAAGAGTGATTTTCTGAATCCCACCTGCTAGTATCAACGTCTCAATGGGTAAATATAAGTTTTTCGAAAGAAAAGGGATTTTTATCACAAAACTTTTCGATCGCAAGCAATTATTTGAAGAATTTTATATTGAATAAAGATTCTTTATTAAAAGTAATTGATATTAAGGAATTAAATAGGATACGGAAGAGAAAAGGGAGTGGTCCTATTTGGATAACAAAGCATTAATATTTGTTTTTAGAATCAGTGCTTAATCGTGATTGAAGTTTAGTTTAGTAGCATTAACGTCCCGTTTTGAAGCAACAAGAAGGCTATTTTGGGTAGGACATGGTAATTTTGAACCGCAGTCAGATGACAAAGATGACACCTTAAGCTGGCACCCCCTCTCTCCAAACTTCCGCACCACATCAGCGGGAGGTCATTTGACCACGACGTCTGAAGTAGTGTGCACTGGGCCAGCATATATGGAGAGTCTTCAGTGGAATCGGGTTTCGAGTCCGAGTCCCTCCGGCCCTGACCTTACCACTAGGCCACCTCAGCCTAGAAGGAGTGTACTGGTCTGATGAACTAAGAGTCTTTGCAGTGAAGGCTTTCAAAAGAAACAACGATATTTACGTGGGCGCACAACTTTCATTTCCAGCCAATTTTAATTTGGTGCATAAGAAATTCAGTCACTTCTCTCGTGCAATCGAATTGCGGGTAAATAAATAACTTTGAGGAAACGGGATATGCTGTAAAGAAGAGGTAAAAGAAGTTTGGACATTTTACACCATTACAAAACTTTGACGCGCGTGCATACTACTTGTAAATATGCCTTGCAAATTGCAATTGCTTTCATTTTATACTTCTTGTACCTCTGGAGACTTTGCATCTCGAGTGGGATTTTTACTTCGCTGTCATATTCTACATTTTAATAACAGTTATTCTAAAGGATTATTTTTCTCCTTTATGCACAGACGGTCCCAAAGCAACTCTGTATTGCGCTCATGTTTCTCAGCAAAGCTATCTGGCCACCGGATAACGATGAAGGCGTGTAGTTCAACTCAGCAGCTAATGAGAGTGCTACCTGCGTGCGAGAATAGGTAAAGAAAGAAATGAAGAAGAGAAAACTATTCTGGAAAAAAGTTCACCATTCAGATTTATCTTACGAGTTCGATTTACAACAATTATTCGCTGTCAACACCATTACATACAGTGTAGATTTATATCATCTCTGTCAATATCATACATGGATTCCTCCTCGAAGTAACGGTTTACCCTTTTGAGATACAGACAAATTCTTGTTTGCAGGCTGATACTTCAAGAAGGAACAGAAATATAATATAATATAATATAATATAATATAATATAATATAATATAA
>BGPR01000073.1:610607-706087 GCA_013235015.1 Araneus ventricosus
ATTATACTATTATAGATAATTTACATGCATTTCTAGCACTGCTTCATGCTGATTTTAAAAAATTATTTATGAAACTTTTGATTCGATTGACTTGTGAAGTAACTTCCATAAACTGTCCTAAACATCACAGAATTCATCCAAGACATAAACATTGTTACGACAGTTGCATCAATATTTCCATCTGTGAGCTACAGCAGGTTGCCATCTCGGTTCAAATGTTAAAAAGATTTCCTATTTGATGTTCTTTTTCTTTTGTACACTTACCTTCAATTATCCATGTAAAGGATCTAACAAGAATGATGGACAACTTACAACCTGTATTTGCACCCGAAATATATATTTGGAAATATTACTGATCCATTTAAGGATCGGGGATATTTAGATTATGCTAGGGAAATCGTTAAGCTGGAAAGTTGAACTGTTTTATTCAATGTGGCAGAATTTGCTTTATATGTGGATCAAATTTAAAAGATAATCTATTTCACGCAACAGTTTTCTGACGGATTTTAAACGGAAAGGAGCTCAGACTATTGAAAAGAAGCGACAAGATCCTGAAATGCAGTCAACAAATGAATACAGAAATATTTTATTGTGATTTATTTATTTAGTTTGCAGCGGGTTAACTATTTAATCCAACGAATCTTTACAAAATTCTTTAGGAGCCAAGAATGTCTGAAACGAATCTTGGTTAAATATATTGTCATAAATTTATTTATTTATTTGCTAGGAGCACTTTTTACATAATAAGTGAATTTTAAAGCAATAAACGAATTTTGTATGCAAGTCATTTGAAAGGAAATTTATACAGTATTTTACGGAAACATAAAAATATATAAAGAAATGTTATCCAAGCCTGTGTTTCTTATGAAAAACCACGCTTAATTCAAGTTGTCTTATTTCCGGTATCTGAAACATTCCATGAAAAACAAATTTGCTTTGAAATATTTGAATTAACTCTAAATATATGAATGAAAAACTGTTCAAATTTGAAAAGGTATATGTACATCTTATATAAAATTGAATGCACGTAATTTTACGTACGGATAATTTTAACTTTGCTACGCGAGGAGAAATTCAAATATTCAGCTATTAAAAATCGGCTATTTACTACTTACAGTTAGTAACTTCTTTATTACTTTACAGTTAGCTACTTCATAAATAAAATAATATATGTTATTTCTGACTTAACTAAGAGCAACAGTGATATTGCCTTGATTTGATATCTTAAGAAAGCTCGTTTTGAAATTCGTCTGGCACTGAAGGGAGCAAACGTTAATATTTCTCATTCGTACAATCTTTTGCTTTTCCAATAAACCTGATTTCGTAATTTCAATTGTTTTATTAGAACAATATACCGCTAGGAGATTTGTAGGAATCTTTCAAATCAGATCAAGCCGATTAAATGTAGTAGGATTATGTATCTTGAATTTTGTTTACACTTATAAATGTGGAGATTCTTAGAAAGGATAATCCTAAATAACGAGTCTTCATAATTGTGTCTTAAATATGTAATTTTTCAAATAAAACTTGTCTTAAGAATAAAAAACATACACTTTATCACAAATGAAAATAATTAACCTTAAATTGATGCCTCTTAATTGCCGTATCTTTTATAAAGAAATATAAAACTGCTAACAACTCACCACTTTGATAACAGAAAAATATGTGTAATTATTTGTAAAATTACGCTTAAAATTAAATATTTCATCAGGATAATCAGCATGAAGTATCAGCGACATTTCGAAAATTTAATAATTTATCAGTTGGTGCTATCGGCTGTATCAATAACGACTACTAGGAGCTTCAACTATTTTCAGTTTGAGGAGTGGAAAATTGGTGGGTTTTTTGTTTCATTAGGTTATTAATAATTAACAAAACATCGAATAATCCAAAGATAATGAAAATAAAATTTACTGAAAATTAGTAAGTATAAATTTAGTGAGGATTTATACTTACTGATTTTCAGTAAATTTTCTTATATGTTTCGCCTATTTTCTTAAATAAACTACACTTCGCGTGTTGTGGCTCAATCTACTCTGTAAATTTTGTCATCCTGGAAAAGTTAAGAGCTTAATTTTTATAAATTTCTTTCTTTATTTGAAAAGTGCTGAAAAACTAAATTAATATGCATCTTAATTTCAATGGGCATTGTTTTTTCTAAATATTCAGTTTTATTATTGGAAGAGGTTTATTTTAAACAAGTACAGAACCTAAAGGAAAAAAATCTGTAGAATTGTTTACGAATTCTCAGAATTCACTTACCTTTCTCTCTCAAGTTGTTAAGAGCAATTATTCCTCTATTTTTCAAAATCCATTTATAACTGGATCTATTAGCCAACATGCATAAAATTAATTTACAGCAAAATACTTTAAAATATGAGTCGTTTGATTACTTATATTCTAAGTCGTGGAAAGCTTAGTAAAAGCAATTGTGATATCTACTTAAAGACTGAAAACAGATAGCATTAGATAGATAGACAGCATTCAAACAAAAGGATTGATCTTTACTCATTTTTAAGAATTGATGAGACATGATTTTACTTACCAGTGTGAATTTTAAGTCAACTCCCGTACTTCTCTGACTTGGTATATATAATGGTACGTTATATAACATTCGTAATAGATTTATTTCGATGGTTTCAAAGTTAAGCAAAAAGTGTCAAGGCAATGAAAAGAAAAGGGATCAATCATATATCTACAAAACAATTTCTTGAGTTTTATAACATTAACTATGAGACGCTTAATCAAGATTGACTGCGAAATGTTATTGATTAACAAAATGAAATATAGCCAGAACTGTTGATACATAAAGACTTCACTTCGTTTTTCACCCGGCTAAGTATTAATTCAGTTATTTAGTATTTTTTGTATACTTGGCTAAAAACTCCCTTACAACAAACTTACCTCACTAAAATATTCAACATTTCTTTTAGCCTGTTAACCTATAGAATAGATCTACCTAATATAATTATTCAACTCAACTAAATTATTTCATAATTTAACAGCTAAATTTATTTACTCTTTTTTTTCATTCTGAAGCAACTTTTAGGAAATGTTTACTTTGTGTGCTAAGTAACTCACTCAATAAAGAAAGAAACAACTAGAAATTAAAAATAAAGCTATATTATATTTAACACAAACGAAACACATATAAAAATATTTTTACACTTTGTACACATTTTCTAAAAATTATTTTCAAATTCCATTGAATTAAAATTGTTTTTACACTCTATGTACATTAAGTATTCAATAAAAAAGTCACTATCTCATAATATCTGACATTTTAAATATTAAGTCGCAGTATGGAATATAAATTATTTCTGAAGTCAAATGATATGAAGTCACAGTACTTACACTAGATTTAGTATGCACGAGTAGAACTCACAATAACACACATCGATTGATCTGAGTTTCGAAAATGAGTGAAATCACATTGAGGAATAAAGTCAAAGGCTTAGATGAACATCAATTCGAAAGAGAAGCTTGTGCACACTAATGTCTTTTCAAACAATAGTCATTTTTTGTCTAAGTCCATTAAGAAGCAAAACATGATTCTGAGGGCTATAAATTGGAACACTTCTATGTTGAGGACAAAGTTTACTGGACAGATTTAAATTAACACGTTTAAACTGAGGAGTTTTAGATGTGTATAACCAAACACCGGTTGTTATTCCAACAACCAGAGACATAAAAATTTTGAGTGTGAAGATTTCAACATTGGGTCGAACAGTGGAATTGGCTGATAACCATGCTTCTCTAGTGGTGAATTCATAAATATTTGCACCAAGCACACAGATGGACGGGATGGTATACAAAATAGCAAATATACCAATCCTGAACATCAGAACTTCCCACTTGTCATCTCTGTTTCCAATTTTTGAACGATATTTCTTATTCTTGAATATTGCAATAACACCAGCTAATAAAAATACCATACCAACCGCAAAGTAGGTGACCGATGGTATGATCACAAATCGAACCATGGCTTGCAGATCCTGGTTTCCAACGAAGCAAATGCCAGTTAATTCGTCAGCATCAACAGCTTGCATCACTAAAATTGCAATGGTTTTAATTGCTGGAAGAAGCCAAGCTGCAACATGAAAATAAGTACCGAAACGTTCCAAATACTCGGAATTCCATCCAAGTCCAGCAGTCAGGAACCAATTCAAGGTGAGAATGACCCACCAGATGAAACTGGACATTCCAAAAAAGTACAACAATGTAAAGACAACAGTGCAGTTAATATTGTCCAAGCCACCTTGCACAAGTAAAGGTTCACCATAGGGGGAATCCCAATGACATGCCATGTCTTCTCGTCCTCCAACAAGACGAATGAAAAACGCAATACTATACACAAAGTAGCACCAACTTAGTATGATAATGATCTTTTCTGGATACCTGAAATTTTCTCCTTTGGAGAAGGATTTGATGATGGTGAAGAGAGTTGACAGGAAACACAGACAGGACCACACTGCGATCCACACTTGAGCAAATTCTTTGTTTTCTTTGGAATACAGAATATCAGCACGGCAGGCAGCTGCACAGCGCTCGGTATTGTTTATGTAGTAATACCGATCTGAAAAACGTAAATGTTTGCACATGCTCCTGCTGATGGTTCGAACTGATGATACTGGATGATGATATCTAGGACGGCTAACGGAATTTCCTGAGCCACGATGAATTCCAGGACGTGAAGGTCGTCTGTCTCTAAATGGGACGTGCTTTTGTTCCTCATGTTGAGGACCTTCCATGCACATATGCTTTTCGTTGTTAACTGGTGGGAACTGACTACAGTTTAAGGCAGGTGGCCATTTGAATCCAAATTCTAGAAGTACTGGTTCACACAGTCCTTGCACAGATTCGCAAAGAGGTCTACAAGGTCCGATTGGTTGAGGCACTTTTTCAGTACACATTGGGGCATAAACTGAACACAAAAAGAATCGAAGTCTTGAAGAACACCCGTACTGAATTAAAGGGGTAAAAGTTTGTAATTGTAGGTCAGCATCTCGTTGAATGTCATGCCCAACGAAATTTGGCATTCCTGTCACATTGTATCCAATATTACTGCATGTTTTGATGCGAATAGGTTCACAAGTACGAGTAATTTCTAAGTCCGGATCGCAAAACACAGTTCCAAAGTCCAAGAGGACCGCTAACCATACCAGGCACAGCATCTTAACAGCAGCGCAGTGCGTCCGACTGTCAGGTTAACAAGATCGCAACTGATGCCGCAACGTGGTTGACCGCAGTTCTTGTTTCAAGTAAACACTCGCATTCCATAGCGAGATCCCGCCACGAACTGCCATGCGTAAGGATCTACAACAAACATTTATCTTCTCGTTGAGCAAACATCCACTCGTTGAGCTACTGCTCCTCTGCAGGGTTGCTTTTCGGGAGACAGGCAGACTTTCTTCGCCAAACGTCGCCAAGTTCTCTCGGATTGTTAAGTTGTGGAAGATGGAAGAATCTTCGCGTGATGATGCAGACCGTTAGAAACTGAAGAGGCGAATCCGGCACGGATTTTTTACCTTTCAATTGCTAACTAACTGATAATTTGAATTGCTCTTGTATGTATAACTTCAAATTAATTCTTAATATCATTTAAAGGATATTCGAGATAATGTTGAAATGTGTGTGGGTGCTATATATTTTTTTAGATGATAACTTAATAAAATTCCCATCGTTCTCGATCGAACTTAGAAAATGAATTAAGTATCATTTTCCATGATTTCTTATTACTAAAAATTTTTAAGCGTCTTTTTGGGTTGATTTACTTGAGTATTATAACAAATGACAGCAAAACTTTTTAACGAAATGAAACATAATCAAAGAAATCAATTTCTTTATTTAAAATTACTTAATTATATAGCAAAATTATTTTGGGAAGAATATTTCTATCACTCACTTTTTCCTTTTCAAATGTTTGTAATTAAAAACTATTCGAAAGGGATTTTTCGATTTATTTATTTAATCATCCATTATCTTCCCATTATACAAATATATTATGTTTTTATATGTTTGTTAAATTAACAAGAAACTGAAAAATCAAATTTATCCCATCTTTCCCGGTTTTTGAAATAAATTTAAATTAGAAAATCTACATTAATAGTTTCGCTCCTTTCATTTTCAATCTCCTCAAAAATAACAATTCTCTAACTAATAGAAGATCAAAAATGTATAGGATTCTTACAGAATTTGCTTAAAATTAAACATTTTGTTCAAAATTATTTGACTTTACAAAAACGTCTGACCTGGCTTTTTGGGAAAAAACCAGTTCGGCATCGGAAGTTCGCGTGTTCGAGACTCAATTTCTTGAAAGATTTGTTATATACTTGGGTCTGGTGCACGCTAAATCCGTCGAGGATCAAACATCCTCCTGCTGGTGTGGTGCGAAAGTTTGGAGAGAGTGCCAGCTCAGGTCCCTTCTTCATTATTTGGCCATGGTTCAATATTATGAAGTCCGTCCCAACATTATCTTCATGTAATGTAGCTTCAAAACGGGACATTAATTTAACTAAACTAATTAAAGTTGTTTTTTATCTGTTGATAGTGATACTCTTGACAAATCATGATCTTCGAGTTATTCGAGATGAATAATAGTAGTTGTTCACCATACAAAATATTTCGTTTCCCATACATTTCAAAAATAGTAATTTTGCACATTAGTGTTAAAATTTCTAACTTTGAAGTGACTTCTGCGCAAATGATACGTAATTTCATAATATTAAGTGCATTCTCCATTGCAAGTTCTAATGGTACTCCTTAATATCTATCATAAGTATTTAAAAAAATTTTCTTATTTTCCAGTACAGAAAATTGAAAATGTCAAGCCTTTCAAAATGTCTCTGAGTTTTTATCTTCTTCAGAGAGATAAGAACTTCATTTAATATCACCCTTTTATATTGAAGGCCTGACGTTTTCAACATCATCCGATCGGAAGTAGGATTTCCTGTACTTGAATCTCTAAAATAGAGAGAGAAAAGCATTTGTAAAAATAGAGATGGCTATAAAAATAGAGAGAAAAAATAGACAGCGTTCACAAAATAGAAAATATTACTTTATTTCAGATTTTTCTTTCAATATTTCTCTAGTTCCATTTTTACATTTAATTACTGCAATTCAGAAATAAACTGAATAGTGGAATTTTTCAAACCATTGACTCTAAATATTTTTATCTGTTTAGCACTGAATAGAAGCTTCTTACCAAAAATTGTTTGCTTTTTGATTCCAAGTTACTCTTTGTGAGTTGAGCGCCAGAGTTCAGAATTTATAGCAACTTGCCTTTATAACATTTGAAAAAAAGAATGCTTTCTCTTTAAATATATTTAGAAAAGCATAATGAAGAAAATTAGCAGGAAAGTATAAACTTGATTGTTGAGTGAATTTTTAAAGTATAGACTTGTTATTTTGTTTTTAAAAAAGAAGCTTGTGAAAAAGGATTTTTTTTTTCTACATGTAAGAAAATCTCTCGATTTCAAAAATAAATAAATAATGTTATGAGGTGATAATTACATTATCTTGTACCTCAAACTAGAATACTTTTGATTCTTCGCTTATCGCACTCTTCGCTACTTACGAGATAAATCGGCCGCTAGCAATATCCACTGAGAGTTGCCGCGAATGTGTTTATATTGACTATACAAGTTATATTCGTCCTCAATATTATATCTTTTCACAAAATAGACGGCATAATATGCTAGCCAACAGGCGAGCTAAGCCGCGGTGAATGTGTTTAGAGACAAATCTTCAAAAAAAGTTAAAAGAAAAATTGATCAGTTGTTCTAGAATCTGTAAAGTAAAGGTCAGGTCTCTTATAGCAGCATTATAAAGTTCTATTTCAGAATATTGTTTTATACACTTTCAATTTTTCTAAACATTTTAATGATCAATGCTGTGAAAGAATTTTAAAAATTACATAATTGAAACTATTTTTCATATTAAAATTAGAGTTAGTTAATTAATTTTAGGCTGTGTCTAATTTTTACGATGCCTAATACATTTTTTTTTATCAAAGTTAGACTAAATATTTTTTTAAATTCATATATCCCGTTCAAATTGTCCGATTTCGTCCAGATTTGCATTATATGACTTAGTTTTAAGCCCCCGATCAGCTTCTGAAGGAGCTATGAACATATCCTGAAATTTAATTTTTGGTCGATTTCAGCCGAAACTAGAAAAAAATAGAATTTAGATATAAATTCATATTCCGATTTCTTCAAGGTTTGTTTGATTTTACTCAGTCTGAATCCCCCAATCACATCCCGAAGGAATTGAACATATTTTGAAATTTCATTTTTGGTCAATTTCGACCGAAATTGGGAATTAGAAATAAATGAATTATGAATTTAGATATAATTCATATCTATCTTTAAAATGGTCGATTTCTTCCAGGTTTGTTTTATATTACTCAGTTTTCAGCCCCCAATCACATCGAGAAGGAATTTTGAACGTATTTAAAAATTTCATTTTTGGTCGAGATTGGAAAAATTGTAGTTTAGATATAAATTCATATCTAGCGTTAAAATGGTCCGATTTCTTCCAGGTTTGTTTTATTTTATTAAGCTTTCAGCCCCAATCGCATCGCGAAGGAATTTTGATCGTATCTTGAAATTTAATTTTTGGTCAATTTTGGTCGAAATATGAAAAAAATGTAATTGGGATTAATTATCTAGCAGATGTCGTGTGAAAAGTAGCAGAATGGAGCACGCAAAATTTTTGGACAGCAATTCGAATCACTAGCTGTGATGGAATAATTTTGTGGATGGAAATCCAAGGACGTGAACTTACACTTATTGCTTTCCTTATTTTTATTCATCAAACTTGAACACTAATTTTTTATGACATTTGTTCTCCTTAATACAGGCCATTCTTGCAAAGAATTTGGATTTCACGCGCCTTTACTTTTCACTGTAGCTTAATTCTTGTGAAATTAGGAGACCTTTTCTCTACATTCTTTTTGTAAAACACCTTTCATATGCATGCTTTATATAATAAACAACAATTCATACACATATTTCTACTCAACCACTTTGTTGTTTGATTTTTTAATAATAATAAATCTTCGTTTTCCGAAATAGAAAACTAATACAAAAAGGTGATCAGGTTCCAAATTAATAAATAACAAATACACTGCAATATTTTTAGAATCAAGATAAATTGTTTTATTAAAGCGATGTTCACCAAAAATATGGCGCATCAATATGTATCACATGATATTTTCTCTGTTTCCACTACTTAGTTGCAGAATCTAAGGCGATTCTTTTTTGACAAGATATCATCATCCCCTGAAGTTTCGATATTTTCTTCGTTTCTTTTCTGTACTTTTCGCAAAAAATATTTTATTTTCGGCTGCTTGCTTTTAACTGACAGAACTTAATAAACTTCATACTGTAGGGCTACACACTTGCGATGTTCTCTCTTAAACTTAGTGCTTCTTTGAATAGAAGTACCTTTATTAAAGAAACTTGCCTGCAACTGTTTGACTACGACTACGCTTTTCTCGACAATTGTTAGGGTAGAGTGTTTCACTTTTTCATTTTCATTTGTGCTGTCATCCCCTAGATCAGGGGTGGCGAACCTTTATGTATCAACGTGCCATTTTTTCTAAAAAAATGTTTAATGAGGTCATAGACGTGCCGTCAAATAGTACTGTCAATGCTTCATAGTGAACTTTGTGATCTGTGGCGTGCCCAAAATATTGTGTCGCGTGCCATCAATGGCACGCGTGCCATTGGTTCGCCATCCCTGCCCTAGATTATAGCGGCTTACCAGATGTAATTTCCACCAAAATTTTCTTCCATTACCAATTCTTCAGTATTTTTGAAGAACGCGATGGCTTCCTGGCAGAGTCGTGGGTGCGAGTCCATAGAAAATCCACCGCGTATACGGACCTGGTTCACTTTAATGCCCGGTATACACTTACATTTTATGTCGTAGAAGTCATTCGCGGTAAAAAGCAATAAACGACTTGAGTCGTATTGAGAACTCCCGCTGAGAGTGCCGCTTGTCCTAAATACTTTTACTTTCTCGTATACGAAGTATACAAAGAGAAAGTATTGTAATCGTCAAAAAACTCGAACTCGAGATTTTGACGAATCTCCACGTTTTAGACCTCCCTGAGTCCGAAAAACACAATTTTGGAATTATGTCTGTGTGTCTGTGAACACGATAACTCGAAAACTATTAGAGATACAGGGATGAAATTTGGTATGTGATCTTTACACATAATTTGTAGGTTTCTATCAAATTTTGGACAAAATCCGTCCACGGGAAGTCTGTCTGTCTGTATGTCCGAAGTCATGTGAACGCTATAACTCAAAAACTTGAATAGCTAGATGGATAAAATTTCGTACACAGTTTTATCGTCATGAATGTAGGTCCGTATAAAATTTTGGGCCAAATCCGTCAAAGGGTTGACTGTCTGTCGGTCTGTATAATCGCATACTTGTTAAGCATTCGTTTCAAAACTAATCTCCATGCGCATGCGTATTGGTAGCAATCTCTGGCAGCAAGAGGAAGGATTACGTCACTTTGTCCTTGAGACGGAGTTTGTGATCCTTTTTTGTTTTCGCTCGCTCGTGCCCTCGCATTAGCGGAGCTTGCTAGAGTGTGATGGAAAATAAATATTGCTAAGTTTTAATACATAGGCATCTCTTTGAACATGATTCTTCACCTAAATATTTTACAATTACTATAATATACAATGAAAAACCTGATATTCGTTGCATTCTGGGTTACAGTAGGTTCGATTTTTTTTATCTACGCGGGGGGAGGGGAAATGACAAATTTTTGAGCAGTATACGAGAAAGTTGAGGGGAGGCCACTCCTACTGGTTGGGTCGGGGGGAAAGTTTGTCGGAGAAGCGACACTCTCAGCGGGAGGTATATGGGGACTGCGTAGCTGTTCTCAATACAACTCAAGTCGTTTATTGCTCCACCGATATTTTTACCGCAAATGATTTCAGCGACACAAATCGCAAGTGTGTACAGGGCCTAATTCCGGCGAGAGTCAAACATTCTTCCGCTGGGGTAGTGTGCAAACTCGGAGAAGAGGTTGCCGACTCAGTTGTCGTCTTCGTCATCTGATAACGTGTGAAAAAGCAATTCACGTAGCTAAATTTGGATATCTTACAGTCATACCGCCAAAACCTTCCTCCTTTTAGAAACATGGCATGTTCGAATGGAATTTTTTGCTCTAAAAAGCTCTAATTTATGCTCAGGGTTGTTCAGGGATTTCTCTCGTCTTTGAAATATATTAGAGTGCAACCGTGCCCTAAAATGCTGCATTGTACGAAGGTTTTTCCCGAAACAAGAATCCTGTTTACAGTGAAAGCGTGTTCGAAAAATACCGTGCTGTACGGTAGTGGTTATCTATATTTGTACATTTACACAGGAATTTAGGTAAAATAAAAATAAAATATTTTTATAAACTTATTTATCAATTTAAAAAATTATAAATCTGACTTTTTATGTATAATCTGTTTCTCTTAAAAAAATTAATATAAATTATTAAATTTTGATGTAATATGTGGAATGATAATTAATTTTTTTATGTAAAAAACATTACATGGGTTTATGTAGGAGACATAACTGAAAACAAGAAGCTCTATCAAAAGACTTCTGTGAGCGATATCTTTTGTATTCTTTTGTTTCCTGGGCTATATTGAATGGCATTTAATAAAGGCGGCAAAGAAAATATTAATATATAATACTTTGGATGAAATTGCTTTAATAAGGATATTTCTGGTGATTATAAAAAAATTAGTGCTACTTTTTTTAAAAAATTTTCAACACCTAACACCATTTTTTTTTTTTTTACTACAATAGATATTACGGTAGATATTCGTATTAAGGCATCACTTTTGTGAAAATAGGTACCCCGCCCCCTTCCGCCGCTTGCTTCTGACTTTTTTTTTGTCATAACTGGTATGTTTTGAAGCAAAAGTCTTTGTGCTGCAGATAATGACAGCAAGACTTCCGAAGTTTGAAAATGATAATACTCTGACGCTTTCTTTCTGCATTGTTTTAATATGGGCAAGCATGGCCTGATGAAGAAGCCCTTTAGGGGCCCTTAGACAATGCAAGTTACGGGGCTTTTCTTTCTCTTTCCCAAGTTCCAGAACCATATATTTTTTTCCTATTGATTTAAATTTAATCTAATCTACAAAGAAGCCGCTTTTACGATACAAAGACAGACTAAAATGACAAAATATTTAATTACAGGTTACCTTCATGAGATTTAACTGGTTTCAGTATCTCGCATATTAAGACATTTAAAATGAACATCTTAAACAAAAGGGTAAAAAAAAAATACAACATTTTTTTAAAACATAGTCTAGTTATTCTGACACAAAATATATCAGAGCTTTTGATTTGTGAATTGTTGATTGCAAAAAAAAAGGGACCACACTAATCTGCAAGCGAATTTGAAAACATGGAAAAAAATCCTAAAAATAATGGTCTGAAATTTAAAAGATACTTGAATTTAATTTGCGTAAGTTCGAGTACACTGCTGTTATAAATCATATGAAAGCACTATATTCGATTACTCGGACAATACAGCAAAAAAAAAAAAAAAAAAAAAACCCCCCCGGGCCCCCCCCCCCCCCCCTCCAAGTTACTGGAACTCGAGGCAGTTGCCTACTTTGCTTTTTTGATATTTCGACCCTGCAGACAAGTTGATTCTGTAGGCTTGCAGCCAAGAGCTTGCTTCAGAGCATTTTCAGATCTGGACATTTAAAACAAAAATTTTAAAATCTCTGACTTAATGTCAGAATGCTTGACTAACAAAAAGAATACAAGCAATTTTTGTTGAGCATTTTAACTCTTGAAAAATCTGCTTTTCAGCTGATATGAAGAGAGCCGCCATCAGTAGATAGAAGCCCGAGAAAGTCACCTGAAATATCACCGGCTCCAGACGAAGAAGACACACAGCATAGAAACCCAGACTAGCCAGCAGGGGGACTAGTGGGGAGAAGGGACCCCTGGGGAACAAAAAAAGGCTCCCTTTCCACGCATTAGGGGGTCTTTGTCCTGTAAGAAAACATTGCCCCAAGGCAGTGGTGCGGTCAAACGTAAATCACTCGAAACGTAAAATCAATTTGGTCCTGCGGAGCGTAACAATGTCTACTTGATATGTTGTTCCAAGGAGAGTCTATTTCCAAACAGAACCATTCAATCGTTGGAAACTGCGGGTGAGCAGAAAAAATAGACAATGATCTTGACCTGTTGAGGTGCTTTAGTTAGTGTGACACATGGATCCCAGGGAAGGTCCTTTTATTGCCATTTCCAGTCGCTTCTTGAAAAGATTCTCTGGTCCTGGGATGAGCATATATCCACTGTCCCAACACACTTATATGTAACTCGAGTGGAAAACCGTAACTAATGTGTTTAGTAAAACTCGATTTTCTCGCTTTACTAAATTAGCAGTTCTCAACCTTTTAGCAGTTGGGACTCAACCTTCCAGATCAGTCTTAATGGTCTCCCATTCCAATGATTTTTTGTTGGATTTTGTTCCCTTTCAATGAAATTTAAAATTTTAATTAATTAATATCTAAAACTTTTCGTTCTGCTTTTATGTATTTTCGTATTTTTAAAGGTCAAATTTTATTTCTGCATAAACAGAATCAATTTTTTTTTATTTCGGTTCTTATAATTAACTTTTCCGAACTTAGTATCTTTTTTCCTATCTTTGCTCCTATTTTCGTGTTGTTTCGCTCTCACTAAGGCGGAAAGCTCCACATATTGCAAATCACTTATGTAAGCAACGCAATAGGAACACAGGTATGAGAAATTTTTAAATATTAACTAATATGAAAAGTCCAAGTAGTTCTTTAAATAACTAAATGTTTTTCGTAGGAAGCTTATATTGTATATACACATAATGAAAATAGCATGCGTACATATTTGCAGAACTCCAAAACTGTTGATAAATATGAATAACTTTACATTTTAATTAAAAATGGCAGAAAGAAATTAGAGAATAAATGGTCAAACTATACTGCTTGGAAATGATATATTTTGTATGTTTAACGATACAAAAATAACACAGTTGTATGGCATTTTATTATCCTGGTAACGCATGTATATCATTACAACTGGAGTGGGCTAATAAGATTCGGACTTTCCTCATTGAACCGTAATGCTCTAATACAGTGGTTCCCAACCCATGTAGTGGGCCGTGGAACGCTAGTCACGAGTTAAAGTCAGGTCTGCTCTGTTATACTTATTAAAAGAAATAACTCAATTACACTACCAGCGTAACAATAACTGTAAATGCATGAAAGAAAAATAGTTTTTAAGAAATCGAGGCCTTAAATATTACTGAAATCAAAATATTATTCGATATTCATAAACCAAAACACTTTATCTTTTCAGATTTACTCACCTGACAATAAGAATCATAAAGAACAGTACAATACTTTCGATAATTTAATAAAAAAATACGAAGAAATAACTAGACAAAAAATATTTCCGACCCCATCAGCGCCTATAAGTACAAGTGGAATGACAAGAAAAGTAGGAAAATTTTCAAGCCTGTCAAACCAGAAAGCAATGTTGTCACGTTTTTATTATTTAACAAACAGTTGTAGTGATTTTTAATAAAATCAATAATTCTGGTTTAGCTCTAGGGGCTGCAACCCGATAGCTACCCCCCTGGCCTGGATAGCCTGGATTCGCCACTGCCAGACTCTAAAATCGCTTTTTAGAACAACATCATTGGTCCCATACAGGATAAATGTTCGGCAACAGTATCCAGCAATTGCCAAACATACACTGCGGCATTTGATGGGTTCTCGACCACTTATTTGTGTTAACGTGCTTTGTCAACTTTCTATTTTTTGAAACATAAGTTCAGAAACAGACTGAATGTAGAAAGTGACTTGAGGCTGAAACTTTCAACTTTTAATCCAGATATTGACTCTCTCGTGGGGGACAAACAATGTCAAAAATCCCATTGAGTTTCTTTAAATTAAATCTTGAACACTTTTGATTTTTCTTACATTAAGAATGCTAAGTAATAACAATAAAGTTTTTTGCTTTATAAAAAATATATTTTTAATCTTTTTATAGTAAGCTTTACTAATTGCTGACAAATACGTAAATAAAATGTATATGTATTATATCTATTTGTATGTTTTTACTTGTATATGTAGTAAGTGGGCCTCAAAATATTTTTTTACAGAACAGGTGGTCCGCACAGCCAAAAAGGTTGGGAAACGCTTCTCTAATAGATGAACCGCCAATAGAACAAAGTAATCGATAACTTAGTAAGAGAAGAAAGATACTCTTAGGGGCCGTTCAAATATTACATAAGCATGTTTTTGGTATTTTACCCTCCCTCCCCCCTGTTTCAGCAAAAATAAGCAAATGCAGCCCCTCTTATAATTACGAAGAAAACTGCAACCCCCCCTGTTCTTTTTTTTTTAAAAGTATACATAATAATCTACCCTTTAAATTTCAGGACAATTCAAATAAAAACTATAACTCGCTTAAACGAAAAAAAAAAAAAAAAAAATGTAAGTTTAATTTCCTTACAATTTCAAGTTTAATTTTCTTTTGCCAAATTTAACTTTTTTTCAAATTTAATTTTTAAAAATTAAATTATTTGTTCAAGTTACAAGAGATTTTCGGAAATAAAGTGATTTTAATGTCTTACGTAAGAATCACTCATACTCCCCCTCCCCTTCGGTGATTGCGTAATATTTGAACGGCCCCTTAACCCTCGATTTACAGGTAATTTGAATTACGCACTTTTGATTAACATTCTTGAAGAAATGTTAAGCCGAAACGATTCAATTTCATCTCACAATCAAGAAATTCAAACGTGAAAGTGCAAAAAGCCAGGATATTTATTTTACTAAGAATAAAAAAGTTGAAGCTAAATAAAAAGTTTAAAAGTTTAATTTTGGAAGAGAGTTCTGATATTACTTGGCTCCATATCAGGAAACTTGTAGTTGTAACGCCGACATACAGGCGTACACCAATTCAACACATCAAAAAGCCACCTATCGGACACTACTAAAAACAGGTAGAGACTCGGTGGATCTTGCCCCGTGAGGTTCACTTTTTATATGTCAAATGCCCCTGTTAAACATTTTTTTTCTTAAGTTGCTTAATCATTTTTTATGTTAATTGTTTTGTGCGTTTTCGTAATTGTGTGTGTCTGTAACTATGTTTTAAGTAAGTAAATAATTATAAATGTTACTGTCTCACTTTTATTCATTTAATGAAGGCACACTCTGTTACACAGTTAGTTTAAAGTTACCTTTTTTTACAAACTTCAGGAGGGCCTCGCAATTTTGAACAGTGGTCAGATGACAAGAACGGCACCTGAGCTGCCACATGATTCTCCAAACTTCCCACCAGGAGCCTTATGAGGAATTGAGTAAGGATCGGAGATAATCTTTGACTTAGAATTTTATTAACCCCATAACGGTTTGTTTTCTCGACTATCTAAGTAGATGACACCTTCTATTTTGGAAATGCGTTGTCATTTTGCTTAATTGTGAACCTAAAGAACAGTTGAAATGTTTATGGATTCTACGTAATTTTTGTATTCAATTATAACGTCTGTTGATGACTTTGTTTCAGTTTAAAAGTTTAAAATTGTGGTAATTCGATGCCCGGAAAAGTTCCGCTCATAGTGCTTAAGGGGTTAAAACAGATCTTGTTATACCTCTGAAATTAAACTAGAAAAAGATAAACTAAATTTGTCAAATTTTGTTACAGTATTGTAGCATCACCATAAAGGAGATTAAGAAAAGGAGATAGTAAACAGGGTTTTTTTTTTCGTTTTTGTGAATTACACAATCTTACCTAAATTAATGAAAATCCATTCAAAGTTATATTCTCTAATTTAAAAAAAAAAAATGAAATGAAAGGATACAAAGATTTGCAAAAGAAATACAAGGATTTTTTTCTTACATTATAATACGTGTTTATTTTTAAAGTAAGCTGTAGATTCGAATTGCCCGATTTCAGTTTACACGGTGTTTTCTGAAAACCAATCTACTGGGTAAATAGAGAATTAAATTTCCTGAACGACGGCTTGACAATATATTCAATAAGCAGCCGGTGCTTGTTAACGCGAAACTGAGAGAGTAACAGAAATAATTTCACGATATACACCTCCAACCTCAAGAGAAAAATTATTTTCTTGTGAAGAATCTAAGAAATACTGTCACGCATGCCAAAGAGCATGAAAATATTTTGTAAGCAACAGAAGCTAAGAATAATTTTAACTTGCAATCCTTTTCTTGTATGATTTATTTAAACATGTTCTAACTCCTACTGCTCACGTAATGCATGCTTTTCGTGGTTCAAAGTTTCGGTATTTCCCACCATCTAAGTCTCTTTCTTTCTGGCTAAAACTGGTTGAAAGCATAAGCCGCTGTGATAAATGCACATATTTTTCAATCAGTGAAAGTAGGCTATTAGCAAGATTATCTCTATTGCCCATTATGCTATAACTGAAACAGAAAAGGAGTTAAAACATTCTCATTCATTTAGAGCAACAGTTTGAAATGAATATTTTAAAGAATAGCTCCTTTCAGAGGAGGAAAAAGATAATTCTCTCTGTAAAGAAAGAATTGGAAAGAGAAGCTTTTGTTTTCATGTAACAGACATCTTAATCTTCTCGACTGTTCCGCTGAGCTCTTCACTTTGTTAACCTTGAAAGCATTTTTATTTAACATCTACAATATTTTTAAACTTCAGAAATAAGACAATCAAAATGTAAATTTTGAAGTCAAATAAAAATAATTCTTCTGAATCTTCTGCCCGATCTTGCTCAGAGATTTAAAAGTTGCCTTCCCAGCCATTTGTGCCATAAAATCATATCGGAACAATATGTATGGATACTTTTGGGTTTAAATTCATGCCATATTAATCTTAACGCTTTTCTGAGTTTTGCTTTCCAGTATTTTTTTATTACTGAAAGGGAATGAAACGGATTGATTGTTTGAATTTCTTATGTCTGATGGGTCTCTAATGTCTTTTATGTCATTAATGTCTTTTATTATTATTATTATTGTCAACTAAGTAGGTGCGGATGTCACCCATCGACGGAGCTAATTTTTGCTTTAGGTATCTTTACTTGATCCAAAAAGTCAGACCTGTACTGTTGTTTCATTGTTGATACTACAACCAGGCATTCAGAAAACATCTTGTATTGCTCGAGTGTATAGTTTTGGCTTGGAATGAATTTTCAAAACGAAAGAGCAACAACAGAATGTTCTTCGTGTGTTATTTTGTCACTTCCGCAGAGGAAATAATGCAACATAAGCTCACAAAAAATTAGACCAGACGATCAATTCAGATGTGTACATTCAACAACTAACCAAACTGAATAATGCAATTAAAGAGAGGAGGTGGTATTGTGTTAAACCTTGGCAATGCGAGGCCAAACACATCTTTGGTGAATCGGGAAAAATTATTGGAGCTTCTTTGGAATGAGATATCACATTCAGAACTACCTTGCTCCATCAGATTGGCATTTAATTTAATCTGTGCAAAGTTTCTTGAATGGTAAAAATTTTAATAATTATGATGGTGTCAAATTGACTAGGTTAAGTTTTTTGCCAATAAAAACCAGTTTTATGAACATGGAGTTGCGATGTTGCTTGAAGAATAACGAAAGATCATAGACAAAAATGGACAATATATTACAGAATCAAGTTTTTTCGTTCTATGAAAAAATTCTCTTCTATTTTCTTAAAAAATTCCGTTATTACATACCCAATATAATATTTTTAGTAGTGCAAATAAAAAAATAGGATAAGGAAAGACTGAGAGCTTTTGTTAAAAACGATTATGCAGGAACGAAAAAAAAGTTCTAACCACATAATAGGTAGTTTTCTTATCAGTGCATGCAATCTACGCCTTCATAATGCAAATTTTATTAATTACTCTGTCGTAAAGAACATCTACTCTCTCTATACAAGGATAAACCGGCATCAAAAATTTCTTGCTTTAGTTTTAGTTAGATTAACGGCCCGTTTTGGAAGCAACACGAGGGTTATTTTGTGACGGACCTCGTACGTTTGAATCCCAGTCAGATGACGAGGAAGACACTTGAGCTAGCACCCTCCGCTCCAAACTTCCGCACCACACTGGCGGGAGAACGTTTGATCCCCTACGTATGATTTAACGCGCAACAGGCCCAATACACGACGGATCTTCAGTGGAATCGGATTTCGAGTCTGGCGAGTCGACCGTCCGGACGGCTCCATTGCCGAGACCTTACCACTAGGTCACAGCGGCCCTAAAATGTTGTTACGTTTAACAAATATAGGATAAAACTTGCAAATTTTAAAAAGATTTCTGCTTCTCATCCACAGATGGTACGTTCTGTTCTATAGATGATACTCTTAATATGATACGTTTATGAATAACACCGAAAGGCCATGTTAACTTTATTTCTTGTTCTTTATTGCAAAGTGTTTTTAGTTTAGCAGGTGGTTGACGAGGCGACGAAGCCACTGAGTTCAAATGTCACGAGGCGGCAGCTATCAGCATGGGTTGCACCACCTAATCGTTTATAATAATATTGTCATTATTTAGATTGCAGCAATTTTTGCGAAATTGCCTGCAGAATAGAATTCATGCTCACGTGATACACGTCAAAGACGCCCTGTTAATTTAATTTTGGAATTCAATGGGCATCTTGCAAGAGGAAAACGATAATATATCAAATCTTAATGTAGTCAATTAAGACCTTATCTTACAACGTACTAATCCAAGTATTTAAAAGTGCGAATAAAAAGCGGCAAAATAAGGATTTCTCGACCCAAATGAAATCTGTATGAAGTTCAGCAACAGAAGAGATCGTCGAGAATTTGGTCATTCAAAATTTTTTTTTTCAAGCAATGACAGAAAATGGCAAAACCGAAATAAAATGCTCTGTCTTTAGTACGATTCCATGATTTTTCGAAAGAAGAGGGATGCAAAATTGCCACGAAGAGAATAATGTGCATCCTTTAAAAATAAAACAGGTGCAGATGATTGATAGACATTTGAGTAGCTTCACAAATAACATATTTTCTATTATAATTTTTTTATGTATTTTTTCCGGGTTAAAGAATAATTTTTCTCTGAATGAAAAGACGTGTAATCAAAATTTTACTAATCAACTTTGATTATTACAAATTTAATGCTTCTGATGCAAATTCACTTAAAAGTGCTAAGCTCAAAGGTTTTTTTTAAGAAAGTACTAGTATATTTATTTATTTATTTATTTATTTATTTATTCAAAGAAAGCACGCTACAGAGATGACTCCATTTACAGAGTGCATGACAAAAGCATACAAAATCACAAGTCACAAAGTGAATTAAAACACACACACAAAAAAAAAGTAACTGCAGAGAATAACAACAGTTCCAAGCTGAAAACCTCATCAATTATAAAAATGTAAACACATAAATGTTTTAAAATGAAAAAATGCAATTACAAAAGCACCAAAAACACACCAAGGCCCCAAAAGTCCATGCCGCACACCGTCAAAATAGAAATATGGAAAAAAAAAATCACACAATATTTTTTTTAAATGTAGAACACCAAATAAAAAAAAACATTAAAAAAAAAGCAAGGGTCAAAAATTCAAACACACACAAACACTAGATCAACGTATAAAAATCTTAATATGTATAGTCAAGTGTAAGAAAAGAAAAGGAAATCAGGTCATGTATATAAAAGTTGAAAACAATTCGATTTAAAAACAGTAGGAGACATATGATAAATGTCCAGTTCACCAGAGATCTTGTTAAAAGTCTTATAAAATTTATACAACGAGAACCTGTCAATATACTTAAATCTAGAATACACATTAGGAAACGAACCCTGGTTCCTCAAAGATCTGGCAGGCACAGCGAAATTTATAGCGCTCAGTATATCAGTACAATCGATCGAACCATTTATTACCTTGTAGAAGAAAAGAACACAAGAAACATCTCGTCTGGAACACAAACTAGGTATATTAAACATATCACGTAGATAGGAAGAAGATACATCTTGTAAGTAAATTCCATTTTTCTTGTAAAGCAAATATCGCAAGAAGTTGTTTTGAATTCGTTCAATAATTTCAATTTTATTATGATAAATGGGATCCCAAATGATACTACAATATTCCAGACTGGATCGTACATGAGCGTAGTATAAAACCTTCAGGGCAATTTCACTCGAAAATTCCTTGGTTTTGCGTTTAAGAATTCCAAGTCTACGATATGCCTTAGAGACCATGGAATTAATGTGTTGGGAAAAATCAAGTTTAGTGTCAAAGATGATACCTAGATCCGTGACTGAGTCAGAGCGTGATAAAACACGATCATTAATTTTATAAACATGATTCAAGGGCTGAGATTTTCTAGTATAACTAAGAATACTACATTTTTCAATGTTCAGATGTAACTTGTTGACTGTGCACCACTTAAAAAGACAATCAAGGTCACTCTGCAGAAGGACACCATCTAGATTGGAATTCATTGAACTAAACAATTTCAAGTCGTCAGCAAACAAAAGACACTCAGAGTACTTAAAAACACTAGTAAAGTCATTAATAAATAAAATAAAAAGCAGAGGTCCAAGATTAGAGCCCTGTGGGACACCGGAAGTACCCGAGAACTCACGTGAAACAGCATTATTAAAATAAACGTAGAGTGACCTATTACATAAATAAGAATGAAGCCAATCCGTCAGGTTAACATGGAAACCAAGACCATGCAACTTATTTAAAAGAATGCCAAAATCGATAGAGTCAAAGGCCTTCGAAAAGTCGGTGTAAATAACATCAAGTTGTGAGCCAATTTGAAATGAAGAAATAATCTTATTTGTCAAGCAAAATAAGTTAGTGGCAGTTGAACGTTTAGGAATAAAACCGTGTTGAGATGGAGAAATTAAGTTCTTAACTTGGTGGAAAAGTCTTTTATGTATTATACTTTCAAAAATCTTAGACATGGGACTTAAAATAGCAATGGGTCGATAATTTTTACAATCTTGTGCATCTCCTTTTTTGAAAACGGGAATAATTCTTGTTTGCTTCCAGACATAAGGAAATACGTTTGATCTCAACGATAGGTTAAACAAAATAAGAAGGGGATAAATGAAAAACTCTGCACAACCCTTAATAATAAAAGAAGGGATGTTATCCACACCAACAGTTAGAGAAGATTTTAATTCCCTAATTGCCAAAACCACATTATCATAAGTAACGCTGTCGATTTTAACGAAATCACCGACACAGTTGCTCTTGAACTCATTCTTTATATCATAGTTTGTGCTAGGTTTGAATACAGATTTAAAATAGTCAGCAAAAGCATTTGCAATATCACCATCATTCTCATAACACACGTTATTATAGTATAAACTATTAGGTGAATTGTGCTTTGTATTATTAAAATAAGACCAAAATTTTCTAGGATTCGAAATTAGATTTTTTTTCCGTTCCGTATATTACTACATAATATGGAAATCAATAATTAAATTTTAAAACTAAGCATTTATGATAAAAGTGAAAAAATAATATCTTGAGTACTAATTATACGTATCTTATATGATTTATGTGCATGCAAGTAGGTGTTTAATTATGAAAATCTTGTACCGTCGTCTGACATGCTGCTTGTGAGTATTAAATACATCATTATGAATCGAATTAAGATCGTTGAATGTTTTTTCACTATTCTTTTGACAAAACAAATAAGTTCGAAGTTTTTCAATGGAGTCTTTAAGGAAAGGTGGAATAATTTCTTCATCATTGGTTCAATTAGCACCAGATAATTTGTCTTCTACTAATTCATCAATTGTGAGTAATTTCGAAGTCATAAAACCGTATCACAATTCACATACTAGAAAAGAGGAAATTTTCACATTTTAAAACAGGGTAGAACGACGTAGAACCGAAGCTTTGGGTCGTATAAACGAAACACTTTATCATTGCAATGAATACGAAAGAATTGGGTCTGTGATGAAACGACGTATAAATGAGAAACGTATAAACGGTTCTTTACTATATTTTACTTGAGGTTCTTTTTTTTTTTCATTTTTTTTTCTTTTAATGTTTGAGGGAAAAAATGACATTCTTTCATATTTTCAAAATCAGAAATTTGGGCAAGAAAACTTCTTAATTTTCAATCAATATGTCACGAAGCTGAAAGAAGCTGATTATCAAAATACTATGTTCAAGAATTCGAATCCAGTGGATGAGTTATTATTATTTTTTGTCACCAAAATAAGAAACTGTCAAAACATTACTCCCGTAATGAAAACTGTTTTCTACTCGAAGAATTATTCTGCCGAGTACCACCCATATCAACAAAATAGATGAATGAAATAAAATAATTATAACTTAATTTTCAAACTTCTTTTGCTTTTGTAAGTCACGGCTTCTTTAATTACTAGTCCAACCATAAACGGGAGCGAGTACATAAACTTTCCGATCACACAAAATTTGAAATCTCTTGCTCAGATCTTTTAATTAAAGCGCATAAAAATAATTCAAAAAGCAATCTTAGTTCCAAAAATCTTATTAGAATGTGACTGTCCGATATTTTGTTTATAATTTGAATGCTGCGTTATCCTTTTTATTGTCCTACATTTGTGCATTTTTCATACCTATGTTTATTTAAGACACATGCATAAATAGGGCATCAGAATTTCTTTACAGCCGTAAAAGGGTCACCTGGCATAAATATAATGATACAATAATTAAAAAGACATATAGTGGCACTCTATACAATATCTCAGTGTATTCAGTACAATATCTCAGTGTATTCAGTACAATACCTCAGTATTTGGGTTCGTATTCAATAAGCCATCTTTTTCTTTCTATTTGTGTTTTATTGAATTAAAAACCGCGATTGTTTATCTTTCTTAGAAGAGAAATAAATCAATTTTTTTCAGTGCATTCTGTAAATTTTGAATATGATAATCACTTATACTTCTGTTGATTATCTTCTGGATGGAGAGATATCAAAAAATATATAACCTCATCAAAATGAATTAATTTGTAATCCATTTATTTCCTGTAGAAAAGAATCGCAAATTTACATATTAACATTTGTCAAAAGTCTGAATTCTTTTTCTAGCAAAAACAGTATAAAAACATATGCGCTAATTTTAATTCTATGAAATAATGAAACAGCTTTCAAACTGTATGTTAACAATGAAATTAAATTACTCAGAAAACCAACTCACGAAATATAATTAAGTTCTGCAACTTTTCTAAAAGGCAGCGAGACGAGCATTTTACTTGATAACTGGAGTTCGTTTTTCCCTACGTAATTATTGCATTGCAGGATAAACGCAACACCGCAAAATCCAATCACTCCAAACACGTGTCAGCG
Organism: Araneus ventricosus; assembly: GCA_013235015.1. Classification (NCBI taxonomy): domain Eukaryota; kingdom Metazoa; phylum Arthropoda; class Arachnida; order Araneae; family Araneidae; genus Araneus; species Araneus ventricosus. Next base: position 634,943 of record BGPR01000073.1, read on the forward strand.
ACAGAACAATCATATTTGAAGCAATCACGCGCCAAACGTTTCAACCCGGCCTTTTCTCTCTGAAAAGTTTCTTCTCCAATCCATCACTTCTTTCGGCCAATCTTTGACCTTCTTTCGTACAGCTCACCTACGCCTTAACGTCTGAGGTATGAGACAAGCCCTGTGATTGGTTTAAAGTTAATGACAGTCTTTGATGCCCGCTGAGAGGAGTAATGGGCTGTTTGACAGATGGATTTATTCTGCTATCAGATAGTAGCAAAAAAGAATAAAAAGTCTAACAAGGCAAAAAGAGTGTATTTCGTTCCAGAAAAGGGGGGAAAGAAACTCCTCCCCTACTTTTTACTGAGAAACATACTTTTCTCTTCTCTTCCCCCCCCCCCCAACCAGTCTCCAGTTCAAGATTGATTGTTTATTTTTATGGGTTAAAACGTCAATTTTTACATCGGTGATCGGACTTGGACGTATTAGTAGCTTTCGGTGATGTTTTTGACGAATTTGGTACGTCTACATTAAAAATATTAGAGAAAACCATTTTAGATGTGTAAAGCTGGATAAATAATATGTCAAGAGGGCCATTTTTGTCCAGTGAGAAGGTTAAAATGGGTAGTGAGTGCAAAAGAGAGAGCAAAAGATAAATAAAAAATAAAAATAAGCGTGACATACGTAAAAGACATAAAAAAAAAAGGATCTGTGTGGTCTTAAATTTTCTTAAATCAATGTTTTTAATCTTCTGATTTTCAATTCGGCATTTCATTTTGAATCATGACTTGATTCCGAATGAAAAATACACACACAGTTCATTCGCACTAAATTAAAATCTCTCAGGTAGTCACTTTCAGTGTCTTCATAACGAATTTGAGAATAAAGGACTGTAACTTAACCAAAGATCACGCAAATATCAAGCGTAATGTAAATATTGCTTGCCATATTTCTGGAATTCAATTTCATCCTTCCGCAGACAAAGGTATCTTAAATTATGGGCAGGTTCGGAGGAGATTACGCGTGTGTGAATTGGCTTTATGATTTATTAATTCATTTGATTGATTACCTCGCCGTTTTCAAATTATTCGAGGGTTATTCGGAGCGTGCTCACTTGAAAAAAGTATACCAGCACCCCCCACAACAAATTTTCACACCAAACAAGAGAAAGCACGGTTGACCCAAAACCGACTGAATGTGAACCAAGCCCATATACACGGGAAGTCTTCGGTAACATTGGGTCTTGTGTCCTCACTTCATAGGCCATGGGCACACGTTCGATTAGTGTCGGACAAGTGACAAAATATTGAAGAAGGGATAAGCGTCCTGAAGTTTATTGATAACATTTGGGTAGAGAACATGCACCTCCTTCCGAGATGAGGTGTCGGGCAAGTAATTAGCAACACTTTTGCTCAGCAATTTCCCCAGAGGTGGGAGGGAAATCGGAGGTACCTGTGCACTACCCAACTGCTGTCAATGTACTCCACGCCACTAATCGCTTCTCCGAAATTTTGTGTCTCTAATAACTTGCCCAATACAAATCGCAAGAGTGCACCTGGCCTTAGATCTCCAAGCCAAAAATCTGCCACTTGGAGCATAATAATGGACTCACGAAAGCATAGGCAGGGTAGGCATCTGCTAAGTTCTTCAATAAATATTAGTAATAAAAAATGTTTTGAGTACCCTCTTGGTTTTGAAAAATTACATTGCAGTATTATAGAATTTCGAATAAAAACACATAGAAATATTGTAGAATATCCTATGCTACTTAACATCTATATTTGTTTTTGTTAATTACTAATTATTGTTTTATTTTAATTTTCTTAAATTACATATTCACTAAGGCAGCGGAAAAAAAAAAGATTTCGAGCTCAGAAGGGATATTATTTATTTATTTATTTATTATTATTAATTTTGCAGTCGGAACTTTTACAAGAGTAGAAAAAATATAAGTCTTCGGCTGCACGTTATCCAGATTTTAGACACACGCCATCCACACTGCTGATCGGTTAAGTACAAGGAGTGTATGGTAGAGAAGTACATTACATATATCTATATAATAGCAAAGATCTCCAGGTCAGAATGGAGAAAATATGTCAAACTTCATTAAAAATAACGCGAAAAAAAGGGCCAAAATTAGATTTATTTATTGAAGCACCGCCTTTTTGTTAACTTTTCATTAGACAGAAGTCTTCTGTGACAAAAATAAATCCTGCTAAAATGGCTGAATTACAGCAGATTAATTTTAAACAAATGAACCAATGAAATTAGAAGAAATGAATGCGAGTGTAAAACTCGAAATTTCTCCAGTATAAATAATAAAAAAAAATAATAGCAATACCTATTTCTGAAAGAGGTCAAAATTTCACTAATGTACTATTCTAATTCTCTTCAGGTAATTTTCCAGCGTCAAAATAATACCTGGCGCCCCTTGTTAAGTCACTCATGAGGATAAAAAAATCAAATTATTTTCCCGGCGCCAATTTCCCTCGCTGGCCATGGTGACAAAAAGCGTTTTTGTCATTTTTGAAAGTCAAATGCGATGAGGAGCGACCCTCGACGGCAGAATTGGCTCGCGCCAGTCCCACGTACATGGCGGAATCGAATTTGGAACCCGATATATTCTGATCTTGAAGCCAGGACCTTAGCATCAGGACACCATGGCGCGGTGTTTCATTGGTGGTTAGTTTTGATAGTTATAGCTACATTTTTTTCCCCTTCCTCCAGAAGTAGGAAAAGCGGAAATACCTAGTGTCATTAATTTTAACTTTGTACGGGGTGATCCAAGGAGGTGTCTAGACCTCTCTATAGGGAAAAATACTATGGGGTCTCGATTTCTGAAAGAAAAAATAAATTAGTTCACATTTCGGCCGCTAGGGGATAAAATGGCACTGCGGATCAGGCAATTTACATATTTCTTAAGATGCGCAACATCCTTTATCTATATAAGGAGTCGAGAAGCATTTTTTCATAAACGAGCTAGCTGTCAAGACCAGTGATGTAAAATACCCAGGTATTTATTTTTAAGGGTAAATACCCAAAATGGGTATTTACCTGGGTATTTATTTTTCAATTAACTCTATTGAGATAAAAGACAGGCACTGATGTGAAATATTATTTCTATATATAATATAAATATGTATAGAATATACATTGAGCATTAGATAAGATAAAAAAAAAGAAATATTGTTTTATGAACCTTTTAAATTATATAAAGACTAAAAAAATTAAGCAGAAAAAGCAAAAACGCAATACTATATCATAGATCTTGCATAAAATGCGTGGTTTAAATGTCAATCCTTTTTTATCACAATGAGTAAAGGAATAATGATGTATTTGTTGCTTTTTAAAAATGAGAGTTATTTTAACTAAATGAAAAAAAGAAATAATGAGTTTGGTTTAGAATGATAAACAGCTGATAATAAAAACTAAAATGAAAGATATAATTGTTTATCATTCTTTTTGGATTAATTAGTCAAAGTACCAGACATTGCTGATGAAAAGTTAGCAGATGTTTCAGTTCTAACAGTTTTTAAAAGAGAATTATTCTGAAAGTAACATTCACTCATATTACTTTCAACAAAGTTAAGTGATCTTTGTAACAAAATTTCAGCAACAAGAAATTTGAATTCTTTTGTTGATGAAACTGTTGTATTATTTGACGATATATTAGATGCACACACTCACACAAAGTTTCCTGGTTAGATGGGATTCATCTGGATCATAAACAACAATAGTTAAAAGTTCTTGAAACTCTAAATTTGAAGTAGTTGTCATGGTTGGAATTTGATTAAAAGAAAATTCATCTAAATAGGGAGTTTCAAATAGACAAGGAACAGAACAAGTGCAAGGCTACGTAAAGAACACAGGTTAAATCTCTATCGGAATTTGAAGTTCCAAATTACTTTGTTAAGGGAACCATGAATATCAAGTTTGCATAAGAGAGTCAGTTGAAATTATATTCCAGGTGAAAAGATGATTGCCGAAGGCGACTGGTATAACATAAACTGTGTTAAAAATTATTACTTCAAACCGGAAAAACTAAATTATCCCCCGATCCCGTTTAAGTTCTGGAATACTTTATTCTGAATCCTGTTAGAAATTGTGTTGTTATATAATTTAATTAAAACTTTTTAAAAAATTATAAACTATGTATTAGGCATATAAATTTTATATGTTTGATTTTGAATCTCCATTCACAAATACTTTTAAAAAATATCCAGTTTTGGGGTACTTACTTATTTTTTTTTATCTCATTTTGAATCACCTTTCGCAAATACTTCTTTTTTTTGCAAAATATCCATTTTTTGAAATTTTATCTGTTTAATTTTGAATCACCATTCGCAAATACCTTTTTTGCAAAGTATCCAGTTTTGGGATAATTATAGTTTTTATGTTTCATTTTGAATCACCATTCGAAAATGCATTTTTTTTTTATTTTTGCAAAATATATAGTTAAGAGTATTTATAAATTTTACATGTTTTATTTTGAAATACCATTCACAAATACATTTTTTTGCAAAATATTCAGTGTATGGGTATTTATAAATTTAATATTTCTTTTTGAATCACCATTCTCAAATACTTTTTTTTGTAAAATACCCAGTTTTGGGTATTTATAAATTTTAAGTTTAATTTTGAATCGTCATTCACAAATACTTTTTTTTCTTACAAAATATCAAGTTGTTGGGTATTTATAGAAGTTTGTGTGTTTCATAGTGAATCAGCATTAGAAAAGTTTTTTCCCCGCAAAATACCCAGTTTTTGGGTATTTACCCAGGCGTTGGGTAAATACCCGGGTATATACCCAAAAAATATTTACCTACCCACTGGGTATTTACCCACCCCACATCACTGGTCAAGACACTTAGCTTCAAACCTGTCAACATGGGTTCGATCCCCCGAGTGTTCTCACTCGCCGCGCTTCCTTTTTCTGCCTCCCTTTTTATTTTTAATTCTCTTAAAGTAATTTTATTTCCTTTTATGAAAATGCTTAATTTTTAATTATCTCCATTTATTTATATATTTAATCAAAAAATCCTTAGTTCATTTCTAAATTTTTAACTTTATTGGTACATCAGGTTTATTTTCCATTTTTCAGTAAGCCATATCTGCTGAATTTATGGGTGGTGGGGCTTGCAGCCCCAATGAACCATAAGCCTATCCTGTCAATTTTTTCATCAAATGAGGACTCCGTCATGAAACTGACTTTACCAAATCGCGCGTTACTTGGTAAGCAGTTTTATGAACGCACACCCATTCGCACATTGCGTTGCCTGTTCAAAGTTTATTACGGAAACACTTTTCGGATGACAGAGTGATTAGCAGGTCAATTTCAACATCTTGGCCGCCTCGGTCACCGATCTAAACCCTTGTGAATTTTGGCTGTGGGGGTATTTAAAGAGCTGCGTTTATAAAGGCAATGTTCCGAATTTAGCTGTCTTAAAAGACAGAATTTCGCAACATGTATCCCACCTCGAAGCGAATGAGTTACGTTTTGCCGTGGAATGTGTTGTGCATCGCAATTTCTAGAGCAAAGAGATATGTTGGCATGTCGTGAATGTAATGTTGCAGAGTTAACGCAGATACCAGGCAGTTAGTTTAAAATAAAAAATAGCTTTAATACAGTTACTTAAAAGAAACATGCTGCTTTCTTGCAGCTTACACACTCACGGACAGCCATTCATTCGACTGCTTGTACTAAAAACGCAAGTTAACAAAATACATATAGATTGTAACAACCAATCAACTTCAACTACGTCATGAAATTAACCAATGAGATACGTTTCATTCAGTGACTGAACAATTTCATTTGAATTTCCAACAAGATAGAGGACATATCGAGCCATATCTGTGACGATAGGGTGGTTCCACATATGATAGCAAAAAAGTTATTGCACAAATCCTTTTTAGTCATACTGTTTAATTTGTGGTTAATTTCATGTGATTGCAAAATAAAAGTTATTAAATGCTAAAACACTTTTTCGTTGTTGATATTTATTCCATCTCCACATGATAGTGCACTTTGACGGTCGTTGTTAGGTATGTTAAGAAATATGTCAATTGCCTGCTCTGCAGCACCATTTTATCCCCTAGCGGTCGAAATATGAAGTAATTTTTTCTTCTTTCAGAAATCGAAACCCCATACTCAGGAGAGCATGTGTACGAAATTTGGCTGATATTGGCCAAGTATTTTTCCCTACAGAGAGGTCTAAACACCTCCTGTTTAATTTGGATCACCCTGTACTTGTTTTCACATATTGTACATTTTTGAAATAATTCTGCGTTTACTTATTTACGAGCCGATATACCTGGCGTTGTTCGGGATGAAAATATTTTCATGTGTTTTATTAATGAAAAAATTAACTATTTAATTATTTATCACGAAACCTTCACTAAAATCTTTCTTATGTTTCAGAGGGGTCCGCGAGTATACGGATATGAGTAGCTGCCGGATAAGTAAGCAAGAACTCAACTCCCCTGGAGGTATAGTAATGTGGGGGTTGTGTTACCTCCCACCAAAGATAGTACGTACCTCCTTCGGGAGGGTCGAGCCATGGCCCGGTGATTGGCTACTAGGACTCCGGCCTCAGTGCTCGAGAAATTGCAGAGGCTGCCATTCAAGGCCTCGGATGCCAAGGCAGGGCGGGTGTAACACGGTTTACGGTTAGGGCGATATCTCACTACGGAATTTTTCGCCGTCTAGGGACAGAGGTTTCGACTGGTCGGTTTCTCCTTCAATGTGACCTTGAGCGTTGGGGGGTGGACGCCCCATCTTTACGATCTCACAACCCCAGAAAAAGGGATGACAGTTGCAATGTGCAATTGCCCTTTAGGCGATGCAAGTAGAGGTTTTTTTTGGCGTTTGTATTTTTGCTGTCCTTTCATTTTCGCGTTTGACTTAGTACTTGTTTGTTACTTTTGCGCTTGTCTTCCATGGATACCAATACTTTAGTGTAGATGAATTTAGTGCAAAGAAACACACACAAAGAATTGCATATCTTTCTATAAAAAGCTATAATTGACAGAAAAAATTAAAACGAAAACATATATATTTTAATAGTTTTTATCATTAATATGAAGTTAATATTAATTTTGCTATTACCATAATTTTTTCATCTTTGTTATCATTAATTCTCTCTGTAATTATAAAATGCAATTACGAAATTCTTTCGCATGTAAGAGTAATAATATAACAAAAAGAAGAAGAAAAAAATCGCTGTTGCTCTTGATAATTAATGGAAGATTTTACTTTGGAAGTCTGATTTCATTTTCTTATTTCTAATATAATTTGAAATATTAAATGACGTCACCTGATAAACCCGGGGTTACTCGGGATGAAAAAGCTTCCTACACTAATATCTTTAATATAAAGATGACTTTTAAATAAAATATTATAATTCACAAAATCCTCTCACTGTCCGAAACTTTCTAAAAAATTAATAAAGGCCAAGAATTAATTACCGCAAATATGACTCATAGTATTTGCGAACAAAATTCCATGAAAATATTTTCAATAGTTATGATTTCTACAGCATACAAAAAATTGGCGTTTCAGCTTTATTTATAAAAATTATCAACATAGTTATAAAGCAGAAAAAAACCAATCCTTCAAGAAACGTATACGTAGTAAATAAAAACATGGGTAGATGCTCCACTTTTGGTCACTGTACCAGTTTTGACACAATGCATTTATTTGTCCAGGAATTAGCCATAGATTTCATATTAACCAATAAGATGCATTCTTACGCCTTAAGCAAACTCTTCTTTAGTATTTAAAATATGATTAGTTCATTTTTCCTTTGCATGCGACTGGTAAGAAAATTAAATGCTTGAATTTTTGTTCAGGAGCAATGTTTTGCAATCTTTCACCGTCAGACTCTCAGAAATAACTGTTAATTCTAAAATTGATCATCTTTAGGGTTTATGAGGGTTTTTTTTTATTTCCTAAAGGATTGCTTTAAGTATTTGCATATAAATTCAGTCATTCAAAAATAATATATATATAATACCACTTATAAAATAATATAATACCACTTTTGTAAATTTTGAATGTTTATTGTTGTCAAAGTACAGATTTTTCTTTGCTTGAGAAAAATGCATATATGTATATTCTCTACATATTAAGGTTTATATTACACTCACTCTAAATCTATAATTATCTATATTTTTTATTATTTATTTTTTAGTAATTAGTGACAAAGTAGACTATTGTACCCCAAGGACGGAGTACCATGATCCACAGCATGGGGTACTATGGGCCACCAGTAAATTTTTAAAAATACGTTAATACAGTACATTTTTTAATAACACAAAATATAAAATGTATCATATTTGTTTATTCATGGCTTCAGTTCATACATATAATGCAAGATTAACGAATATTAAAGTTGGGAAACGACACATTAAAAGATTTTTGTGTTACTGAGTCTCCTGGTTTCTTGTGAAATTGTAGCTTCTGAAAGTCTCATCATAATATCTTGAACATTTACAAAAGATTGGTCATCTATGGAAATGCTTTTATGGGACAGTACTAGCCTCTTTTTTAATTAATTTTATATCATTTAACCCTTAGTTTATGTATAATATCCATAGATGCATTATTTTTTAAAAAGAATTATACTATTTTATTTAATTTTTGCTTAATATAGCTATAATATAAGAATTAAAAATTTACTGAATGTTTATAAAATATAAACAAGAAAAAAAAATCTTAAAAAAAATGTAAAACTTTGACACGAAATTGATAAAAAAAAAGTAAGAGAGATTATTTTATGAGTATAGTTTTTATGAGTTGGATTCCAGAGATCCGACTTCTGTTGAATTAAATCAATTAATCCCGAATCTTTTTCAACAGACCAAATATACTTTTTTGCATCCATGTCGATGGCGAAAAGACGATTCTGAAATAGCCTCTGTGTAGCCAACCTTACGAAAATCGCGCCTAAGTTGTCAGTGACGTCACTGGCAAGCCGAACTTGATTGGTTCAGTTATCCATGACCGCAGTCTTCGACGGGAGCTTTTTAGCAAAAGGAAAAAGATCCGACGTCGCTTTCCGGGCTAATAAAACCGATTCTAAGGACTGAGAAGAGTGACTGCTCTCCCAAGACGGCGAAATATCTCGTAGTGAGATAAGGCCATTACAGTTATACTTCAGTATTCGTGAAAAAAATTTGCAGTACTTATAACATGACAAATACATACAACATAACAATGGCTACAGTTATCACATATCAAATCGGCTGTTGAAGGCTACGTGATGTATGACTACGTTTTATATGCTTGAAAGTAAAAATGTATTTAATATTAGCACTCGATGGAATGCCAAAGCACACGTACATAAAAGCATTTTTAAAAAATGCTGTTATATGTCTATGTAAAATTTTATACCAATTCGTTTGCTGTCTTTCTGGAGAGAAGGAAGAAAGCGTCACCTGTGGCACGGTAGATAATTACATAATTATATCCGTTACAGCTTTTAATTAATAAAAATAAACTATTTAATTAACTGTCACGAAATCTTCACCAACACCTTCCTTATGCTTCATAGCAAAATGTGAAGAAAATCTATTTAATCTAGTTTGGACTTTTATAGAGTACAAACTATTGTTGCGTTTCCCTCTTATTTATATAGGTTTTCAGTTCCGATGCCTACATGAGTCAGACGCATTTGTTAGATACTAATAAAATATAGAATTGCGACAAATTATGGCAAATTTGTTTCAAAAGTCCTACTTGCATGCATTAAAAAACTAATTAACATTCTTTCTCAAAAATTTTGCCAATTGAAATGCGTTTGGTCTAGAAGAAACACTGATACGAAAACAAATGCTAAATGACCATGTATCGAGAAAGATTTGCATCCTCAAAATAGGAAAATAAAAGAAACAAATGAAGTATACAAGACTGATAAATGAAAATACTTTTATGTTAATGACTTTTAATTGGTAAACGAAATATTTTAAATGAATATGACTTTTTAAATTATTTTTGCATGAAAATTTGACAGAAAGAAGTAATGTCCAAGTTTTACGGCCACAAAAAGTTACTTCTAGTAAGATCGCAATTCAAAATTTAAAAGCCATTGACGCAGGCAAATCGTATAATGTAACTTGCAGAAAATTTAAATTTCCATTTTCTTCTTTAGCTGAAATAAGGGTCGTTTAAAAGTGGTGTAAACTTTCTGTTTGCCTCTAAATTAGAATAATCTCTGTTTTTGTATTTAAATCTCAAGAACAAATACGATTTTTTTACTGACAAATTTCTACAATTTTAGCATGCTGAGTGAAACAGCCCCCAGTAACACAGAAATATTATATAATATTTGCACAATGTTATACAATATTATGAACACCTAGGAATGCTGAATACCCTACCAAAGTATTGTATAATATGTAACAATATTCCCGAGATACTAAATTTTCATAAATACCATAAAAACAATGTCTTACATGAAAATATTAATTTTAACTCAGGATAACACTTGCTTTGATGTATTATTTTAAAAAAATTCATTAGAACAATTATTCTTTAAGATGATGAATATTATATCATATTATACAATACAATCAAAACGGTATTACATATTTTCCTTTTTCTACGTGGATCAGTATTTGTTAAAATGTGTAGGACAAAACGGAATTCTCTTTCTGTAAAATTTCAAAATATGGGTATCAATGAATTCAGCATCGTACAAACCTTAACTATATTTAGATATGTTTAGTTAGATTCACGTTCTATATTGCAGTTACACGAGGGCTATTTCAGAACGGGCCTCGTCATTTTGAACGGTGGTCAGATCACAAGGACTATACTTAAAATGTCATAACCTCTTTCAATTTCCAAGCCACACTAGACTGTTTCATCCCGATGGTTTGACGTGCGTCAGGCCATGTATACGTCAAATCTCGTATCTGCAACCATCCGTCCCCCAAGACTCTGCCACCTGTAACTGTAAAAATTAAGGTTGCCGTCCAAACTGTAGAATTAAACAAAATTATATCAGTGCCATCCTAACGCACTGAAGAAGTCTAAAATTTTCTCAGAATGTCCGATAGCTTGCTGCAGTTTTTGTGTGAATCTCCAAAATCTTCAGAAACAAAACCACTGCAGCCAAGGGGCTGTCCATAAACGATGTCACACTTTTTTTCAATATTTTTTACTCCCTCACCCCTTTATCACAAAGTGTCATACTTCGCCATACCCCCTGCTTCCCCCTTGTCACATGTCACACTATATTACATAAACATAAACTTGCAGTTCAGAAACAAAGCACTACGTTATAGATCGCATTTTCAAATTTTATTTTTAAACTTTAACTATGTGTTTTAATGACATTTGTGAGCATAACAATAATAATGATTATATGTGTACTTATTTTGTATGAAATAAGATTAAGGTTTACAACAAAAAACCTAATTAATATACAATAGTAATAAAATATTAATATAAAAGAGCAATTGTAAACAGTAATATTTTGGAATTTGAAATGGTATTTGATATATTTTGCTTTAAATCTTATCTTTACTTTATGAACACAAAATACTCATAAACAGACTGAATTTTTTTTAAAAAAAGCGCCTCAATAAGATCAACCTGTTTGTGCCACTACCAGTTCTACCACTCACCCAGGTGGGGCGACGTATCTTCTGTTGGACATTTCAAGGGTGTGACAGGGGGAGGTTTGCTTCTAATGATGAAGAATTTCTGCTGCTACCCTATTCTCAGAACCTACCCTGAATGTCTTTTTCAAAAAGAAAGGAATATAAGTGAAAAAAAATCACATGAAAGTTATTTTAGCCCCGATTAAAAAGTACCCTCAAATTCTGGTAATTTCAAAATAACTTCAAAATTTAATCTGCTAATTTTAAATGTTTTTATTTTAACCAAAATGTGTGATGTCACACTTCTTGTTACTCCCTCCCCCCCTTGTCACAAACTGTCACAATTTCACGAACCCCCTCCAAGCGTGACATCATTTGTGGACGGCCCCCAAATTTTTTTAAAAAGCCTAAGAACCAAAAGATTCATTCGTCTGATATGAGATTTCGTAGCGTAACTGCAGGTAGATAGTGCCATATGCACATATTGGCACAATGACGGCAAAAGAGTAATGAAAGATAATTTTAAGTATCAAGTATATAAATATGTATAAAGAGTTCACACAAGTACTAATTTCTTCAAAACATTCATTTGAAGGAAAAATTTGAAATTATTACAAAACATAATTTTGTCCTATATGTTTAGTAATCCGGCAATCCCATGCTTACATCATTTCATTAGAGACATCCATTCTATTTATAACAGGAACAACACCAAGATACTTCCGCCACTTCGATTACTGCTGTGTGAATTTCTGGATAATTTCTGCTGATTCGAGGCAGATTACTAGAAATTAGAACCAAATTTCATTTGGTAGGCCATCTACCTTTTATGATAATTAACTCCATCCATCTCACTTTCTCTATACTTATATCATTATCAACATCAATAATAAATATTTTGGTTTAAATCTAAATAAGATGCAATGACTTGATTAAAATAATCTATAAAAATAATTTTTTATAGTTGAGTGCTCTACCTGTTTAAATTGTTTTATTTTAATTTCATTGTCATTTTGTTTGTCTTGTAATTTGTAAAATTATTTGTGATTTCAATCTATATATACAAAAGAGAAAGAGACTCACTGATTCATCACCCAATCTCCTCAACCACTAGGACTAGAAACTTGAAATTCGGCAAGAGGTTGCTTCTTGGGTAGTAGATGCTCACTAAGAAAGGATTTTTCAAAATTTTAATTAGAATTTAAATTAATTAAAAATTACCCTAAATTTTAACGTTCTTCTACAATAACTTCGGAGCCTATTATTGCGCAAAAACCATTTTCACATCATTTTAAATATAAAAAAATTAGTTTTTCAGTAATACCGATTGCATTTTCATGATATTATACACATGCAACAGTTATAGATCTTGCAACAACTAGATTTATCTTTTACATGCACTGGCGTTCTAGGGGGCGTTATGGAGTCGAAACATCAGTGGTGTACCTACATAAAAAGGAGCCCAGGGCAAATACAGAAACTGCGCCCCCCTCCCCTCTTTCTTCTTTTGAAATGTGATCCTCATTTTCTTTTCGGAAACATTATGCCGGGGAGTGCAAAGATTAAAAGTTCAAATAAACTTTAAAAATAACGCATACAAAATTTTTGAGTTGATAGGACTTACTCATTACAAATTTTTTAACAAAATTTCGCTAAATTTTCGTAGAAAATTTGGTGCATTCTAACTTTAATCCCTTAGATATGGATGAAATAAGGAAATCAAAGTATTTTGTAAGAGACTTTTGATATATTAGAAAAATAAAAATAAAAAGCGCACTCCATGCTGCCATGCTCCTGACTGCCATATTTACATATTTAATTAATTATTTTAGGTTGAGCATTGGTAGTTGAATGATTTGATAGTCAAGGCAAATTTTAATGTGTTTGTTAACAGTAAAATTAATTAGTGATGATAGCGTAACTCAGCGAGGAAAGAAAACGCTTCACATAAGGCAGGAATTGAATTTCTCTTCTTTATGTATTTGTTCTCCTTAATTATTAAAGAAATCGCCGTCGTTTATCTTGATTTCAACGTCAATGCAGTCTGATAATTTTTACTAGCAATTAAAAAACTTTATGCGGTCTTTTCTCTCTCTCGCTCTCTCTCTCTCTTAGCATTTTGTTTGTTTGCGTTTGGCATAACAATTGCATCTAGATTTTACAAAATAAAATTTAAAATAAACACTATCGCACTTTCATCCTGCAAATTATGCAAATATTCAGTACTAAAAACAATGTAAAGATAGCAAATTTACGTCTTTTAAAGTTGCTGGAGTGCTCTTACACTAACCAAAAAAATGGAGGTATATTTTCCGTTCTTCACTCTTTGTTGAATGCTGATTGAAAATAGGAATGACACTTTGCTAACTATCTATCACCAACATTCCGAAGAAACTAGTATTCAGTTAGTATGAAACAGGCCCACTGTGAGAAACCATCAGAAAACTTGAGCTGCGAGCTTATATCTGAAACATAATATTACTTGTTATTTTGTCGCAGCTTGAGATGACCGGATTGTAAAAATGATAGTATCCTTAAGATTTTCCCACACTTTGTTGAAACTATTTCAATTTTTAAGAATCTTGGGATTAAGATTAACAAAAAACCTACTTTTCTTTTCAATACAACCAATTTATTCCTCAATTTTTCGCCCCCTGGCAATTGCGCCTAGGGCACGTGCACTACCTGCCCCACCCTACTTACGCCACTGCAAACCATTCCTGCGATTATACCATTTTTAAAGCAAAATATGATGATGGAGCATAAAAGTAATACAATGTTCCAGACGGTATTTACTCTTTCTAAGCCACTGCTGACGACTGCGGGTTTTTATTTTTAAATATTTTTTCTCGGGCACCACCTACTCTCGCTACGCCACTGGCCATAGTGTCAAAACGTTAGTTTTGTCACTTTTTAAAGTCAAATACGATGAGGGGGCGAAAAAATAACAATGCCCCAGTATTTCTTCTGTGCCGTTTATTCAAGCTAAGCCACTGATGATGAAGGGGAAAAGGGCGAAAAAAATCACATTATGACCCAGGCGCCACTTACCTTTGCTACGCCACTGTCTACATGTTCAGAAATGTGGAGAATCACAACCGATTGTAAAAGGTTTACGATTACTCCCTCAGAAATTTTTGAGCCACATATGTAAAATCACTTTGAAGAACTGTATTATCATTCAAAAATATTAAGCAAGTTGTTGGCCGAAGGAACGCTGCAACGATTTTTCTTCTATTTACGGGTTGATAACGGCATTTCCTTCCCAATGAAAATAAAACGATTTCTTTTTTAAATATAGAACATGACTTTGAAAACTTTTTGGTATCAATTGGAATACAAAAATTTATGATGTTATGATGCCGTTTTCTGAAAAAAGCAAAGGCATTACCCTAATTGCCAATAATTAAAATAATATTTAATGCACTTTGTAATGTTATCTACTTCTTGCATTTAATGTTTAAATGTAGTGAATGAGTAAGAGATATTACGCAAGAAATTCACGGATGAAATAAAAAATAAATATTTATTTAAAAATTTTATCTATATAGTATATAAAAGAGAAAGTCACTTACTAACTATTAACGAGCCTTCCAAACCACTGGGACTAGAAACTTGAAATTTGGAAAGGTGGTTGCTTCTTGGGTAGTAGGTGCTCTCTAAGAAAGGATTTTTCGAAATTTTAATTGGAATTTTAATCAATTTAAAAGTACCTTCAATTTTCACGCTTTTCTGCAATAACTTCGGAGCATACAATCGCATTAAAATCATTTTAACATCATCTTAAAGTTTAAAAAATTAGCTTTTCAGCGATAGCAATTTTATTTACACGCAATATTCTGTTAAATTTTCATGAATTTTGGAAAATGTTTTTAAACAAAATTTCCAACAATGTTTTTATTGTTATCGTCTGCAGATTTTTTTGGAGCATGCGCAGAAGAGCTCCTTCTCCGATTAAAAGAAAAGAAACATTATTAACTGAGAACTGATGATGTCTCGAGTTGCGTTTTGAAAGCTATTCCTGTCAATATTTTGAGATGCAATTTGATAAATCTTTCGTAAATTATTTATAAGTAGGTGTGCTGTCTTTGTATATATTTGTATTGTCAAAAAATTATCTGAAACTTGAAAAAAAGGACTTTGTAGTTGTTGGGATTCCGATGTAAAAACTCAAACTCAACTCCATAACTGTAGTTCCTACTCAAGAAAGATGATTCCATTGTAACTAACAACATAAACATCATATATTATGTACATAGTTTACAGAAAAAACAAGCATATTCTGATTATGAAAATCTCGTTCTATATAGTAAAACACAAACTCTTATCCTCACATCTCTGAACGATATTATTACAGTAAAAAAAATAAAATGCTAGATTTACAAGATACAAGATATAAAATTAAATGTCGTTTTCAAGCGCTTTTTGATAGCGCCGTCAGTTCGTTACAGTAAGTTTAATTTGGATTCCTGGTTTGTCTTTCTAAAAACATGGCGGGCATGGAACAACAACATCGCCATAGAACACGAACACCAATTTCATCTTTTCTTTTATGTATACTTTCTAATTTTAATGGGATGCAGATTTAAATGTTTTTTGTTTCATTCTTAATGATTAATTAGATTAAAATGATTTAGTTAAAATTATGATTTGATTTAATCTCCAAATTAAACGACACCATCCATTTGGGATATTTTTTATTATTTCAATTTATTTAAGATGGTAAAGGATTCTTAAGTCATTTACGCGTGTGACTTTTGTATATAAAATTAATTGTTACGTTGACTTAATTGCGGATTTAAATAGAAAAAATTCTATAATTCGATGCACGTGTCAGACACGTTGTTGTAATTTAAGAGGTTAATCCAAATCAAGCAAACAAACTTTCTTAAGAAATTATTAATAACTTTTGAAAAAATTAGCTTCCTGCTGTTTCAAAAAATCGCTTGAGATAGTTTTCAAAAACTACGACATCCTAAAAATATTTCGTGCAACAGATTTTCTCATTTAAAATAAAAATAAGGGCACAGATAATTTTGTGTTGAATTTCCGTCGAGTGATTAAATATATAAATCAAACTGAAATACCAAAATGTTTAATTAAATTTCATTTCATTCTTAAAAAAATATTAATAACTTACTGGGAAAATTAGCTTTCGGCGGTTTTTAAAAATCGTTTGGTTCACTTGATGTTTTCATTTTAATTAAAAGTTTCAGACGATAAAGGGGTTTTGTTTATAAAATACTTTTT
This sequence comes from Araneus ventricosus, assembly GCA_013235015.1. Taxonomy (NCBI): domain Eukaryota; kingdom Metazoa; phylum Arthropoda; class Arachnida; order Araneae; family Araneidae; genus Araneus; species Araneus ventricosus. The sequence goes on from BGPR01000073.1 coordinate 651,776, forward strand.
TATATTCAAAATTTTCAATTCTTATACTACACGAACGAAGTCGCGGTTCTCAGCTAGTGTTCATACCACAGAGAAGAAGAATTTTCTTACTTTGAGCTAATTTGTAAAACATCCGACCGCTAGATGGCGGTACCGCATCAATGTTTTGAAAGTGGGTTCTCTGGAGGCATTTTTCGAAGATTCCTCCCAATTAACCCATTGGAAGCATTCTCCGTATGATGATGTTTGACGCTGAAAACGAAAGCTGTTCGCATCGTTAAAGATATAAATTTTGAGTTTTGAAAGCAGTTGTAAATAAATAAGTGTTAGTTGTTATGGTATGAAGTCAGCCTCGTTTCGAACTATGCTACGTATATTCACTTCCGAAACACCAACTTTTTCATAGTTATTCTATCATTTGTGGCTACTTACATGCGACTAAATAATCACATCCCTTCTACGAAGTTGCGATTTTAAAAAAGCGTTTAAAACTAGCATTGTATTCTGTATTTTATTTAAGAATATCTTCTAAGGAGTGTGGTTCCTTCATGCAAGCTTATTTCTCCAAATCGACAACTTCAATTTACCGGGTGTCCCAAAAATGACTGATGGATTTTGAAAATCACTAAAAGAAAAACGAAACGCGATAGAAATGTATCGTTTGCGGCCTTGCACTTGGGAAACCAGGGAATTTTATCCCACAAATTTGCATATTTAGTTACCATTTCCGCAACAGGTGGCGCTGCAGGTATTCGAGAACTGTAGAGAAGTTGAACCCGTGACATCTTCATTCGGTATTTTGCCACGCATTCTGTTTGTGAGTGCTTGTGAAAGAGCATAACTATTGAAAATGGTTTTATCCTTGGAACAGTGGATATTTCTTGTCCTGGAGTATCATCACCTGTTGTGTTCAAACGAGGCGCAGTTTCCAAAGGAGATTTGATGTGAGAAGAGGCCCGTCAGACAATGCGATAAAGGCTCTGTTCGAAAAATTCGAACGAAAGGGGAACGTCAATGATGACCGTAGTGGAAATGTCTGCCGGCCACGCAGTGCCGTTACAGAGTTGAATGCTGATGCCGTACAACAGGTCATACTACAGCAGCCCCGGACATCCGTTCGCCGTGTTGCATCTCGTGCTGGACTCTGAAGAATGACCACGCACCGTATTATGCGCCACAACCTTCACATGTTTCCATACAAGATCCAGACGCGCCAACGCTGAGTGTGAATGCCATTGATGCACGCTATGATTTCGCGAACGCTATGTTGCAGCTTGTGGATGAGGGTGATATCGATGTTGGAAACAAATGGTTCTCGGACGAGGCATATTTTAACCTCGATGGCTTTGTCAACAAGCAGAACTGGCGCATTTGGGGAACCGAAAACCCACATGTTGCTGTACCTTCATCCCTGTAATCCCTAAAAGTAATGGTTTGGGTAGCGATTTCCTCCAAAGGAATAATTGGGCCATTTTTTCGAGAGCAAGAGATAAATGCTGCAAAATATCTTGGGATTCTGGATGAATTTGTGGCGATTCATTATGCTTTGGACGACCATTGGAACGCCTCCTGGTTCATGCAAGATGGTGCTCGTCCACATCGAACGCCTGCAGTATTTGATTTCCTGAGCTTGTTTATTTCTGAGTTTGTTTATTTCAATGATCGCGTTATTGCCTTGAATTACGACAAGCATACAGGAAGTGACATGGCATGGCCTACTTATTCGCCAGACTTGACGCCATGTGACTTTTTTTTGGGGGGGGGTACTTGAAAGACCTGGTATACCGCCAAATTCCACAAACAATTGCGGAACTCAAACAATACATTAGTACAGCATGTGAGACAATTCCAAGTGACATGTTTGTACGGGTGTCTGGACAGTTTTGTCTGAGACTCCGCCACGTTGTTGCTGCAAATGGTAGTTATTTTGAAAACATCGTTGTTTAATTTTTTGCAACAGTCCTTTCAACATTATCATACAGGTTTTTATTTTAGCTATTATGCAGCGCCACCTGTTGCCGGAAATGGTAACTAAATATGCAAATTGGTGGGATAAAATTCCCTGGTTTCCCAAGCGTAAGGCAGCAAACGATACATTTCAATCGCGTTTCGTTTTTCTTTTATAGATTTTCAAAATCCATCAGTCATTTTTGGGACGTCTCTTGTATGAAAATTAGAGAGAAAAAATAATATACGTTGATATTTCTGAATTCACTGAATTTTTTGTTTATTCCGTGGAAGAAAAAAGTATATATGGGAAGCAGAATAGCATTTTTATTACACTTTTTATTCCTAATCCGTGAGATCAGATTGATATTTAACCTTCCGTTAGTTGGAATCATTTTCAATCCTAAATGGCCGCAATGTATGTCTCGTGGATGTAAAATCTATTCTTTAATACGTTCATCCTGTTTTGATAATTTTTCCTTTATAAGTATAATAATTAGTCCTAATGAGAATGTAAATGTGTATTCCGTAAGAAAAATTCAAATTGTAAAGTGTTAGGAACAGCTAAAAGATGCAGATTGCAAACGCATATATTAGATATTTTGACTAACGGAAGGAACATTATTCCGATTTGAATGAACATAAATTTCACTTTGTGTCATTAAAAATATTTGGAATGAATTAAAAATATTTAAAATTTAGGTAGAAATAATGGGCAATAAATTATAAACAATATATAAAAGTAATTGATCTTTCTGATTAGTTTTTTTTTTTTGTTTTGTTTCATTTGTATATTGATGATGTTTCAGCAGTTCTACAGGGGAGAACACAGATAATTTTAAAAGTAAATTGGAATTATTTTAAAATATGTCCTTTAGTTATTATTCACAAAATCATATCGTTATCATCATAAGGTATTGTAGAATTCTAAAATTTTGCCAGAATGTCCGTTCGCTTGCCACAATTTCTGTGTGAATGACACAAATCTTCGAAAAATGCGGCTAATATTTTTAAAAATCTTAAAAGCTCAAATATTTTTTTCACACATTCTTCTGATAGGAGATTTCACATTGTAACTACTGATAGGTGGCGCTGTAGATGGACAGCACCATACGCGCACATCCTGACGGTTAAAGAATAATGAAAGATAATTTTGTTTATTTATCAAGTAAATAAACATATATGAAGTGTTCTAGTACTAATTTCTCAAAAACAAATCGTCTTCACTTGATTAGAGAGATTCATTCTGTTTACAGCTTGAACAAGCTGTAAATAAAAAGAGGTAAAGAGGCTGTACCGAACTTACACTAGCGCCATCCCTACTGTAAGTGACGAATCAGAGTATACCCAAACAACGCAAAATTTTGTATCTGTGCCAACCCTCGTAATACACAATCGAAAATTCTATTCTTTGTTTACTAATGCAATCAAATTTGTTTTCTAGATGGCAGTTAAATTTAAGGTACCCACTGGAAAAAACTCGTTGGTTCCAACCCATCTCACCGTCGCACAGTGGGATATTTGACGAATCTGGGCGGCCAAAATTATTTTTCGGTCTTAAACTAATTTAAACGTATTAGTTAGTAAATTAATGAACTTTTTGCAGAAAATATTGCTTTAAAACTTAAAAATAATTGATATTTTATAACTTCATGGTTATATACAGGGTGGTCAAAGTAACTTGCCCTATTTAGAAGCTTCCGGGGCGCACTGCATTTAGAGTATCAAGACGAGATTTTGGCTCTAAGTATTATGGGATATGCGCATGCGATTTTATAGGTATAGAATGTACCACCTCTTATGGTTTCGGTTACAGTTAAAAATATTATAATTTTTTTCAATGGCAACCAACACCTTAATTTTTTTTATTATTAATGAATATATCATCTTGATATTCTGAATGCAGTGCTGACCAGAGGCCTCTAAATAGACCCGGTTATTTTATGATCATACCTTGTACATTGAACAAAATTAATAATATTACATTAATTTTATTTACAGAAAAGAAATTGGAAAAATAACAAATAATTGAATAAATGATAAAAATAATTGAATAATTGTGTAAAAAATTAGTTAATAATTCATAAGGAAGGTGCGATTTATTCGTCTGATGATAAATCATTAATGTCATTATCTGTTTCTTCATGATCGGAGTCCTCTTCATCAAGAACTTCAGAAGATTCCATTGGCAGGAACATCTCTAAAGTCTCTTTTAAGAATGATTTTGACTTTTTCCTCATCGTGGATCTCATACTCGTCAACACTGGATCCGAACTCAAAAACAATCTTTTGAGAACATCCTCATAGCAAGAAAATCTGGAAAATTTTTGGGCTCAATTTTGACGGAATGATCGGAAATGTTTGCTGCGTGCTTCCGCCGCTTCTTCTGACAATTGGCCTATTGGTAATATAGCATTTTCTATTACAATCGGACCACGAATTAAGATCTTGTGCATAGTAGGCGACATTGGGTACCATGGATATAATTGCACGTAGAGCTCAGATGTTTCTTCTGTATATTCTTTGAACTTTTGCAAATTAATCTTGTGACCACTGGATATGGTTTCTAGAATTACTTTAAAACGATATATTAAAGCAATCCATCTGATCTTTAACTGAGATTTAAAATGGGAGAAATTGTGCTTTATTTTTTAAATTTCATCGTCATCAAAAGTATCACTTTGAAGAAGATAATTTTCGAGTTTAGTTTATCATGTATATTTGGCAAATTTTGTTGTTGCATAATGTTAAATAACTCTCTTCGAATCATTACTTTGACACCCGATGACCCTAGAGTAAAATAGAAACAAAAAAGTGCATAGTAAATATATGTAATTTAGATATCTAAATTTTGAACCGCTTTTTTTTTAAAAAATCGCACGAGTGTGTGGTAACTTTTTACAAAAAAATAAGCAACTTTGACTCGACTTCTTTTTAGATAACTAAATGTTGACAAAGAACAATTTCAGTATTTTTTGCAAAATCCTAAAAAGATGAACAAATTTTTATAATTGATATAACTTTATTCCAATCAAAATGTCAGAAAATTACACACATATGATCGCTTTGAAAATATTCATAGCAATTTTCTTTAAATTGAAATTCATATCATAAATAAGATATTAAATGCAAAGTAATTGGAATGCCTACTGGAAAATTTGGAATGTTTGAGCAATGTTTGAAAACCCTTCATTTCAAAAGTTGGGCAAATCAGTGGCTAATTTAAACAAAAACACAAACATAAAGGTCTAAATTTATTGATCCCAAAAAAAATTTAGCGTGGAAATGTTTGGAAATATAACAAAAATCTTCGAGATTTCGCAAAAATACAAAAAAATTTTTGAAAAACAATGCGTTATTTTCAATTAATTTTGCAATTATTAAAACTAATTTTTTGACAATTCAAATCCATAAAAAAATATGAACACATACCTGCCTCATCATTATCCATAACTATTAGATTTTAATTACATCTAGAAATGAAGGTATTCACATTCGAAAATGGAACGATTGAAGCAACAACTATTTGACGCAGGATACACTTCACACAACACTCCAGTTTGACCTAATAATACAGAGGTCAAGGTCAGTTAAGAGAGTTAAAAATGGTATCACGCGATTCCCCAGTTATTCAGCTTTAAAATGTATACATCCATTCGATCCTGGTCTGTAGTTTATAAAATCGACTTTTGGCCGCCCAGATTCATCAAATATCCCACTGTGCGTCGGTTTTGATGGATGAAGAGAGTTTCTGTACAGTTAGAAAAGGCCAGTAGAGATCATTTGTTCCCAAAAAGAGGAATAGCTTTTGAAAAGATATGATACTCTGCAAAACCTTGAATTCTTATTCGTGTCTTTTATTTGACGCCGAAGTAAGCATGCATGTCAAAATTTCCGCAGACTCTAGTGACACGAGTACATAATAAGATGCAAATGCCAAAGCACCAGTGGCGAATCCAGGATTAGTGTCGGCCGGGGGGGGGGGGGCAGGGCACAAAAATGTTGTATCGTTGTGACAAATGTCAAAAGCCTCATGGCGTATGTAAACCAAAACACTTTAACTTTATAGACTTTACTCACCTGACAATAAGAATCACAAAGAACACTACAATACGTTCGATAATTTAATAAAAAAACCCAATGAAACAATTAGCCAAAAAGTGTTTTCGACCATGTGAACGTACAAGTACGACTGGAATGACTACAAAAGTGGTTATATTTTCGAGTCTGTCAATCCAGAAGGAAATGTTGTCACTTTTTTTTTAATTTTTATATTTATTCATTTATATATATATTTATAAGGGAAATTAAGAACAAACAGTCATAGTGATTTTAATAAAATTCTGGTTTAGCTCGGGAGGGGGGGGGCTGCCCATAGCCCCCCGGATTCGCCACTGCAAAGCACGACTTTAAATATAAGTTTTATATATAATTCAGAGTTCTAGCGGTTATCATTCGATGTGTCGTTCGTTCCCTTGAGTGTTTTTAGTAAAACGAGCTGGACTTATATATATATATATATATGTTTCTGGCTTGTCGGTATTTTAGCCACTTAACTACTCTCTCCGGCGGCCTTTCAGGCCTTACACCCTTCGGGCAGGCGGGTATGCCAACCACTTAACTAGTTATCTAGTAATTTATTACAATTACTCGTGCATCGAAGTATGGCATTTTTACACTTATAGTCTGAAATTAGGTCATTCATAGCCGTTATAATTCGACACAAAAAATGGAATACATAAAATTATATTTTGGTTTTTAGGATTTTTAAAAATATCAGCCTCATTTTTCGAAGATTTTGGTCATTCACGCAGAAATTGTAGAAAGCGAACGGACATTATGACAAAATTTTAGTCTTCTACAATACCTTATGATAATAGCGATATGATTTTGTGAATAATAACTAAACAGCATATTTTAAAATAATTCTAATTTACTTTTTAAATTATCCGCGTTCTCCCCTGTTGAACTGCGGAAACATCATCAATATACAAACAAAACAAAACTAATCAGAAAAATCAATTACTTTTATAAATTGTTTATAATATATCGTCCATTATTTCTACCTAAATTTTAAATATTTATTTATTAATATTTAAAACTGAATAACCTCTCAAGTGCTTTATGAACTCTTAATTGAATCAATACGACATGACATTCCCAAAACAGAAAGTGTCGTCTAATTAGGCAGTAGAGAAAATGATGTGGTTAAGGATAGCCCAGGAGATGCGGAGGTACTTTAGCGTCTGCGGTTGCTTTGGCGTTAGCGTTCCAATAACAAACCTCTTCCCTACAGGATGAGATTTTGTGCGTTGCGCAGGGCCGTCTTAACAAATTGGAGCGCCCTGGGCCAGAGCAATTTGACGCGCCATCAGAAAGGTAACTAGGAACCTGTGACCCAACGAAAGTGCCTACCTAATACAATAAATGAGGAGGAAAAAAAGTAACCTATTCTCGGATTAACGCTTTTCAATTTGGCAATTCAGCTTCTTTTCAAAACAAGATTTGACACGTAAGCTTCATTATTGTAGATAGCTTCTATAGGAAGAATAATTTAGGATTTTTCTCACTGATTGTCTCTGTATAAATATTTTTTGAAATGATATATACAAGTTTATGTAATATTACAAAATCGATAACTGACTAGTTATAACCCATAATCATATTTTTACTTTTAACATATTAAAAATGTTATATAAATACATTTTTCGGTTCGAAATTAAAATAAAATTAGTATTGTAAATTTTTAGGCGTCTTTGGATCAACGGCGCCCAATTAACCCATTGGATAAGATAGTTTCAACGGTAGTCCCTAGTCATTTCCAGAATGTTTATTTGTAATCTCGGAATGAATGATCAAAGACTTTGCTACGCTCTAAATACATGCGGTGGCCAAGTGGTAAGGTCGGGACCGGAGGGTCGAAGGTTCGAAACCCGATTCCACCGAAGATCCGCCGTGTATGGGGCCTGCTGAATCATTCGTAGTAGCCAAACGCCCTCCCGCTGGCGCGGAAGCTTGGAGAGGGGAGTGCCAGCCCAGGCGTCATCCTCGTCGTCTGACAGCGGTTCAAAATTACGAGGTCCGTCCCTAAATAGCCGTCGTGTTGCTTCAAAACGGGACGTTAATATAATCTTACCTTCAATGACTCTATATTTACTTTGAAACAATTGCATGTTAACTTTATAATGCATGAATTTTGGACAGCACAAGGTCTGGTGAATACAGCGGGTGGGGTAACACTAGGATTACCATGCGTCCAGATTGCAAGTTCATATTCGGACTAATCTTTCAAATGCCCAGATTTACGACGAGAGAGAAATTTGGCTGTAATTGGGAAAATCTGACTTATTCGAAAAATCATTCCGCCAATGAGAGAAAATTCATTGTGTTTCCATCCATTGTGGATGAGCCTCCTTACACAGACCCCAGTTCAAACTGTGAATTAAAAGTTTAATTTGAATTCTGTTTTTCATTATTTTAATTACCAAACATTAATAAAAATTGCATCTTCTTTGAGTTCTGAAGCCTCACAAGTCTTCATCTTTTTCTCAAATCTTCAAACTCTGTGCTATTGTTAGGAAAAAGGGTCATTGGTAGGCATCTTTTAGAATTTTAAACTATACCTTCACCTCCCTCCTCGGCGCGTTCGGATTTCAACTAAAAAAATTATGGAAACCCTAGGTAATTCTTCCCAGGCATAATCTTTTAATGCGTTTATTCACTAGTTTGGATGTATGTGGTGTTACGTTGTCAGGAGGCAAAATGGGACGTATGACTAGGGTTACCATAATTTTTTTCATTGAATTATTAATTATTAATAACTAATTATATAATTAATTAGTGGTCAAAATACAGTATAAAATTATATTAACTGCCTACCAACGACCTTTTTCATAACATTAACATAGAGTTTGAGGAAATGAAACAATTTAAGACTGCAGAATGCAAAGAAGATACAATTTTTATTTATAATTGGTAAATCAAAATTACAGTAATTAAAAATAGAATAAACTGAATTTTTTAGTATTTTTAAATTAGTTTCAATATTTAGTTTGATATTTAAGTATTTTACTAGCTGCCCAGCGATGCACGGGCTTTCTCGAATAATGCGTCATTCTCTGGCGAAGAGAACTGAGGTCACGTACACATGCCCAACATTCTCTCCTAAATAAATAAGGAGAAAAGAGCGGTTCAAACATTCCGTCCGTGAAAACGCGTCGAAATCGACTTATTTTAAAAAAAATTCGCAAGAAATACAAAAAATCGTCATTTTTTAATTTTCTTGAAAATCGTATTTTTTGTCTAACTTTAGTACGGAGGGAAGGAAATAATCCGATGTTGCTCGGGATCCATTATTTTTTCATATGGCCGCTTCCAGTTTATTTTTCTACAAATATATTCTCTTTTTTTCTAGAAATATTTCCTTTGAATCCTATATTGTTGAATTAAAACTTTCAAATCAGGCCTCTTTATTACCTTAAAACAATATTTTTTGAAGAAAAACACAAGAGGTTTGGAAAAAAGAAATTTTATTTTAAACTTTTAAACAATAAATCGTATAATAATAAATACAATTTTAAAATGAACAATTACACTTTCAAAGTTTATAAATTAAAACATGGTATTAAAAACGACTCAGACTCCAGCCTTATTTTTAACCGACTCAGACTCCAGCCTTATTTTTAACCGACTCTGACTCCTCCAAAAAAGGCCGACTCCTCGACTCTCCATCCCCGATGTTATTAAACAAATGTAACTACCATTTATTCGATCTGAAATATATACGCATAAAGCAAGACACAAAGCATACATGAAATCTCAAAGTAAAACCTCACTGTCAAACCCTATTTAATAAAACCCCTATTTGAGCGATATAAATTTCCCTGTTTCTTTGTTTCAATTACAAAATCCCGCACACAACGCCATCCATATTGCATTGTTGCTGCTTTCAACAATGAAACAAAAACACGAAATTAAATATTTGTTTAAACAATGAAAACAGTGTGAATTGCGCTCCAACAATGAAAAATATTATTGTAAATTAGTTTTTAATTAATATCTTTTTTATTAATTAAAATTGCGGAATTTAAATGGTAAAAATGGATTCCTTCCCCGATGGGGTCCTCTCATCCACAATATTCTGCTATTTGTTTTCATGCTGGACGACGTCCTTCAAAAGGACGCATCCCTTTTGAAGTGTCTGTGATGTGCAGCATCATAATTAGCAAAGTTTAGCAATTTTGCTTTTAAAGCTGTTGAACGCTGCTGTTCTCGAGCTCGGGACCGGAGGGTTCCATGTCCGAAACCCGACTCCACCGATGAACCGCCGTATAAGCAGGTCTGGTACACGCCAAATTTCCTCCCGTTGGTACGGTGCGGAAGTTTGAAGAGGTGGTGCCATCTCAGGTGTCTGACAGCGGTTCAAAATGACGAGGTCCATCCCAAAATAGCCCTCGTGTTGCTGCAAAACGGGACGTAAATATAACTAAAACTAAACTAAAACAGTTAATTTTTAAGCTAATACAATGCTCGCTTGTGTATTTTCTAGTTGTCATAAGTATTTCCAAAAATTATTAAATATAAATTCATACCTGAATATTAACCGTAATTGTAACCGTTTTAAATGCTAATTTTTGACCTTAACTGTCGTTGTTGTTCTGTCTCTTGTTGTGCTTCGATGTCTAGTAAGTGTTTTTTGTAAATAAATGTGTTTTAAATATAGACCGATTATTTCTGCTAATTTAAGTAATATTTAAACTAAATATACCCAGCCACTTTCCAACTCAGTATGTTTAAAGTAACGTTTCGAATGAATACTGAACTTGCGTTTTTGATTTAATACTGGACTTCCGTTTTCAAACTGACTTAGTTGTTTCAGTGTCACCAATCTAGTATAGACGCATGCTAACATGGAGAAAACGTATTTCTTTGTCAAGTAAGAAGCAAAAATAAACTGGGTCAGTTGGAAGTTCAATATAGAGCTTCAGTTGACTTTTCAAAAGACGATGTACGTAGGTCTTCAAGGGGGAAAGTTGTCAAGCCAGAACATCTTCCGATAGGCGCCTATGAAAATGAAAAGAAAGATCACAAAACCCCGAAACTTCATGTACAAACTTGGAGGGGAATTAGAGAGCATCGTTAGGAATCATAATATTTGATATACCCAGTATCTGAGTTTATTTTTTAAAATTTAGAATCGCGAAACAAAACAAACAAACAAAACAAAAAAAATCGCACTAATTGGTTCAGGACAGGTAAGCAATGGTAGGATGAGAGTTATAAATAATGAAAAATAGGATTACAGAAGGGTATTCCTTGATAGTATCTTTCTATTTGTTTAATTGCATCATTGGGTATGGAGTCTAATCCATTGAAAAATTGTATTACTATTTGTTTAATGAACACTAATAAGAAGACAAAGTTAATAGCGGCTCTTATATCGTCGTTGCGCATATACCATCTTGATTTACAAATTTGTCTAATGATATTATTTTCAAGTTTTTGTAAGATATTTAAATTAGATATTGCTGCAAAGCCAAAAGAGGGCAGGCGCAGGTTATTACTGGACGCAAAATCGAAATATAGACGAGCAACTTATTTTCTCTGTTTTAATCTGAATTTCGAGCTAGTAGGCGATATAGTTTTCTGGAGGTAGCATGAAATTAATTTTTTAGAGCGGTGATATGTTTTTTTCAAATGTTAATTTAGAACCTAGTGTGACACCAAGATATTTTGCTTGAGAAGACCATATAATTGCCTAATCATTAATGTAGTTGCTTGACTTAGGTAGTTCATTGAGTGCCAGTGCATGTACACTTCTACTCAATCCGAGAGTTAATGTGAAACCTTAAGGAGAAAAGCCTTGAACTGTTCTAAAGCGCGATTTAGATTTGGCCAATGAGCTGTGGGTTAACGGAGTGCCTGAACTCAGGGTTCTTAACCTCCGGACATTGCTATTGCTGGGGAGAGAGTGGCATTACGAATGCAGTTTCATAGCAGAATTGGAATTACCTTATTAATATCATAAAATCGCAATGTTGACCGCTGCATAGTGTGATTAAAAAAAGAAGAAAAATTAAGAGAAATAAAGGAGAGTTATGTATTTTATAGTGCGATTTTGAATTTACGTATGAGTAATACGTCGCCGTTGGTCGGTATTTGCGTCTTGAGTGAATTTTAGGGGTTAGTTCAAGAAAAATGCGAACTTTTTCTTCTTTACCTGTGATGCTTTTGTTCTAGCAACTGGATGGTAGGACCTTTAATTTGTGGCATTTGCAACGTGCACGCCAAACTTTGGAGATTAGTTTTATCATTCATTCATAATTTTTAACAGTTTATATGTAGTAACAGTATAACAGTAGAGCTGTTTAGTTTAAGTATCGCATAATCAGTAAAAAGAAAGAATTCAAAGAAAATGTTGGATTAAATTCTTACGAAAAATGATTTCGAAAATTATTTTCTTCCTTCAATATACTTCTTTCAATATATAAATATATTCTTTTAAGATGCACTATTTTTTTTAGAAAAATATTTTTTTATATAAAAGCAGGAGAAAATAAAGAATGTAGTAACGATCAGACAAATAAAGTGCTTTCTTCTTATATTACGTGCTTGGGAATTTCCCCAGCATAAAATTGCAGAGAAGGTTTCAATAGCTGGAAATAGATGGGAGGTCATTTTCGCTTTTGGCTCTTCTACCGTTTATCACTTTCAGTCTTCCTTCAATAACATGAGGGAAAGTTGATAAAATGTCTCACAATTTATCATCATTCAGTAAAAGTTTGCTTTTAAATTCAACAAAATAATGCGTTCTATGGAATTTTGCGCCACCTTGGGACTCCACTCTTGGTGGTCGTCAGCAACTATTTCATACCGAAAACAGAGATTTCGGCTAAAGATGATTCCTGAAGATAACTTTAGACGGCTAATTAAAATATACAAATGTATAGTGCAATACATTAAATGTATTATGTAGCTTATCTTTTATTGATTCAATAATTTTAGTGTTATACTTTTGAAACGATTTCTGTATTTCTATTTTAAGATAGATTGTCTTAGGGCATTAATTAATTTTAATTTACTTTAGATTTAAAAACAAAGATCAACATTAATACTAAAATGAATTTCAATATTTTTTCCCTACTTACAATGCATTAACACTAATTTTTATAAAAATAAATAGATAAAGAGTGACCAGGTTCAAGGATAGGTTCATGCATAGAGTTGTTTATCATAAAAATGATGAACGCCCATTTTCTAAGAGTAATAACAAAGAGAAAATCGACCAAATCCTTAACATTCTCCTACAGAAATTCACAAACTGCTACTAGCTCTCAGAGACTTATGGAAAGCATTTCAAGCTTTCTAAGCTATTTTAAAGACAGATTTTGAATATGCAGATTTGCCAAGAATCACAAAAAAAGATTAGAAATTCTGCGAAGAAACTTAGCCGATATATTTAAACATAAGTTCATTTCAGTCAGGGCCGGAATATTAAATAGGCAACTGCCTATGGGTCCCGCAACTTTAGGGGGCACCGTGGCCTCGCGATTTATTTATTTATTATTATTATTATTTGCAGTAGTTACAGAATAATTTAATTTTGTGTTTTCATTTAATTTGCAAAGGCCGTGCACTCGAACCTATTCAAATTGAAATAAAATTAATTTTAAGGTTTAATTTTGCATTTCTTTTATGATATACTGAAATCAACTCTCTTGAAAGTGATCGGCAATACTATTTACTGTTTTAGTTTGTCAAAATTTGCTATTTAAAATTGCTTTTATAGAGGTTAAATTAAAATCAGTAATAAAATATCTGGTTTTGGTAGTTGGGTTGGGAAAAAAAGGGGGGGGAGAGACTTGCATTGCCTACGGGCCCGAGAGGGCTTAATCCGAACCCTGATTTCAGTTAGTTTAATTTCATACTGAAATGCGTACGACTTCTTGTGATTGTTTATCCTAGTGAGATAATATAATCCTTTGAGAAAATATTGAGTTAGGATTGTCAGGATGGCAATAGAAAAGGTCTACATGAACCAAAGTAAGTAATTTAATTTCTATAAACTTACTTACGTACATTTACAATTGTATCAAAAAATAAATATTTTGTCGATCAGAATGGCGAACTCTGGCCGCTCTCGTATGGAATATTCAATCCAGCAAGAGTGAGGTAGCGCCACCTGTTGGCTCGGCGGATAATTATATTCGCTGCAATTTTAATTTATGTTAATTGAATTTATTAAAAATTTTAATATTATCTTACACTTTCTGTTATATTACTATCTTTGAGGGTAGCCATTACCTAAGAATTCCTTAGAACACTTTTTTAGTGTAATTAACTTCTGGACAAGCCAATAAGCTAGCACAATTGTGCAATCGAGACCCATCTCCAAAATGCAAATTTAGACATGTAGCTGTTTTCATAAAGCAGGTCATTCACATCTATTCCAAAATGGAATTTTTGGAACACGGGAAGGAAAAAGAAATCGTCAAGGTCGAAAACCTATGAAATTTGGAAGAAATGATTTTGAGTGGTGGAATTCCAACCAACTAAAAATCCAAGACTTCATGCGCCGATTCCAATTTGAGACCCTGATACGAGGCTAGCGGCACATCAAAGCATTTGCCAAGATTGGGACCTCGCGACGAGGGTAGAAAATCGGAAATCCGCCGAGTGGAGGGGATCGGAGAGCTACGGTAGCACACTTTGGATCCTACGTGAATGACGTGCGTAATTTTTCGATTAAAATGGGTGGGGGGAAAACGGGTCTAGGACAAATGGCATAGCTAGCCTTCAAGTGAATGCCCAGCTTAAGAAATTACGGAAACATTTTTACTCCACTTCTTCAGCATTAATCATTGAATTCTAAGTAGTCCCTGGAGAAAAGGAATGTATGATTGTTTAAATATTCTGTAGGATATTTTACCCACTCTGGTACAGATTGGAAATAGTGAAATCGAAATCCGTGAAATACTAATTTGTGCATTACTATAAAAATTAATTTTGAATGTGCTATTACCATTATTTTATCGTCCCTGTTATTACTAATTCTCTCTATATTATTATCAAGTACAATCGTGAAATTCCTTCGTATGAGGCTGATAATATCGAAAAAGAAGATAAAGAGATTGTGGATAGCATTAACAGTTAATGTATATTTTTAATTTGGAATTCTGCTCTCACCTGTCTTATTTTTAGTTGTCTCGTTTCTAATATAATTTGAAATTTTAATTTTCATTATTAATATAGTGTTACAATAAAGAGAAACGTTTACGGATATATTTCAAAATTGAGATTTAAATTAATTACTCCAAATTTATCATTTGAATTTAATTAAAATGTGGAGGTACGGGCTTTCAGCCCAATAATATCCGGAATTATATGTTTTATCTTTAAATTCCGAATATTATCCGGAATTATATTTTTTTCCTTTTTGCTGACGTTCTTCGGAACTGTCAGTGGCTCGATATTTGTATGTCCGTAAGGACAGGTCAAATCACTAGTTATTATATCTTTTTCTTTTAAAATGTTTCTACCAAATACGTTTATGTATGCTGAGATAAAGGAGAAAACACATTCAGATAAGCAGAAAGAAATGGAACTGAAGGAAGCTTCACACATGATTGGAGCTTTCACATTATGCTGGATATTTAAAATTATCAGACGTTTCTTCACAAGGAAGTAATCAATATTATAATCACACTACATGTCAACAATAGTTGTCACTTAAAAACATAGTATTTGCATTAGTCTCTTTTGATTTAATTTTTTAATTGTTTTATTAGTTTTCTTTTTCCACGAGAAATTTTCCGGTCTAACAGCACAATAACTTTCTCGAATAATGATTACTTTTTAAATACCTATCTCAATAATTACGACGCCTTCTAATAATCACAGAAAATTTCATGTTAATTCGTAAAATTTATTCTTAACTGTAGTGTAATAGGGAAAGAGTTTAAAAATTTTTCGTTCTCTATTATACATAAGGCCACGGCCACACGAGCGTTTTTCCGTTGCTGTCGTCCGACGATCTGTCACGTGCGGTTTTTTTATGCGAGCTCAGTCGTTTGTTTCTGCTTTCTAGTATAACAGAGTGGCGAATTCAGACAGTTTTTTCTGTTAAAATTTTAATACTTTAAATATATATAATAAAAAGTTAATTCTATTCATCTCCTACTTGGAAACGAAGCAAAAGTATTTATAATTTCATTAAAGTTTTGGATGTTTGCTATTTTTTTCTGGCCTTCTTCCCCTTCAGATAAAAAATTTCAAAAATAACTTATTCTTAAATATTTCTTTAAAGTAAGAAGGTAATCAAAAGAATTCCATCTTTAATTTGGACCATATTAATTCCTTTTACCACCAAGGAAAATTTTTTCGATTTAAGATGCTATGATTAACCTTATTTTAGTTAGATTAACATCTCGTTTCGAAGCAACACGAGGACTACGTGAGCTTATTATTCTTGAACTTCCATAATTTTTTTCCAGTTTTATATTACAGTTGTAAATATTTTAATTGAAATACTGACAATTTCATTTAATTTATTTTCACGTCATTCATCTCATTCTTTGGTTCTTTTACATTGCTTTTTTGTGTCATGTTTACATTGCTTCTAATCCTTTTTAAATAAAATTGTTTAAAATAACTGTACTTAACCATTACACAATAACAACCTAATTTTAATAATATCCCTCTTCAAAATTGATATATTGTGTTGTCCTTGTCATCTGATCGCAGTTCAAAATTACGAAGTCCTCCATCCGATATTTAAGATAATTATGTCCGCCCTGACATAATTATCTTAAATATCAAAAATTGAAGAACAAAACACAACAGGGCCGGATTAAGTCCTTTAGGGACCCTTAGGCAAAATAATTTAAGGGTCCTTCCCACCCTCTTCCCCCTCCAAAACTGACACAGGTTTTTTTTATGGGTTTTAATTTAATATCTATTTAAGTAGTTTTTATATAAATATTGTTACGACAAACTGAAATTACAACACATTTAATTGCTGGTCAGCTTCAAGAAAGTTAGTTTCATTATCTCATGTATAAAAAATAATTACATTTAAAAAAAATTTAAAATTACCATTTTTAACAAAATGGTAAAGTATCAAAACTTCTTTCAGTACATTCCAAATACTCATATACAAAGTTTGCTAGGGCTATTGACTCATGAGTCAATCAGTCAGCTGGAAAAAGATAAGAAGATTGACTGTACATAACTTGCTACAGAAATTGAAATCATGAAAAAATTGCTAAGAATATTGTTTCGAAATTTAAATGGTACTTAATTTGAATTTAATTACGTTCGACTACATGGCCTTTGCAAATCAAATGAAAGTACAAAATTAAATAACCCTGAAAATGCCGGAAAAAACGTCGAGACTTGAGGCCCTCGAAAGTTGCGGGGTCCATATGCAGTTGCCTACTTTCCTATTTGATAATCCGGCCCTCGAACACACGAAAATACAAACGGAAACGTCGATGAGCAGCAGATCCTCAAAAGAATCGCTCGTAAAATAAGCCGAGCTCTATTTTTAAGAGACAGCTCCCGGAATGCACCGGGCAAACTTCCCGCCAAAGGCGAAAGCAGCAGAGTGTGGCCAGCCCTGCGCTGCATCATTCTGTCTATAATTCTTCTGCTGATGACCTTCAAGCAACGGCTGCAAGAAAACGCTCGTGTGGCTGTGGCCTAATGGTACTCTCGTTAAAACTTTAGTACCCCTCTGTACACTGAATGCGTTGAGAAAAAATGCATATATAAATGTATCACCAAATAGTGATAGAATAATTAGAATACTTAACTATGATTCACGAAAAATTTTATTCTAGATCTTCGGTGTTTGAACACTTTCATTTTTTCTTTTTTTGTCATTTCCAGGAAAGCTAAATAATTAGTCAAATGAATCGATAAAATTGATGGTAGAATCTTATTCAAAATTTTTTTCAGAAAAATAAGAATCCTTACGTGTTGCTTCTGCGAATGCTTCCAAATTCAGTGAAAACAGCTTGAATTTTATAGATATTTCAAAAGTAGCATTTAATATACTGAATGTTCTACCCACAGAGAAGGTCTACCTTCAACAGAGGAAGGTTCTACCTTCAACTTTCAAAATTATGCGCCTCATTCTAACAACACCTTTATCTTCAAACCATTGTGAAAGATAACTTAGTGTATTGAAGATGGTTTTCCACCATATTCAAACGAGCATGAGTTATGAACATTTGGATTAATTAATGTAGATCTTTTGTTTAAAAGACATAACGATATATGATTGACATTCGCGGTGTTGTAAACAACTCAATTAAAGTTCCGTAAAATAAAGTTGTAGATCAAAGTTTGCTTGAAAGAACAACTGCATAAAATCTATCATTTTTCATAAAAAAAGAAGTTAATCATGATAGAAATTTTGTGTACTTATTTTCATTCATGAAACGTATTTTACTTATATACTATTAATTTTTTGTCCTGTATTGTTTTTTGTACTTTCTAAGCTCTGTGATCGTAGGTGGTACAGCAATAGATCTTGCACGCAATACAATCTTCCAATTTTCAATTAAAAATAAAGTTAATAAGAAATGAATTATGCTTATCAGTATGAGCACGCTTGTACATTTGAAAACATGAAAATATTTGTTTTAAAACGGCAAAATCCATCAGTAAAGTCGGCATTTTTACTGTCACACCCCCCCTCAGAAGTTAGATTTTCGCACGTCCCTGAAAATTAGAAATATTTTGTCTTCTTTGCACTCTTGTCAATACTGGCCTCCAGGCATCACACTAGAATTACCCCGGCCCATAAATTGCCACCTGGGAAGAAGTTGAATAACCGGCCGCCACGACACATAGTCAGGCACTGTGGCCCCCGCATAATAGTCCCCATTACGAGCAGCTCATACGACGATCCCCTGTTTTACCGGAATACGACCTGTCATCGGAAATGGGTCCTAAGAGCCACACCGCCATTACTATACCCTCAGGGGAAGCGAGAACCTGCTTACTTATATGTGAACTCGCGGTGCCTCCTCCCCCTGAGGGAGTGGCGCCCGAGCATCGCCAACAGGGCCGGCCTTTAGCCGATTGGACCAATTGCTGCTAATAGGGCCCTGCGGTTAAGGGGCCCCGCGCTGGAGTACTACAGAGAATGCACTCGAAAGGATTTTTCAAATTTTAATTGAATTTGAAATTAATTAAAAACTAATTGATATTTTAACTTATTTGTTCAATAACTTCGGAGCATATTATCGCATAAAAACCATTCTTGCAACATTTAGAAGGAAAAAAAAAAAAAAACAGTTTGTGTGGTGCCAACTTTATTTCCATACAATTTTTCCCTTCAATTTTAATTAATTTTTAAAAATGTTTTAAACATATATTACGACGGTATTTTTTATTACACGCTCGTTGCGACGATATTAAAAACATTTTGTGTCCGTGTGTGAATGTGCACATTATCTCTGCTATAATTGTATAAATTTTGACAGATAATATAAGGACAGTCGAATCAGGCCTAAAACATTATCATTCTATTATTGTATGATATTTCGGACAAGAGATTCGAATCTCTTTTTAAAGCGTATATAACTGTTATGGTTTTACAAAAACACGGCTAACAAATTATTTCCAATAGGGCCCTGCAATATTTAAGGCCGGCCCTGATCGCCAAACCCATTGTGCACGCCTCGTTACGCCACTGATGCAAGCATCATATTAATTTTTCATTTATATTTTTAGATTCAAAACGCAACCTTTATTTTTTTAATTTTTAGCTTTTATAAAAGATTGTTTGAACTCAGCAAAGCGCATAGGCATTCGACTGAATAATTTATAAAAAATCTCTCAATTTCTCACAAGAAAGAGAAGTTATTAATTGATTTTTTTTGTTCTTAGTATATAATAGCTATTTATTTCTTAAACTGAAATACTACTACTAATAATAATTATTTAAAAAAAAAAATGAATATTGTAAACGTAGCAACTAAGAATTCATCATAGAAATACCAAGGACATCGTGCTGCCATCTATGCATTTTATATTATACTAAAGATGAATTTGAAATATAACATTGGATGTCAAAAAGAAGTAACTCGCCAGAAAAATACATAAAATTTGAGCGATGAGATACAATTCAACACACCGAATGCGTCCCATTTGTAAGTGTTAGTAAATTTTAATGTTAAAATGGTGATGCTTGTAAGTGTCGAAGAACAGGAGACAGATAAAACGTTTTTAAAGTTTTGGGGTCACAGAAATGAGTTACTTTACTATATCCAGAGCTTGCGACTATTGTATGAGAAACTCTGCTTTAAATTTACTCATAAATTTAAATTACTACCGATGGAAAAAATTTTCTGCCACTGAAAAAATCTGTTTTGTTCGGTCAGGGCTCTTTTTTTTTTTTTAGCCAGTCCAGTGTATAAAAAGGTAAGCGAAAAGTAAATGCGTTTTGTGTGTAAAGTGAACATATGTTTATATTCTTTTTTTTTCTTTATTGATGAATTGTATTACCGGTTCTTCATGGTACAAAAATCTTTGTTTCCTCGCCTTTATTGCAAAATAATTGTTCAATTTGGCCCAAATTTCTGCGATTACACGCATGAGGGCTCCCCTGGCCCCGAAAAGGCACAATTTCCTAGAAAACACATAATAATGAGTGATGGGTAAGTGCACAGCGCTTTGGTTTTCTCTCATTTATATATAATATCTCTCATATATATAACTAGCAGTAAGCTCACGGCGTTGCTCGTGGCATAATGACTTCAACAAAATAAAAAAAGTCCAGAATGACAAAAAATAAAAACGAAATCAAAACTTTTATATATATATGTAATAATCTCACTTAATTTTATTTTAAATTCTAATATTATATATTTAAAAATCTTAATGCATTCCAAAATCACTTTTCTAAAACTCCAGTTTCGTTCTTTTCCCGCTCTGGAGGTATATTAAATCTCTCGTTTTGACATATTTATTACTAAAAGAATATTTTAATCGTTTCCCCGCGCACACAACTCGCGAAATCAGCGACTTATTGCCGCCATGCATTTTCCCTAAAAACACTTGCGTAATATAGTAAAAATAGCTATTATTCCTTTCACTTTGATCACATGTCTATCTGTTAAATCCCTACCCGAGAAAAAGCAGGGATCTTCTGTTCACTTTTGGTTTAAAACTTAAACGAAGATGTACGTACATTTCGTCACTCTCCAATAATAAAAATGAAATTTAGAATTCAACTCGGCCTGTTTAATCATTTAACGACTACAACAACGAATACATTTCAATAGTTGGTAGGATGGTCTGCACGGCGAAAAAATTCTTAAGAAAAAAATGTAAAAATGTAAGAATTAAAAACGAAACAACGTAATGGAGAGTGACGGGGAATAACAAAAAATGGCTGACCAAAATAGCTGCAAATTTATCGGAACTTCTAATAGTGCCTCTTGAAAAATCAACACCAGACTCTGTACTTTTCCTGATGTCTCGTCCCTGATATCCTGAAATACAGCTGCCAGCAAGGAAATTCCTGATGCAGTGTCAACTTCACACCACATCTACGATGTTTTTCAAAAATGACAACGAAAAGTCCTCACCATTGTGTTTATTATGTGCTTCAGGAAAAATGTGATTTAATTCTCAAAATTCTAACGGAATATCCATATTGTGCTTCAAATCTTCATTTCGTTTTACGCTCCTGTTTCGGTTTTCTTCAAAAAGAAAAAAAATAAATGTTAAATTTCTAAGTGCACGAATCAATAGCAAGAAGCATTTTATTTTCAACCAGTGTGCTCTCGGCTACAGATAATATCAAGAAAAGTTTGTGTAAAAGTGCATCTTCTTCAAACGGAAAAAATTTTGCGCAATAAGTGATAAAAAATAATTTACTAATTTCGCCAAGATTTGTATAATTTCAGTTTCCCTGTGTTATCGGTTTCAAAAAACTTCATCCCATTCAAATAATATCTACAAATCTATGCTAAAATTCCTCGACGTGATGTACCAAAAAATATAACTTTTAATCGCTATATGTTTAATTATTTACTTTTGATTATTAATTGATTTTAAGTTTTTATTTGAAAAAAAAATTTATCTGGTGTTGTTATGTATTGATTTATATTTTGTGATTGATCATAAATTGATATGAAATTGCGTTTGAAAAAATTTAAAGTGGTTTTTGATTTGAAACTAATTTTGCAGTGTCCATATTAAATTTTGAAATTTAAGGTCTTCATGTTGAATATAAGATATTTTACAAAGAAATATTATTTTTAAAAGTTTGGTTTTATTATGTTTTTAATTATATGTTTCATTTGATATAATAAGTTTTGACATTAATTTAAAAAGTGAAAGTATTCTTGTTTTGGTCTTGAAATTTATGTTGCTGATATCAATGCTATAATAAATGTGGAGGTATAAGAGGTTTTATTAAGAATAAGAAATATTCACTTAAAAATTTTGAGTATTACTTTGCAAAGTTTAAGTGGCAAATTTGATTTATTTATACATAGTTTGTTTTTGTGCATCTCTTATATTTTGAAATGAAATCCCATGCTAATCTGAAAATAACATTTTTCAATTATGGTTATAATAGGAAATGCTACTTAAAAAAATGGCTTTAAATGTTTATAAAGTAAACTTAGTTTTAAATACTCTAAATTTTATAATTTACGTAAATTTTAATTGCTTCATAAATTAATTTTGTTTAAAATTAGGTTTAAATATGTTGTCGGAGTATGGCAAATAATTTATATTACATGATTTAAAAGAAAAGTAAATAAAAGGAATTTTACTAAACTCAGAGATATAAATAATGAATAAATAAAATAAATAATAACGCCAACTCCCTCCATTCTAAGGCCTCGGGAGATCAATTTTGTACTCTTTCGACTGCTATAACAGATTGAGAGTGTAGTTAGGTTGTTAACAAAATAAAAAGAAACAAATTTCCCGGGAGATTTTGCGATGTGGATTAGCACAGAGTTTGACTATCAAAACCAAAAATGCTCATCTCTGCGGGCTATAATATCCCATCGTGTCTTTCTTCCTAAACAGAAAATTCTTCACTTTATAAAAAATAAATTAAGTCATAATTTTTAATTGCCATACTACCACACGACACTTAAGAACTTTTAAATTGCTGATTTCTGAAAAAGAAAAAAAAATTTAAACAATTTATATTTAAGAATTATATATCAATGTTTTTATTTGTTTACATTTAGAGTTTTTTCAGGTATCAAGAATCTTCAAGAATTTTTACAGGAAGTACAAGAGTTTACATTTGTTCATATTATTGTTGTTATAAAGTACATTTGAAATTATTTTCATGTTTATGATAAAGTGAAGGGAAAAATTTTATAAGAATTCTATTTCAAATTTAAATTTTAGTTTCTTATTTGGGCAACCCTGTAAGATACGGTTGTGTGTCAAGGGCCCTGGCGCACACACGCGTTTTGCGGAGGGGGGAAATTGTAATAATCTCACTTAATTTTTTTTTAAATTCTAATATTATATATTTAAAAATCTTAATGTATTCCAAAATCACTTTTCTAAAACTCCAGTTTCGTTCTTTTCCCGCTCTGGAGGTATATTAAATCTCTCGTTTTGACATATTTATTACTAAAAGAATATTTTAATCGTTTCCACGCGCACACAAATCGCGAAATCAGCGACTTATTGCCGCCATGCATTTTCCCTAAAAACACTTACGTAATATAGTAAAAATAGCTATTATTCCCTTCACTTTGATCACATGTCTATCTGTTAAATCCCTACCCGAAAAAAAGCAGGGATCTTCTGTTCACTTTTGGCTTAAAACTTAAACGAAGATGTACGTACATTTCGTCACTCTCCAATAATAAAAATGAAATTTAGAATTCAACTCGGCCTGTTTAATCATTTAACGACTACAACAACGAAAACATTTCATATATATATCATTTGATTGTTGGAATTCCATTTCTAGGTTGTCCTTTTTCATAGTGTAATAGTCGTTAATCAAACTATCTCTTGTATTTTATTTGTATGATTATTGATAAGGTAATTTGATTTTAATTTTAATTTCTAGATTAATATTTTTATATATTTAAAGTAAAACACATGTTTTGATTAATTGAAATATTTAACTATATATATATATAGTTAAATATTTTACGAACAATTAAAACTCAAATAACATTTTCAGTATATACACCTATTAAACCAATAATTAAAATTAAATATAAAATAATGCTACCTAATTAATAATCATACAATGAAATACAGAAAGATAATTAGATTATAAACTATTACTATGAAAAAGACAACCCAGAATTGGAATTCCTACAATCAAATGTCAATCGATCTTAGGAATCGATTATGTCGCATTAAATTCGAATTTTAAAGGCGCCAACCTTCTGAGAAAGCCAATTGTTGGAAAAAAAGCAAGAAGTATAGGAGTAAATCTCCAAAATATTTCAAGATAAGAACAAGAAAAATAGCTTGAAAAATGCTTACCAATTCAATGTCATAGCAATTATAATGCCAAGAGCTGTATACAAAATACAGTTCCGCATTTATAGTAAAAATATTATAACTAAATTAGGTTATATATACTATACTAAAACACAATTAATAAATTAAACTATAAATTTAATTTTTAAACTCATTATAGTAACTTATTTTAGTATGAAAATATACTTTAAATTATATGATGCAATCTTAAAATTAAAAGATGCAATATTATTCTAAAAATAGTGGCGCCATCTACCTATGTAGTGATGTACTAAAATCTATGTGAATTCCATAAATATGATTATTTCAAAATAATTAATACCAAAAGACTATTAATTTAAAGGTGTTAAAATTTTTTTGTTAACATAAACAATCATGAAATTAATAAGAAATCCATATCTCAAAGCATTTTCAATAAATGTATCGATATATGATCTCTGTTTTTTACTGTCTGTGATTAAAATAGTGCTTCTATGGATATAATTCAGGACGATGTTTCTTTAAATTTGAATACTTATATATATATATATATAAATCGATTTCGCCCTATTATTTTTCTTCGCAGCAATGACATTAAGTGAAGATAAGTTTTAGAAACGGCAACAATGAAATTATAAAGTTTGTGCAAACGATGCTATTAGAATTTAAACTGAGTAAAAAAAATGTATAGATTCTTGGTACAACCAGTTGGTTTGCCCGCTAAAATGGAGTAATAATTCAGTTGGGCTGGCACAATAAAATCTTCGGATCCTGTTTCAAATAGTTAATAGACGACATTAGATATATTGAATTAAAGCCATTCAACGAAATTATTTAAAATTGAAATTACATTATCAAATAAACCATTATTTTTTTAAAAAAAATAATTTTAGGATTTATAAGAATGATTCCTATAAATCACGTTAAGTGTTAAAGAATGAAAACCGAATGAAATTTTGAATGATTTCAAATGGACCAATACACCTGAAAAGATAAAGACAAACATAATTTCTTTGATTTTCGTCTATGGATTGGATGGACAGTGTACACCTGCACAAGAGCATCGCTTGATTTTATTTCTGCTTGTTCTAATACAATCTGCCCTTGTTTTCGACGTTTCCATGTCTTGTTTCTATTGTTCGAAGTGTAGCACTTGGGTATTTCATTGTGCAATAGGGTGCACACAAACTCATCTTGGATGCAAAGTCTGAAGAAAGATGTGCGTGTTGCTTCCTCAGGAGCTTGGGCACGTTAAACAGCATCTTCTGTGGTGAAGTAGACTCTCTGACCATTTTCAAGGTAGACGCTTAGATGAATCACGGTGGGGTGTCGCTCGTGAATCGGAAAGTCATTAAAACTATAATTGTTTGCTCTATCTAATGGTGCATCTATTGGTTTTCTACGAACATTATTTCTCATGAATCGGCCAAAAACGTGCGAAAAATCACCCAAAATGATACAAAACTTTAAATAAAAAATTTATAGATTAAATTTTAAAATGTGGACTTCGTCACCATTGAGTCACCATTACGCCTACCTGTATGCCAAATCTCAAGGCTGTTAGTGCACTATTTTTAGTTTAAACATCGAACACACACACAAAAATTGCCTTTTATAAGTATAGATTAATATACGTAATATCTCAGAGAGTTTGGTTTACAGATTCCACAAAACTTTGGTGAAATAAAAATATGAAAGCAAAATGTATTAGGATATTAAAACAGCTTTCAACTATGCAAAGAGAAACACGCAAATAAATATTTGTTTAAACAATAAAAACGGTTTGAATTGCGTTGCAACAATGAAAAATATTGTTGTAAATTTTACCTAAAAATATTTTTAAAAATTTATTAACATTAGAGAAAATAGTATATGGCAACTTTTTCGTTTAAATCAAACTTTTAGACGTTTAAAATAAACTTGATTAGAACGGAAATTTTTTGTTATTTCGTATGGTGTATCTATTCTCTTGATACGATTATTAGAAAAAAATGCAATAGAGAAATGAGTATGAAAAATCACTCAAAATACCACAAAATATTAAATAAAAAAATTTTCTAGATTGAATTTTAAAAATCGGGCTTCGAGGTGCATTGAGTCACCATCAGAGCTACCTGTGTGCCAAATTTCAGGCCTGTAAGTGCAATATTTTAGGTCTAAACATCGCACACACACACACACACAAAAAAAAAAAATTGCCTTTTATATAGAGAGAGATTTACATTTGTTTAGGTATAGTAATAATTACAATTTTCATTCAAATAGAACTCATGATCATGGGAAAGTGATAAAATATGTCAGCATAAAAAGGGGATAATAAATATATCTTTGACCAGCAAAACTAATTAACTGAAATTCCAGGAATTTTGTAAAAGCTTTCATATCACAAAATAAAATCTGTGAGACGTGAACAAAGCAAAAAGATCTAAGAAGACATATGTAGAAATTTCCAGAAATATTAGTTTCTTGTAACAGCAGACTATTGTTACAAAAGTCTTTCTGTGGGTGTATGGTGTAAACAGTCCAGCACGTAGGGTAATGGAGAATGAAGGTTTATTTACAAATATGCAGGAAAACACGTAGCACAGGTACAGGAAACAATAGTTCTTGCACAGATTACCAATGTAAACAGACAACAATTCACAGGTAATAACAGTTCAGCACTTTGCTATTTAACAACACAAACAGTCAGCAAATAACTAGTAACGACAATAACTCACTTTCAATAGCGCTCAGCTCACCAGCTTCCTAGCTCGCACTGCGGACGAAACTCTAAAGTCGTTCCCAATGGATGAACGCTACTCCCTCTGATCCAGGAACGGTCCTTATATACTCTCTCCGACAGGCCGTGACGTCACATGGAGTCTCGTGTATTCAAGCGCATTCCCTTTCCTAATAGAAATATCGAGAAAAGGGTTGCATTTTCCGGAATCATCTATTTGTCGCCAAGGTCAGGGATCCCGGAACAGCCGCTGCCCGTCAATCCATGCTTAATCTTGTAAAACTTTCTTCCCAACCATAAGACTAACATTGCTGGGAAGTGACTTTCCATGTTCGTAACACTATTAATACTATACAAATGAATTCATCTATCATAAAGTATAAGTTAGTTTATTTATGACATCATTTTATTGAAAATAATTAACTAGAATAAATATTGTGAAATAACTCTGAAAATGTTCTTCGAATTCAGTGACATAATTTTCAGGTATAAAATTGGAAATATAATGAAGGATAAGAATATTTTAGCTTCTAATAGAAAGCAAGAAGGCATATGGCCATTATGCGATATCAATGTGTAATTCCAAGGGAATTTCGTAGTCTAATACAACCACGACGAAAGGATACTCATGGCAGCGCAAAGTAATGATATAGTTTTTAAAGATATAGACGTAATTGCCGCGACGCGGCTTACATTCGCTAACGATTACAAAACTATCATTTTTACTTTTGCAGGTGCTGAGGCGCACAACAGCGCCCTCATGTGGCCAATGTTTCGGCACACCTCCTACCGGTGAACAGAATGTTCACCCAGTAAATATCTAACCTAAATTAATACAAACGATTATTACTCAAATACAATTCTAACAAAGAACTTAATACTGATACGATACTAATAATCAAATATGAACCATACATATTGCATAGTAAAAAATTAAATATACACTAAAATATACATATATATGTAGGATATTACCCATAAAGAATAATTTATTCACTGCGTAAATTAGATTGTAAGAGCTAGATTAATTATTTTCGTCGATAGATGGAGCCAGAGATCTGCTCAGCACACGTCACGAGCTCTCTCCTCTTTTTTCCCACAAAAACAGCTTGCACGCTCAGAGCAGAGCAGCGCACCGCAGGCAGCAGACAAGCTCGCAACTCTCTCTCATTCCCTCTTCTTCTCATCATGTAAGTCAGATCAGTTTTGGAGCAGTTAAGTCTCCCCATCTTCAAGTTGTGGTAACTATGTCCCATCTAACTTTCTTTATGGCTCTCTATATCTCTAATACCGTAATTATTCTTAACCAATAACCTCTATCCCAAGTTAATCTAGCTCATAAATAAATATGACTTCATGTAAATTGGTAATCCTCTCGTTAACTTTCTGTGTACATAGCTTTTCCCCCTGTAAATTCTCCCTATAGTATTTAAACAAATGTTTTTGCATTTAACTTGAAGTCTCCTCGTTTATTTTATGTAATATTTTGTTTTAAATTTAATGTGATAAAAACCCTTAAATCCTCTAGACATAAATCCGATCTACTTACCCTTTAAAGGTAACCCTTCCGTGGGCATTTTGTTTATTGAACGGAATCCTACATATATATGGTGAAAATTAAAGTTAGCAATGAATTTTCAAATTACGAATTAACAAATATTAGGATACATACCTCAAGATCTCACAACAAATAACTTTAACAGAGATTAATTAATAATGTGCTCTCTCTTAACATTGATCTGAAAAAATAGGAACAAAATTAGTTCAAGTATATCATTCGATCTCTAAAGGGTAAAGCAATTGGACTGGTCTTTTGAAGAGACCTTTAGAAGTTTTTATTAAACAAGATCTAACATTGACTCTTCCAATAAATATCTCTTTGATTACTCCAAGTTCCCACAATAATTTTGACTTTGCATTCCCCTCATCAACAACTACATAATTTAATTTCAAATTTTTATGAAGAGATGGTGTTTAAAAGTGATTAACTGTTTTTAACTCGAGTAAATATTGTTCCTTCCAACGTCTCCAAAGTTGTTTCAAAAGAAGAGTCTGGTAAGTCTTTCTTTTTTTTGTACGACTCCTTGGCCGTCGTAGAGTCAATCAGTTCGATAAAATGTACAGGGTATTTAGAGTCATCATAACCAAATTCGAGGAAGTGAGCCGGTGTGAGAGGTTCCGGCTCTCCTGGATCATTCTCCACATATGTTAAAGGTTGATTGTGGATGATGAATTCAACCTCTGAGAGCATCGTTGAAAGTTCCTCAAACGTCAGAAGGGCCTTGCCAAGTATTTTACGCAGAGGATCCTTTACAGTCTTAATAAGGCGTTCGTAAAATCCACCCCACCAAGGGGCACGTTCAACTATGAACTTCCAGTGGATACCGTTATCTGCGACAAAATTTTGAAACTTACTGTCTTTCAAGATGTTGGTAAAATATGCTAACTCCCTTTGAGCCGTTTTAAATGTTCGGGCATTATCGGAGTATATTACCTTGCAAATGCCTCTTCGAGAGAGGAACCTCCGTAAAGCAAGTAAAAAACACTTTGTGGATATGTCCGACACAAATTCTAAATGTACGGCACGTGTTACGACACACGTAAACAAAGCAACATAAGACTTATGAGTCTCTTGATTGTCCTTTACGAGGATTGCACCTGTAAAATAAATTCCTACCATTTGAATGGAATGGAATGGAAGTTTCCGTTTAATGGCACAAAGCCGGTTTAGGATAAGCTGTGCCAAACAAAAGTTAGAATTTTCCTACGTAAATTTCTTTTCTATGTTAAAAAATGCTTCAAGTCTAAAAATCTTACGTAAAAGGTTAGTGAAAAAGTGTAAGAATGTCACGAGCAGTGACATTTCTTAACAAAACTGAGAAAGAAACATTTCAGTTAAAAAATTGTATAAGTAAAATCACAACAAATGAATTAAATACGAAAAAGAAAACCAATATCTCGAAAAGGAAAGAGAATAAATTCTCACCCACCAAGTCATTCAAGTCTAAAATAGTGGTTTTAAAAAGTTTAAACGAGAAGAATTAAAATCAGGACATTTTGTTAAAATGTGGTCAACAGTTTGGACTTCATTGCATGATGTACTCAAAGGCACTGAATCACCATAAAGCAGATGGATGTAAGTGTACCATGTATGGCCAATTCGGAGCCGAGTTAATTTAACAGAGAACCCACGGATAGGAAAAATCGGCCACAACACAAGAGAAGGCTTAATACGGTGCAGTTTATTATTAACTTGTAGATCCCATGTCTCCTGTCCTTTATTAAAGATATAGTGCTGCACAGATTTGAGTATATCTGCAAAAGGAACTGTATGCTTTAAAAGTATAGAAGCTGTTCGGGCTACATTATCTGCTTTCTCGTTACCTAGTATACCCACATGGCTGGGAGTCCAACAGAAGATAATATCAAAACCCTTTTTCTTCAAACATTGAACTGTGTCTGCTATATTCAATGAAATAGGATGAGTGGCGCTTTCAATATTTTCCAATTGTTGCAACACTCTCATACTGTCGCCATAAATACAAAATTTTCGATATTGACTACTAGAGATGAGTTTTAAGGCATAAGAGATTTCCATTTCTTCTGCAGTATAAACTGAACAAAAGACAGAAAGAATATGGCTGTAACTGGCATCGTCCATAGTGACACCAAAACCTACATGTCCATCTGCCTTCGAACCATCTGTAAAAACTTTGATGTAGTCGGCATATTGACAACGATGGTAATAAAAAATTTGTTGTAAAACAACTGGAGCCGTGGTATTTTTTATTAAATTTAATAAACGTATTAGCATATTGGATAAAAGGTATGTTCCAAGGTGAATGGTGGAAAGTAACATCCTTTTGGACTTGTAAACCGTCAAGGTACGTGTCATGAAGTATACCCATGGTGCGGTCGAGAAAAGGAAGTATTTTAGATGGTCGAGCATTATAAAGTCTAGTGAGAGCCTTACTAACATGCTGAGAGCTCAAAAGGTGGTTGGGTACTAACATGACTTTAAAATAATAATTGACAGACAACTTCTGCCGCCTCAACGAGAGTAGCATTTGAAAACATTCCACATAAAGACTATCAATGGGGATGTGAGGAAAGCACCTGAACAAATCCGCAAGGCAGAGTGATGGAGAGGGTCAATCATTTTCAAATTAGATGCACATTCAGAACCGTACACAACACAACCATAGTCAATGCGAGAAAGAATTACAGGCTCATAAATTCTGAGAAGAGAAGTACGGTCTGCTCCCCATGAAGTATTTGATAAAACTTTCAGGATAATCTCTCACACCTCTTTCGCAGGTATAGAATATGCGAAAGGAAAGTGAGTTTGCGATCAAAAATTATCCCAAGAAACCGCACTTTATTCACTACAGGTATGAGTTGATTGCCAATATACAGATCAGGATCTGGATGTAAGCCTCTTTTCCTACAAAAATGAACAACACAACTTTTGCTAGGAGATATAGTATGACCATTATGTTCACACCATGTAAGAATATTATTGTTAGCAATCTCAACCTGTCGTTCAATTAAATGCAAGAAATTTGCAGGTCGTCCACATAGAGGGTCCCTTGAACCGACTGTGGCAAATTTAAAAGAATATTAGATATATAGAGAATAAACAGTGTGACGCTCAGGACACTTTCCTGAAGAAAGCGTTCAGATTGGATAAAAGAATCGGACAATGTACATCCGATGCGAACTTTAAAACTACGAAGAAATAAAAACTTTTGAATAAAAATCGGCAAATTTCCACAAAAACCAAAATTCGCCAATGCTTGCAGAATACCGTAGCACTATCCTTTCCGGGTTTCAGAATTGGGTTTGGTTTGATTTGTTGGATTTTAGTGGCACAAGAGCCAGATTTGGCGATACTGCACCAAACAACTGGTTAAAACATTTTAAAAAGGTCTAGATCATTCTTAAGCGCTTTTATAAAAACAAAGTTCTTCCTAAAATCTGACAGAAAATTACGAAAACCTTATAGCATGTTCAAAACAACAATACGACCAAAAAAACCAAGGGAAGAGGATTTTAAATAAAATGGTAAAAACCAATATCTTTTAAGAAGTTAAAAAGGTTCCGATGAGGATGTTCACCCACCAGTATTTCCATGTTCAGTGATAATGAATTAAAAAAGTGTGTAAAATGAAGATTAAAATTAGGACATTCAATTAAAACATGAACAGCAGTTAGGTTCACTTGGCATCTCGAGCAAGTAGGAGCTCGTTCGCCGAATTAAAGATGTCGATGGGTATAGCGAGTATGACCAATACGGAGTCTAGTCACTTTAACATCGAGCTCGCGCACTGGTATACAAGGCCAAAATGAAATGGTAGGTTTTAATATACGGAGTTTATTTTTGGCCTGATGATCCCACGATTCCTGCCACAGTGAGTGCAGACGACACGCAAAAGATTTCTTTGCGTCGCAGCATGGGATTTCTCGTTGCAAAAGTGAAGACGCTGTTTTCGCAGCGTCATCGGCTAGATTGTTTCCAACAATTCCGACATGACCCGGAATCCAGCAAAATAAAATGTCAAAGTCTCTATTTTGCAAAATAGTTAAAAGAGCCAGGATTTCCATGGCAACCGGGTGCATCCCATTATGAAAATGGGAAAGAGTTTCCAAGGAACTCATACTGTCCGCATAGATGCAAAATCTCCTTTCAGTAAAAAGTGAAATCTTCTGAAGGGCGTAGAGAATTGCCACCAACTCAGCAGATAACACTGAGATTGATGTATGCAGACGGTAACTGAGTGTGTCAGTATCAAAAAGAACACCAAAACCAACATGGTCGTCTGACTTCGAACCATCCGTAAATACTGGTAAATATACGAAATACTGACAGCGATGAGAATAAAGTTTCTGAAAAACAATAAGGGCCGTTGTCGACTTATCATAACCAGAGAAGGGATTTAAAAAGAAAAACTCAGGAATATCTCAGGATGGAAACGAAAAGAAATCAGAAGTCTGAATAACCTCATTATGGAATTCCGAGTCATGAAGGAGAAGTTTAACTCTCTCACAGAATAGAAGGATGTGAAAAGGCCGAGCATTATGAAGTCTCCGAAGGCTAACCGGAAGTGTCATAGAACACACAGGGTGCCTCGGGACAGACAAAGCTCGAATCTAATAGTGAGCTGATATTTTTTGCCACCGTAAGTATAGTGGTAGCTGGTGGCAAACAACATAAAGACTCTCCACTGGTGAGGTTCGGAATGCTCCTGAACAAATCCTTACAGCAGAGTGGTGTATGGTATCTAGTCTACGTAAGAAGCAGATCCATATACAATACACCCATAATCAATGCTTTATAAAATAATCGCTTGGTAAATTCGGAGCAAGGAAGTACGATCTGCTCCCCAAGAAGTTTTGGAGAATACTTTGAGAATGTTCAATGACCTGTCACACTTCTTCCGCAGGTGTAAAATATGCGGAAGGAAAGTGAGCTTACGGTCAAATATTATTCCCAAAAATTTAATTTCATCAACTATAGGAATGATGGCATTCCGGATATGGATTGTAGGATCCAAATGAATGCCCCGCTTCCTGCAAAAGTGAACGCATCTACTTTTCTCAGGATAAATTGTTTGCCCATTTTCACATCACCAAGTTCCCAACTTGTTAACTACAATTTGGAGCTGCAGCTCAATCAAGCGCATATTACTACCTTGGCAGGATATCTGAAGATCATCCATATACAGGGTGCCTTCGACAGATGGTGGTAAAATTTTAAGTATCTGGCTAAAATGAACAATAAACAGAGTTACACTGAGGATGCTTCCTTGTGGAACCCCCTCAGATTGAATAACATAATCAGAATAAAAGTTTCCTATACGAACTCGAAAAGTTCGGTAAGATAAAATTTTTTTTAAAAAATGGGTAAATTTCCCCTAAAACAAAAGTTAAAAAGTGTTAAAAGTATGCCGTAGCGCCATCTACGGTCATAAACCTTTTCGACATAAAAAAAGATGGAGACTAGATGGTTCCGTCGGACAAATGCGTTGCGGATTTTAGTCTCCAGATGGATAATATTATCAAAAGTTGAGCGTCCACCGCGGAAACCACTCTGTAACAATGGAATACATGCTTACTTTTCTAAATGAAAAACGAGACGGGTATTAACCATACGTTCTAATGTCTTACAGAGACAACTTGTGAGCGCAATAGGTCTATATTTCAAAGGGTTAGAGGAATCTTTTCCGGGTTTGAGGACCGGAATCACAACAGTTTCGTGCCATTGTGCAGGGAACTTCTGTTCATTCCAAATTCTGTTAAATAAATACAACAGATTGGAAAGCGAAGAGAGCGACAAATGGCGAAGCATTTTATATGCGATTCTGTCAGGGCCGGGACTGGTATCATGCGCTTTAGACAAGGCCGTTTGCAATTCCTACATCCTTAACTGAGAATTGTAAGGAAGGGATCCCTGGGTAGAAAAATGCAACGACTTCCGTTCCACACGATTCTTAATCGCTACAAAAGCAGAACTATAAGAATCAGCTGCGGACACTTGCGCAAATGCATTCCCGAGAGTATTGGCAACTTCTAATGCGGACGAAACAACAACATTTTCGGTATTCGGAACTAGAAAGGGGAATTCTTCGTAAATCCCATTAGCAGCCTTAACTTTTTTCCATAATAGTTTGCTTGGAGTAGAGGACGTAATTGAAGAGATGAAGCGGATCCAAGATTCCCTTTGATTACGCCGGAGAACGCAACGGGCATTAGCTCTGGCACGCTTAAAAACTATAAGATTCTCCGTTGTAGGGCATGGACGAAAAATATTCCATCGCCTCTTTTGTTCTTTGTTACTGTCACGGCAAGTTTCATTCCACCAAGGTCTTCGAAATTTTCGTATACCTGGGGAACTTTTTGAGATTGTATTATTAGCGGCATACATAATGCAGTCGATGGCATTTTGTACTGCTTCCGTGATATCGGAAGTACTGACCATAGTATCGGTGATTTCTGCCAGTTGTGTGAAAGCATTCCAGTCTTCTCGCTGGAATAGATAACGCGGTGGAGGGTGAGTCGCACCGCCTCTATCAGCATGAGAGACTAAGTGGAAAGTGATCACTATTATAAAGATCACTTCCGACAGTGAACTTCAACAAAGGTAAAAGTTGAGGTGAACAAATGGCCAGATCAAGACTATGGAAGGTGCGTGTGAGTTCATGGAAGTACGTCTTCTCCTCATAATTGAACAGACAGAGACAGTTATCAGAAATAAACTGTTCAATCTGTCGCCCACGACAGTTGGTACTGTCCGAACCCCACATAGTACTGTGGCCGTTGAAATCACCAAGCAGTATAAAAGGAGTTGGAAGCTGATCTATCAAAGTATTGAGGTCATTTCGAGAAATAGTATCATTCGGTGGCAAATAAATGCAGCAGACTGTAACTAAGGTTCCAACATGAACTTGTACAGCCACAGCCTGCAAAGACGTGCGTAGGTTAAGGGTGGTAGTGGGATAAAGATTGGAGGTTAGGATACACACTCCACCAGAGGCAGATAAACCAGTATCATCATCCTTCCGTACATAACTGTAACCACTCAACTTTAAGCAAGTAAATGCCCACGGCGACCCAATTTACCAAAAATGGTTTGAAGCAGAAAGGGCCGCCGGGGAAAAAGGGCACCCCCAAAGCACGCTGAGGACAGCGGGTCCCGGCCCAACGGACAAGACTTATTGAGTCAAAAAAGCAAGCATACAAACTTTGCCCAAAACAGGGGCAGATTATTAAAAGCATAGAAAAAGTCGTAACACAAAAATAAGAGAAAGGACATACACAAAGGTGCTGGACACAAAACGTCGACAAACTGCGCCACTAAGGTTAAAGATCTTGAGAAACAAATTGCCTTCACTGAAGGTAAATTGGCATAAGCCGATAAAGTTAATGCAATTATTTCCGACGTATGCAAGGAAAATGTTAAGTTATTTAATAAAATTGAGGAAATCTCAAAAGTATCTGCTCCTTCATTTGCTGATATTGTCCAGCGTGAACGGAGTGCAAGTCGCACCCGTATTATTGACCCTCAGAAAACTTGTGCCCTAGTAATTAGACCTAAAAGTAAGAGTACTCATGATGAAACTAGGAAAAAACTTGAGAATGTAGTCACTTTGCGAAACTTACCAGTTAGGATTAAAAAGTTTAAAAATATATCGAATGGTGGTATTGTGTTAGAGGCTGATACCGATGACGATATAGATAAACTAATTGCCCAATTCTCAAAACTAGACACTATCAACAAGAATTTCAGTTATAATAAACCAAAGAAGCGTAAACCTCAATTTATCATCTTTGGTATTAATAAAGATGTAACTAAAGAGCAATTAAATGAGGGTCTGAAGTTTAAAAATGATTTACTTAAAGATGATTATAGTTCTAACCCTGTGTTTTCAGTTAACTTTTCAATTAATACTAAGTACGGTGCTAATTGGATTATTAGTGTGGAGCCTAGCATTTATGCTGCCATCAAAAAAGGAAGGGGATTGTTTTTTGAGTGGGGTTTCTATCGTCTTGATGACTTCCACTCGGTCAGGTACTGTAGCAAATGTGGTCGCCTTGGGCATTCCAAAGCTAAATGTGAAGAAACTCCCAGGTGCTTTAAATGTGGGGACAATCACGCCCCTGATAATTGTAATAAAGCTGAATGCATTAACTGTAAAGCTCACAATGCTAGGACCGGTAAACTTGAAAAAATTGACCACTTGTCTAAAGATAGGAAGTGTCCCTTCTATATAGAGGCTATCAACAAAGTAATCATAAACACTGACTATGGGTTATCTTAAAGTGCTTCAAATCAATGTTAATCATTCTAGTGCTGCGCACTGTCATGCTTTTGTAGTTGCTGAGGAGAATGTTGTTGACTTCCTATGTGTTCAGGACCCCTATGTTAGTGATAATGTTTCCCTCACCGGTGGTAAGGGGAGCAGAATATTTTGTTCTTTTAATAATAAGTCTGTTATTTATTGTTTAAACAAGGATCTTGATATCGTCTTGGGTCATAATACGAACCATATTGTTGGATTATTTGTCAAACTTGGTGTCCTGGAATTGCAGATCATTAGTGCATATTTCCCCCCTCATCACAATATTGATTCTTTGATTGAAGAATTTACTAATTGCAACTCTGTTAATAAAAATGTTTTAATTTTGGGGGCCTTCAATGCGAGGTCACTCATCTGGAATTACAATTTCGAAGATATTCGTGGGAGGGCAATAATCGATTTTTCAACTATGAATGATCTGTTAATTTGTAATAACAAAAATTCTCCCCCAACCTTTGTGTCACGTAGTGGCCGAGGTTGGCCTGATCTGACCCTTGCTAATAGCATTATTTTCAATTTTATTAAAAAATGGGAAGTTATGGATTTAGAGTCTTTTAGCGACCACAGGTATGTCAGTGTGCAAATGGATTTTGATGTTCCTAACATCAATGATTTTCATTTTAAAACCACGTATAACAAACCTAAATTTGTTAAAAATTTTCAAAAGTTGCTGCCAGATTTGTACAGTAAACTTGAAAATGTATAAGAGCCTGTGTCTTTGGATTTGTTTTTTCAAATTTTTTGTTGATAGTGTTTCTGAATGTGCGTATAAATCAGGTCGTAAGAAGGCTAAAGGTAGGCTTCCGATGAAGTTTTCTTTCTGGAATCCTGAGCTTAGAACTTTAAGGAACAAAGTAACGGCTTTGTACAAAAAATATGATATTCTGAGGAAAACTGTCGTAGATGGTCCAGAGGTCCAGGCTGCGGGCTCTTTTTATAGAAAAGAAAGAGCTATTTTTAAACTTAGGTTATTATACTTTAGGACTTTAGCTTGGAGGAACTTCTGTATTCAGCATAGCGAAAAATTTGGAGCTATTTTTAGGTTTGCATTCAAAAAATGTAAAAAGGTAAATAATCTGGATG
Organism: Araneus ventricosus; assembly: GCA_013235015.1. Taxonomy (NCBI): domain Eukaryota; kingdom Metazoa; phylum Arthropoda; class Arachnida; order Araneae; family Araneidae; genus Araneus; species Araneus ventricosus. Next base: position 689,840 of record BGPR01000073.1, read on the forward strand.
TTAAGAGTCAACAATGTTTCTAACCCTCCACTTGAGTTAAGAGTTAAAATCTTACTTGATAACTTTTTTCCAAATAATGATAATTTTGATGCAAATTTTTATGTTCCTAATAATGATTCCTTGGATCCGTTGGTCGAGGAAGATTTAACAATTGTATTTAATGGGTTAAAAAGTGGAAAGGCCCCTGGATTGGATCGTCTGGACTACAAAATGTGGAACGCTATTTATGATGTGGATAAGATTTATCCACATCATTGTTAAATATTTTTAATACTTGTTTTAGATATTCTTATTTCCCTGTAAACTTAAAAATTGCAAAGGTCTTCTTCCTGCAAAAGGCAGGGAGAGATCCAAGCTTGGTAGGGTCTTATAGACCCATTAGTTTATTGCCATGTTGAGGGAAATTTTGGACCGATTGTTCCTAATTAAATTACAGAGTTGGTTTTCCTCCAATAACATAATTCATGTTAATCAATATGGGTTCCGAGAAAATAGATGCTGTGAACTTGCAGTTACAAGAATTTTGTCTAAGATTTGTTCTCTTACTAATAATTTACATGCTGCATTGGTGTCAATTGACATCAAGGCCGCCTTTGATAATATGAATTGGATTGTTCTCTTTGGCTTGTTTGATAAATTTAATGTTCCTTTTGCATACAGAAATTTTATTTTTTATTACTTGATTAATAGAAGTGTTGTTTTCAATGATTGTAATTTATTTGTTAAGAATAAGATTTTTAAAGGGTGTCCCCTAGGTTCTGTACTGGCCCCCTTCCTCTGGAATTTTTATTTTGATCATATTTTACATTTAAATAATGACTTGTATTATCTTCAGGCATTTGCTGACGACCTGGCCCTTGTCACTTTTGGTCGAACTAGGAAAATTTTAGAAACTAACACTAACAATGCATTAGACTTGATTTCTCAGGAATTAAATATTCTAAAATTAGACATCTCTATCGACAAGTGCCAGGCGTTGGTTTTCAGATCAATTAGTTCTCGTTCATTGTCTAAGCATAATACTACTGTTTTTAATAGCAACCCAAGTTTTAAATTAAATGGCAGATCAGTCAAAATTACTAAAACCCTAAAATATTTGGGTTTAATTTTGGATAATAAACTATCTTGGAATCCTCATATTTTTGGTTTGTATAGGAAAGCTTACAATTTTTGTTCAAATTTTAATGGATTAATTGCCTCAAATTGGAGTGTGTCTCCCTCTCTATTAAAATTTTGGTATTTGACAGTAGTTGAAAAGGCACTTCTTTACGGCGCTGCTGTTTGGGGTGGTGCCTTGACTAAATCCCAGATTGCTAAATTACGCTCTATTCAAAGAATGTTTTTATTGAAATTGTTTCGAGCATATAAAACTACTCCAACAAATTCTTTAAATATTCTTTTAGGTATTCCCCCACTTCATTTGGTTACCAAATCACTATTTATTAGGTTTAACATTTGGAAACTTAGATCGGATAAGTTTAGGGAACTGATCGATCCTATTTCCCTAGATTTTTATAGAGATATAAATTCTATTTCTTCGAATAGAAAAATCATAATTTGTGAGGACTTTACTGATTATGATTATGAGGTGTACACTGACGGATCCAGGATTGGTGACAATGTTGGATTCTCGGTGTGCTTTTTTGAAAGAAATTCACTATTACCTGTTTTTTGCTATAAAATGAATTCTTTTAACTCTGTTTTCCAGGCTGAGCTGGCAGCAATTAATTTTGCTGCTGGTTGGGCCTTGGAAAGAAATGTTAAGATCAAAGTGTTTTCTGATAGCAAATCCTCTATTGAAGCGATTAGAAGCCCCAAAGTCAAATCTAATTTTGTATTATCAGTTAAGGATAATCTGTACAATGCTAAGGATCTAGTCAGCCTTGTCTGGGTGAAAGCTCACGCCGGTAACCCGGGCAATGAGCTGGCTGATCACTTTGCAAAAATTGCTTCTTCTTGTGGGACCGATATGTCTATACCTGCTCCTTATTCTTATGTAAAAAGAGTTTGTAAGGAATTCCTTATGAACGAGTGGCACTCATACTGGAAAAATTCCACCACTGGCAAACATACAAAAGAAATTCTTCCGTCAGCAAATCTGGACTTATTGATTAGCAACAAATATGTCATTTATCTGTTTACCAATCATGGACCTTTTCCAGCATATCTGTGCAGGTTCGAGATTTTGAACAATCCTGATTGTTTGTGTGGTGAGCATGGAGATGTTGACCATTACTTGACTTCATGTATGTATACCAAGGACTATCATTTACTACTTCCGACAGGTGCTGCTAGGACTCACTGGACTAGAAAACTTTGTAAAAACTATTTATTTTTAAACAGGTTGAAGTCAATTTTTGAAATTTCTAGGAAAATTTGTGATGATTTGCAGCGTTTGTGATCTGAATTGTATATATACAGTGGCGGATTTTAACGATATGAGACCCGAGGCGCAAAATTATTTTGAGGCCCCCTCCTAAAAAAAATCTATTGATAATGCAAATGTGTAACTTAAAATAACTTACTTATCCGGACACTTTCGGATTTTCACATTTTTTAGAATTTCTCCGGAAAGGCTAAACCGACTGTTCTTGAACTTCTTCTATGTAAAGAATAGACTTTAATTCACATTTTACAGTGAAGATTCGATTACGAGGGCAATTAGGGGGTGGGCAACGAAAAAGGGGATGAAGGCGAAAATGGTGTTTGACCCATCCTGTTTCACAGATAGCTGACAACGCGATGCAACTTTCATGAATGGTTATGTTTGATGTGCGTAATATTTACATGCATTTTCGTAAACATAGCACAAATATTCGGAAAGATATAAAGGTTTTCCTTAAAAATTTCACCAAATTTTATGAAAATTACAGAAAAAGTGACAATATGTTAGAGAAGCATTGCGTGAAAATTTGGAATAAATACTTTTTATATCAGAGAAAATATGAGCATCTGTAGTAAATGAATTTTTACTGCGAATGTGCGAAATATAGCGTAATTTTTCCTTCACAGCTTCAAAGCCAGATATGTAGAACAACTATATGAAAATTCCAGTCGAATACCATTAAGATTTAGAAAGATATCGGCAGTGGAGTGAACAGAATTTCTGATTCTTTCTAAGAGAAGCAAAATGATGAGCGTTTATCCACAAACTGATATTTTTTAAACTTGAATCTTCAGATAAAAATCGTCGAACTGCAATTTAAATTATGAATTTTATTTATAAGTATTCCTGGGTATTCAGCACATTCAATCTTTGTAAAATTCTATAAAATTATTCGAAAATTCAAGTTTAAAAAAATATTAGTTTGTGGATGCAACCTCATCATTTTGTTTCTTTTAGAAAGAAGCAGAAATTCTGTTGACTGCAATGCCGATATCTTCTAAATCTTAATGGTATTCGACTGGAATTTTTATATAAGTTGTCCTACATATCTGCCTTTGAACCTCTGAAAGAAACATATATATCTCGCACATGCGCAGTAAAAAATTATTTACTACAAATACTCATATTTTCTTTCATATTCAAATTATTTATCCCAAAATTTTACGCAATGCTTCTCTAACATATTGTCACTTTTTCTGTGAGTTTTGTATAATCTGGTGGAAAAACTCTGCATTTTATAAGCAAAATACAGGCGGTAAAATTTGGGATTTTTTAAGAAAACCATTATATCTTCCAGAATATTTGTGCTGTGTTTACGAAAATGCATGTAAACATTATGCACAAACATAACCATTGATGAAAGTTACATCGCGTCATTAGCTTTCTGTGAAACAGGATATGTCAAACTCCATTTTCGTCTTCATCCCTTTTTGGTGCCCCAACCCACCCTAATTGCTCTCGTGACAGAATCTTTACTGTAAAATGTGAGTTAGAGTCTATTCTTTACATGGTAGAAGTTACTGGGCAGTCGGTTTAGCCTTCCGGTTCCGGAGAAATTCTAAAAAATATGAATATCCTAAAGTGTCCGGATACTTTACTCCAAGCAGAGATATTTTTCGTTTGATAATATAAAATAATTGAATAGTAATGATTTCTTTCGGTTTTTGCATCTATCTAGATGAGTTGGACATAACAGTGTCCAAACATTCAAATTTTATATTACACAGGAAAAACATTTTAAAATTGTTTTTAATAAATATTTTTTCTTTACTTACGTTTAATAAAGGAAACTTATTCAGTTAAAAAGGAGAAATGAGCTCATAAATCACCAACTTATATTTATAAACTATAATGAATTTTATCATAAACTGAGAACAATTTTACATTTCTTCTATTTCTTACATTTCTCTTATCAACTCTGTCGTAAAGGACAGAATGGTATATTCTAATAACACTACAGGCAGAAAAGGAGGGAAATAATAAAAGTATCCTCCCGAATTTTTTTTTAAACAGCACTTTGAAATGAATTAAGATAATTTTTTAAAAATTCCAGCTGAATACCGTTAAAATTCAGAAAGATATCTGCATTGCAGTGGTGTGAATTTTACTTGCACTCTAAGAGAAGCTACATTATGAAGGTTTTACCACAAATGATACTTAAAAAAAATTTGAATCTTCCAATAGTTATCGACGAACTACAATCTAAGTAATGTATTTAATTTATTTATTAAGTGTCTTATGTCCCCCAATGTTTCGTTTGGCTGTTTTCGTTACCTCATTAATTTTTTAAAGCAAAGAGGGAGAAACTTTTCAGTGAGGAGAGGATGATACTAGAAACAAGACTGCAACATCGTAAGTTCGCCGTCGGCTTAGCACAGCGATGTTTCTAGCATAGATTTTGAGGCCCCCCTATCGTCTCGAGGCACGAGGCGGCCGCCTCTAACGCCTGTGCGGAAATCCGCCACTGTATATATATATTGTTATGTAAGTAATCCCTTGATTGAGTTTCTATTTTTTTCATCATCATTATCATCCATTTTTGTTTCTTGTGTTTTGCAACGCTGGTTTTGTTTTGTAGCACCGTTAGTGCTTTTGTGTTGTATGTGTTTGTGTATGTTTTTGTCTGTGTTTCTGTGTGTTTTTGTTTGTATTTTTTTTGCACTTAGCTCTGTAATCCATACCCTCCAAATATCCAAACTTTTTTCTTTCATGACTGGTCTGGCTCCTCCCCGTCGATCCTTGCTGACTCTAAACCCTTTGGGTGAGTCGGTCGGCGTGGGTTATGTATGTATGTAAACTGCGCCACATGGCGGAACTGAAAGTATGATGATGAAATACAAACTGCGCCTTATGGCGGACATAGAAAAATTACAATAGCAATACAGACTGCGCCACAGAGCGGAATGAACATGAATTTAAAATAAAAACCCCTTCCCGTAGTACGGGGGTCAAGAAAACGTAAAAATATTAAAATACATTGAATAAAATATACAGTAGCCTAAAAAGAGGCGATCGAACTCTGGACGATGACGAAGGTGAAGAAAGGAAATCTATTTTATGACAAATCAGTTTAAATGATGTCATGGGAGCGAAACTTAATTTGAATGAAATTAAGTTTCGCTTAATTGAAAAAAATTTTTTTAAGTTTTTCCAGTCCTGTGTTCTGAACTGAAACCCAATATCAAAGTCCCGCGTTCTGTTGTAATGTCCAATCCCGTGTTCTAATCGAAAATATTAAGTTAACTAGGCTCTATACTGATAAAATACAATATGAATAAAATATTTAAAATATCCAATTCCAGTAAAAATACCCATTAATACAGATCATCCAATCCTGATTTCAAATCAATGATCTGAAGTAAAATTTTTGATGAATCAGTAGTTCGATCGCCCAAACACAGATGAAGCAACTTTAAGCAGTGATTTGGTTTCAGGAATGTTTCTTGAAGTGCAACACAAACAGGGTGTGAAATATTGATCAGAGCTTTAATGTCGACCAACTCTGACCTGATGCCGCGACAATTCCATGAGACAAAAGGGTGCATCAAAGAATAGGAGGGGGGCTTTTATCAACGCCAGTGGGTTGAATTGCCGGCTGATCGCAACTCATTTCGAGATCATCATCATCCTCCTCAGAAGGATGGATTTTTAAAAGCTCGGAACTTGTGGATGGATTAGTAAACAATGAGGGTAAATCCTGGGTGGCAAGACCTGTTTACCCAATTCAAAAGCAACTGATTTAATAGATTTAAGATCTTTAAAAGAAGATCCTTGTCTTGCTAACTTCAGAGCTAAGGGCCTCTCCGATTTGAGCATAGATTTCTTTTTCTTCAATTTAGGTTTCTTGTTTTCTTTAATTGGGCTGGTGGAGATTTGTTCAGATTCAGAATCGGTTTGGATGACAACAGGTTTCGTCTATATGCTAGAGACAGTAAGGGACGTTTTTTCCACAGATGCATAACTTTTGCTTTTTACTTTTTTTAATTGCATATCAAAGACTGAAATAGCCTGATAACTGATGAAAATAATTTCCCATACGTTAATGAAATAGTTTAGCAATTTGTTTAAGAAATATTGCCACATAAGCTTTAGTTAAAGCTGACTTTATTTGGAAACTATTTACAATAGATATTAACTAATGTACATCTAAATACCAATATTAAAAAAAAATGCTTTTTTTTTATTGCAGCATAATATTATCATTTCAAACCTGATTGCTTAATAATGTATCAAGATACAGAAACATACAAGTATTTATATGGGATTGTCAATTATACTAGCATATGAAAATCGAATCTTATCCATATGTGTTGAAAACATATGTATAAGAATAACATCTTTATAAAAATTTTGTTTCGATAATCATAAATTCAGGCAACAAAAATATTCAAAAGTTACATCTTGAATTAAAGAGTTATGGGATTTGAAGCAACAAAGGCTGTTATCCCGTAACTCCAAGTTAGACGCAGTTAGTTGGTTCCAAAAAGGCGATTCCATAGTAATGATGAGATCATTCCATAAAGATTCTGATTTGATTCGATTTGAAAAGGGGGTTTTTGGGATTTCCAGCTACAACCCAGATAGCAATTTTAGTTTGAAGCAATCTTGCTCTGCAAATCTGCAAGCTTACAACAAATTTGACACGACAAGAGTGCAAGCTTGAAACAAGTTTACGCAAACGAGCTAGTCACCACACGTCAAACTTGTCACAAGCTTACGGTGTCAAACTCATTGCAAACTATAGCAAAAACAGAGCTCGAACACAACCTCGAATACGCGACATCTCGTTTCCTAAACCTATTGTCCTAACCATTCAGCCAGCTAGACTCTGAGAGGCGAAGATAGATTGCGCTAATAGACCGCGCATTCGATTTATTTTAAACTGTTTTCTTGATTTCATTATTTTTTTAAATTTTGTGTTGAGAATATAATTTGAAGTCAAAGAGAGAGCGATTTTCGCTAATAACTACGTTTTGCTAGTAGAATAAATTATGAAATTAGGGTTCAAAAGTAATTACTTTTAAAATGGGTCAAAATGTAAGTTATTATTTTTCAACAAACATTGACCGCTTTTTAGGTTTAATTTTGTTTATAAACATTAAAATGTCAACATTAAGAAAAAGGCGATATAGTTTTCTTTAAAGTGCGAGTTCTATATTTAGTAAAAAGATGGAAAATGTTTCAAAAATTTTTTAATAAAAAAGTTAGCTTTTTAACAAATTATTATTGATTTATTGAATTAATAAGAAGGACGGTCTAGGAGATGCTATTAAAAATCGGATGTTTTTTAAAACAGAGACAAAGATTATCTGTAAGTGTGTTATCATCTTTGTAGCAAACTCAGATAGCACGTACATTTTCAGCAAGTTTGATTTTTACTTGATATTATCTGTCATGGCAAATTTGACGCGTCGACGTTGTAGCGAAACTGCTGCAAAGTAACGAGGCAGAATCGCCACCCTCGCTTGCAAAACAAGTTTGCTGTGAAGATGTCATGACGAATTTCGCACCACGATTGCAAAACAAGTTTGCTGCAAAGATGATAGCACACTTACAGATAATCTTTGTCTCTGTTTTAAAAAACATCCGATATTTAATAGCATCTCCTAGACAGTCCTTCTTTTTATTAATTTAATAAATCAATGATAATTTGTGAAAAAACTAACTTTTTATAAAAAAAATTGAAATATTTTCCATCTTTTTACTAAATATAGAATTCGCACTTTAAGGTATCCGACTGTGTTCGGAGACATTTTTTTGAAAAATAACTTATATATATTTTTTAATGTTGCTTTTCAACTGCATATGTTTTAAAACTATGAAAATATTGTAAAATTAGGCTTTCAAAATAATATTTTTTAAAAAAACTGAGAAATTTGAAGAAAAATGACTAAAATCTTTGCCTTACGCTAACAGCCATAAACAAAATCATATTCTAAATATACATAAATCCTTGTAGGAGTACATTTTTATGACAGTTATCTGTGTTATGCTCTAAAATCTTTCTTGTACTTCAAAATAGTTTTGAGACATAGCTGAACATAGTTACTAAACTGGTAATTTTTCATAAAAAATGCTTTTCGTTCATATTTAAACACTTAAAAATATCACTTGATTTTAAAATTGACTTTAGTTTTTAGAGGAAAACATCAAGCATATTACAGAAAACAATCTCAGAAAATTTCGTATCAATACGTGAATAACTTTTTGAGAAATCATTGTTAAGGTCGACAGTTTTCCTCAGAAATATTATTTCTCGGAAAACACATTTAAAGTTTTCATGCAACATAAAATAATGCTTACAGTTCGGTAATAAAACAGCTGTAACTCCATTTGTAATTCACTTAGAGTAAAAAGTTAGACAATTTTAGAAAGGTGATTAAACAGGCTACAAAATTTCATCAAAAATGTCGATTTTAAACCAGTCGGATACCTTAAAGAAAACTATATCGCCTTTTTCTTAATGTTGAAATTTTAACGTTTATAAACAAAATTAAACCTAAAAAACAGTCAATGTTTGTTGAAAAATAGTAACTTACATTTTGTCCCATTTTAAAAGTAATTACTTTTGAACTCTAATTTCATAATTTATTCTACTAGCAAAACGTAGTTATTAGCGAAAATTGCTCTTTCTTTGACTTCAAATCATATTCTCAACTCAAAAATTTAAAAAATAATGAAATCAAGAAAACAGTTTAAAATAAATCGTATAGATGAAGATCTATTAGCGCAATCTATCTTCTCCTCTCAGAGTCTAGCTGGCTGAGTGGTGAGAGCGTAAGGTTTAAGAAGCGGTAGGTTGCGAGTTCTAATCCGAAGTTGTGTTCGTACTCTGTTTTTGCTATTGTTTTCAATGCGTTTGACGTGATAAGCCTGTGGCAAATTTGACGCGTGGTGACTTCGAAGCTTGCGTTAACGTGCTGCAAACTTGTTTCAAGCTTGCACTCTTGTCGTGTCAAATTTGTTGCAAGTTTGCAGATTTGCAGAGCAAGATTGCTGCAAACTAAAATTGCTGTCTGGGAACTTGTTTTGCAATCGTGATGTGAAGTTCGTAGTAACATCTTCACAGCAAACTTGTTTTGCAAGTGGGATGATCTATTATGCTTTGTTACTTTGCAGGAAGTTCGCTGCAAAGTTGCCACATCAAGTTTGCATGACAAGTTAATATCAAGAAAAATTAAACTTGCTGAAAGTGGACATGCTATCTGGGAAAGGTTATTATCCCCTATTCATTCCAAAGTTCTTTTCAATCCGTAATCAAAAAAGAAACGAAAATTGCCTTCAAAAGATGGGCTACATTATTGCCGATCTGATTCGGTCAAGAGAAAAAAATTGGTGCCCTCCTAGAAAGGCCTCCTTATTCTTTCCTTCCATAAAGAGTCCAAAAGTTACATGACAACAGTCAAAACAATAAACATTAGAAGGCGCAAAAAAATCAGCTGATAATCATGTGACATATTTGGTCCAATGTAAATCTACTTTGAAAATGATGGGCGATGAATAGCTGGCAAGCTGGCACCCTGACGAGTCTATTCTCGTACCCCGGTTGGGTTGGGAGACGTCACTTTTTCCGCCCGTTAACGACAAGTGCGATTCTCGTACCCGTCTTTCCAACCGGTTGGGATCTCGCTCGGTCGAAAAAAGGACTCCAATTTCTCGCCAACTCTATACCTGGCGCAAACGCTATTCGCTAGCGAGAAGTGTTGTTTCGATATCAGAACTTGTCAAATTTTCGTTTAAAATGGAGGCTGCTAAGACGTTAATTGTGTTTTGAAAGGGTTTATCGGGATAAATGTAATCCATTTGACCAATCTGAAGAAGAATTTATCAATTACTTTAGATTTTTTAAAAAGTAGTTAAATCTTTTATCGAATTTAAATAATTTAATCTAATAATTTAATACGACAATCTAAAGTAATTAAATTTTTAAAAGTAGTTAAATCTTTTGCTACTCCATCAAGATAGTCAATAATGATAGTTGATAATTAGCTAAGATCAATTACATTTAAAGATTTAATTACTTAATATTTTCTTATTAAATTAAATTAGGGTAACATTTTAACATTTTTTTTAACATTGAGTGTGGAATGACTTTCCTCATTCCGTATATATCATTACAATTTTTTTATTTGGATTTTAATTCAAAGAAATTTGTCAAATATTTACAAAGCAATTGCAAAATCTTACAATAAAAGCATTTTTCTTGTTCCTTGATAAAGATGTGATTTTTTTAATGTTGTGAAAACTTGCTGAATTTAATAACTTTTTTTCATGTTTTATTTTTTTATGTAATTGGAAAAATAAACAAATGGTTTGTAATATTAATTTATAAGATTTATTCATGTTAAAATAATTGGCATGGAAAAAAGTTTATTACTTTTCCTCTCTCTAGAAAACTAGTAAAATTACATCAATACATTGAAAAAAAGACTGCAATTTATGTTCTATAAATGTATAATATTATTATAAATGTATATTTTGTAAAAGATAAATGGTTTAACCCCCCCTTAACAATGGACTTATGAAAGCAAGAAAGATGCATTATAATGCATCTCATAAGAGCAGAAGTTAAATCTTCCCACCTCTTACCTTTGGTGTCTTTTGAAAAGATGCTATCAACTTTCCCACTTAAAATTTGTGGATATTCTTCAAAATAATCCAACATAATTTCGAATTGGGAAGCAAATGTACGCTTCGCCATAGTTCCTTTGGCCATGCAAAACTCGAACTGAATCTGAAACCATAAACAAAAATATCGCATGACGATCGTTTGATTTGCTGCGCGCGCAGCAGAAATACGTCACTTCCTAGCGTAAAGCGAGATGTTCGAAACGACCGAGGTACGAGAATCAGACCCCTTCTTTCGGTCGAGAACCAGCGGGAGTGGTCTCCCCTAAACTTTCTCGTATACTTCCCATAAAGGTGTCATTTTCCCTCTAACTAGGGTTTCCATACGTGCCGTATACTATTTGTCCCGTTTGCTTCCTAAACCCTGAGTCATTATAATTTTAAAAGGACCTGCGCCCCTTTTTATGATTATGTGTAAAAGGAAAAGGATAACAATTAAAAAAAATTGCGTAAGTTCTCAATTTTTACGCGAGCTGAGGTACAAAACTTTATTTAAAGTTTTTGAGAACGAAATCTTACTACATTTATCAAGCAAGATTTCACCATACCTTCCATCTGGAGAATGTCCAGAACGAACTTTCGGGTTCAGGGGGTTGCCATAATTTCCGAAGCGCGTCCGAAGCTACAATTTCCTTCGCCAAGGTCAAATGTCAACTATGCTAACTTGAGTAAAATAAGCGAAACGCTCGCCAACACACAGCCGCAATGTGCATTTTGAACCAAATGTGCAATTTGGACACCTTTTTTCAACGGATTGAAACGAGATTTGAGCACATATCTATAATTAATATTAGCAAACGCCATACCAATTTTTATTATCTTATCCAATGGGTTTAGGAGATATAATTTTTACAAGTATGCGATTATACAGACCGACAGACAGTCAACCCTTTGACGGATTTGGCCCAAAAGTTTATACGAACCTACATTCATGATGATAAAACTGTGTACCAAATTTTATTCATCTAGCTATTCAAGTTTTTGAGTTATAGTGTTCACATGACCGCGGGCAGACAGATAGACAGACTTCCCGTGGACGGATTTTGTCCAAAATTTGGTAGAAACCTACAAATTATGTGTCAAGTTCACATACCAAATTTCATCCCTGTATCTCTAATAGTTTTCGAGTTATCGTGTTCACAGACACACAGACAGACATAATTCCAAAATTGAGTTTTTCGGAATCAGGGAGGTCTAAAACGTGGAGATTCGTCAAAATCTCGAGTTCGAATTTTTTGACGATTACAATACTTTCTCTTTGTATACTTCGTATACGAGAAAGTAACCAGCGGGAGTGGTCTCCCCTAAGCTTTCTCGTATACTTCACAAAATGTGTCATTTTCCCTCTCCCTAGGGTAGCCATGCGTCCCGTATATAAGGGTCTATCACCGTATTTCATTACTCATTCCCGTATTATTATGTGTTCCGTTTTCTTCCTAAACTATGTGTCATTACAATTTTAAAATGACTCGCGCCCAATTTTCTAATTATTTGAAAGAAGAAAATTATATAATTAAGAAAGCAAAATCAGCTTTAAAGTGTGACTGGGCTAAAAGGGCTCGCAACTTTTTTTTGTTATTCTACGGGTTCATTTTATAAGATTGCTGATGATGATTGATTGCTAAGATTATTGATGTTTTTTATCCGAGTAAAATAAGCTAAATACGTACCTACTCTATCCGTGATTTATTTATTTAGCATCTAAGCGTCCCGTATCAATGCTCGGCAATTATGGCAACCTTCCTTTCCCCGCGTATAAAAAATTCGAATCTACTTTATCGTCTCGTAACCCAGAATGCAATGTTTATTCACTTGTTTCGCGTCAAGGTCACGCTCGCCAAAACAGAAGTAGCGCTTAAGTAAACCAGTACGCATGCGTATGGAGAAGCGGAATAACAAGTATGCGATTATACAGACAGTCAACCCGTTGACGGATTTGGCCAAAATTTTATACGGACCTACATTCCTAATGATAAAACTGTGCACCAAATTTTATCCATCTACCTATTCAAGTTTGTGAGTTATCGCGTTCACATGACCGCGGACATACATACAGACGGACTTCCCGTTGACGGATTTTGTCCAAAATTTGACAGAAACCTACAAATTATGTTTCCAGACCACTTACCAAATTTCATCCCCGTAGCTCTAATAGTTTTCGAGTTATCGTGTTCACAGACACACACACAGACAGACATAATTCCAAAATTGTGTTTTTCGGATTCAGGGAGGTCTAAGACGTGGAGATTCGTCAAAATCTCGAGTTCGAATTTTTTGGCGATTACAATACTTTCTCTTTGTATATTTCGTATACGAGAAAGTAAAAAGGCATTAACGTGCCGCCTCTTTCCTCTGAGCGTCCCGCGGTCGAAAGGCGAAACGCTCCCAACCCAACTGGGGTACGAGAATAGACCCGTGAGACACAGAGCTTGGTCGAGTATCTCGTGTTGGGGAGTAAGAATTTCACGGGATCAAGAATCAGCGCTCGATTTTGGGTTACTCGACTCTGGGGTCAACCAACGTCTGTTTGGTGAATACAGCCGAGAGATTCAGAAATTGAATTCGGTTCCTCAATTTCGAATAGTTTTTTTATTTTTTTTATCGATGATTAAGTGATATAAAAGTTTTGGATATGTTTCTACTGTCTTTCTTTCGAAACTTATCTTGAACTGTTATTCGAAATGTTTAATCAATTCTGTTTATCAAAAGTACAATCTACTTGTAATGCAGTGGCTGAACCGATAGAACTCGCAATAAAAGAAATTTCGTAACTATTTCAGAAATTCTTAAGGGCAACAGTCGTATACGTCAGCTCTCTTCGTACCGCTGAATGCGAATTTGTTTCGTTTCTTCTGACGTCCCTTTGACTATCGTGGCTCGTTTTCATTATCACGAAATGTGCTCCAAAATTTCCAGTTTATATCTCAGTTGAACATAAAGGCGGTTCGTTCAATATTTTTTCTCAGGATAACGATTTAGTATTCCATTCAGAATGTCTGATTTGTTATTTATCGGATCTATAGTTATCATTTTTGGGATGATTTACTTTTTGGATTTGATATTCAAGGTGAGAGATTTGTAATATAGTGAATTGTAATTTTTATGTCGAATGCACATGCATGTGTAATATGTATTTTTGCGATATATTAGTGTTTTATGAAACACATAGTAGGCAAAACAGTATTAATGTTTTATGGATTGTATTTGGTACAAATTTAAACTCATCAGTGGCGAATCCAGAATTCGGGTCTGGGAGGGGCCGAGGTCATTAAATTTTTTATCGTCGATACGAATATCAAACCTCATAGCTTATGTACACCAAAATACTTGAACTTTACAGACTTTACTCACCTGACAGTAAGAATCGTAAAGAACGGTACAATACTTCCTATAATTTAATAAAAATTCAATGAAATAACTAGACAAAAATTGTCTTCGACCATGTCAACGCTACAAGTGGAATGACTAGAAAAGTAGGAAAAGTTTCGAGCCTATCAAGCCAGAAAGCAATGTTTTCACATTTTTAATGTTTTTTTAAAAAAGGGAAATTAAGAACATGGGATGCTCATGGTAAATGTGCATCGGTCACAGTTAAAAGTTAATCGTTTAATCCTTTTTCAAACCCATTGCATTTGTGGTTTGTCGTTGCACTATCTCTCATTTTAAATATAGGATTTCAACAGAATTACTAGCTTCCCTAGCTTATTGAATGTAAATAATCTATTTCTTTTAATTATTCTAATGAAGCAGGATAAATTGTGCTCTCAATGCCTGCGGCATCTGAAGTGGGCACTGGGTAAATTTTCTAAACTTGGAAACATCAGCGACTTTACTTTCAGCAAAGCGGGCTCCTAGTAGCTTCGCTAGCTTAGTGAATGTACGGGAATCAGCTTCTTTTAATTACTCTAATGAAGCAGCAGAACATTTGCCCTTAGTACCGAAGCTACTAAGGGCAAATGTTCTTCAAACCAAGTAATAGTAAAAAATTAAGACTTACTCAGTTTTAATATTTACACTTGTAAGGAAATGCTCTTAATATATAAAAAAGAAAAATGAACAATGCAGCACATTAAGGAAACCATTGTGCAGGTGAAGACAGCATTCCAAACGATGAATTCCAAAATACGACCAAGCAACTTCAAAAATTCCATGCAAAAGATTTTTATTATAAGGCAAAGAAAAAATCTCTCAATTATGTGATCGGAAAAATATATAATCACTAAATAAACCCAAGTTCTATTTGTCATTTTTTTACTAATTGAAATCATCCTAATTAAAATATATTTTATTATTTAATAAATATTTTTGAGTTTTATAAAAATCCTCGCAGTATGTGAACTCAAAAAGACGATACACTTGCCATGACCTAAGTGATCTAGCTGATGGGTTGCCAATGGAACTAATCCACTTGATTCCTCAGGTAACCATATTGGTGACAAAATCGCTTGTGTTCCAACTTCTAGATATCAACCGTAACTTCTTTTACTGCTTGCAAAATTTTCACTCGTGGAATTTCATGATGGCTGCATTGAGCTAACTGAATCAAAAGTTTTAGCCGAAAATTTCTCAGTGCAGGTATAGCATAATCTCTTTTCTCTTGGAAACGTCTATCGTTTGTTTCCTCGCTTAGTTTCCCATTTAGTTTTTGTATCCCTGTTTGCTTAGTTGCTTTCGAATAAGATCTTGGTGCATTTTTTGTCCTGACCTAAGAGGGGGAATATTTGGAGGAATTCTGCGACATTTATTTAGATTTCAGTAAGACTTAAGAACATGGTTATATTTGCATAAAATGTAGTAACCTAATTGATATTTTGTAAGCATGTTCATTGTCCATGAATTATGTTACATTGTAGTTTTTCATTTTTATATTCATGAAGCAAATATTTCATCTGACCTTTCAAAATACATGAAATCCACATGCATATAAAACTTAATAATCGTTGGGAGTATAAGATTTTGTGGTGGTTAACTTCAAAAAATACTTTGTCCAAAAATGTTAAATTTTAATGATTGTTTAGTTATCCCACAATTTTTGCTGCCCAATCATGTCAAATTTTAAAAGTATCACAAGTTTTTGCATAAGACAAACTGCTGATGGGAATGAAATTAACTCATATTTGCATGGGGCACAATGTGAATGCATTACACCTATTCACTTTTGGTTTCGTTTAGCCAAAAATGTTTCTTGCGCCATTAAACCTCACACAACCAACCATTTTTAGATTCCATTTTAC